>CM065926.1:62082907-62612605 GCA_033439105.1 Magallana nippona | reverse complement strand
GTACTATAAACCACCACCCTGTAACAGGTACCGTACTATAGACCACCGCCCTGCATCAGGAACCGTTATATAGACTACCGCCCTGCAACAGATACCGTACTATAGACCAGTGCCCTGCATCAGGTACCGTTCTATATGCACCGCCCTGCAACAGGTACCGTACTATAGATAACCGCCCTGCAACAGGTACCGTACTATAGATCACCGCCCTGCAACAGGTACCGTACTATAGACCAGTGCCCTGCAACAGGTACCGTACTATAGATCACCGCCCTGCAACAGATACCGTTTTATAGATCACTGCCCTGCATCAGGTACCGTTCTATATGCACCGCCCTGCAACAGGTACCTTACTATAGATCACCGCCCTGCAACAGATACCGTACTATAGATCACCGCCCTGCAACAGATACCGTACTATAGACCACCGCCCTGCATCAGGTACCCTTCTATAGACCACCACCCTGCAACAGATACCGTACTATAGACCAGTGCCCCGCATCAGGTATCTTTCTATATGCACCGCCCTGCAACAGGTACCGTTCTATAGATCACCGCCCTGCAACAGGTACCGTACTATAGATCACCGCCCTGCAACAGATACCGTTCTATAGATCACCGCCCTGCAACAGGTACCGTACTATAGACCACCGCCCTGCAACTGGTACCGTACTATTGACCACTGCCTTGCAACAGATACGGTACTATAGACCGCCGCCCTGCATCAGGTACCTTACTGTACACCACCTCCCTGCAACAGGTACAATACTGTAAGCCACCTCCCTGCATAAGGTTCCGTTCTATAAACCACCACCCTGTAACAGGTACCGTACTATAGATCACCGCCCTGCATCAGGAACCGTTCTATAGACCACCGCCCTGCAACAGATACCGTACTGTAGACCAGTGCCCTGCATCAGGTACCGTTCTATATGCACCGCCCTGCAACAGGTACCGTACTATAGATCACCGCCCTGCAACATGTACCGTACTATAGATCACCGCCCTGCAACATGTACCGTACTATAGATCACCGCCCTGCAACAGACACCGTACTATAGACCAGTGCCCTGCAACAGGTACCGTACTATAGATCACCGCCCTGCAACAGATACCGTTCTATAGACCACCGCCCTGCAACTGGTACCGTACTATTGACCACTGCCTTGCAACAGATACGGTACTATAGACCGCCGCCCTGCATCAGGTACCTTACTGTACACCACCTCCCTGCAACAGGTACCATGCTGTAAGCCACCTCCCTGCATCAGGTTCCGTTCTATAAACCACCACCCTGTAACAGGTACCGTACTATAGACCATCGCCCTGCATCAGGAACCGTTCTATAGACCACCGCCCTGCAACAGATACCGTACTATAGATCACCGCCCTGCATCAGGAACCGTTCTATAGACCACCGCCCTGCAACAGATACCGTACTATAGATCACCGCCCTGCAACAGGTACCGTACTATAGACCAGTGCCCTGCATCAGGTACCGTTCTATATGCACCGCCCTGCAACAGGTACCGTACTATAGATCACCGCCCTGCAACATGTACCGTACTATAGATCACCGCCCTGCAACAGATACCGTACTATAGACCAGTGCCCTGCAACAGGTACCGTACTATAGATCACCGCCCTGCAACAGATACCGTTCTATAGACCACCGCCCTGCAACTGGTACCGTACTATTGACCACTGCCTTGCAACAGATACGGTACTATAGACCGCCGCCCTGCATCAGGTACCTTACTGTACACCACCTCCCTGCAACAGGTACCATGCTGTAAGCCACCTCCCTGCATCAGGTTCCGTTCTATAAACCACCACCCTGTAACAGGTACCGTACTATAGACCATCGCCCTGCATCAGGAACCGTTCTATAGACCACCGCCCTGCAACAGATACCGTACTATAGACCAGTGCCCTGCATCAGGTACCGTTCTATAGACCACCACCCTGCATCAGGTACCGTTTTATATGCACCGCCCTGCAACAGGTACCGTTCTATAAATCACCGCCGTGCAAGAGGTACCGTACTATAGATCACCGCCCTGCAACAGATACCGTTTTATAGATCACCGCCCTGCAACAGGTACCGTACTATAGATCACCGCCCTGCAACAGATACCGTTTTATAGATTACCGCCCTGCAACAGGTACCGTTCTATATGCACTGCCCTGCAACAGGTACCGTACTATAGATCACCGCCCTGCAACAGATCACCGCCCTGCAACAGGTACCGTACTATAGATCACCGCCCTGCAACAGGTAACGTACTATAGATCACCGCCCTGCAACAGATACCGTTTTATAGATCACCGCCCTGCAACAGGTACCGTTCTATATGCACTGCCCTGCAACAGGTACCGTACTATAGATCACCGCCCTGCAACAGATCACCGCCCTGCAACAGGTACCGTACTATAGATCACCGCCCTGCAACAGGTAACGTACTATAGATCACCACCCTGCAACAGATACCGTTTTATAGATCACCGCCCTGCAACAGGTACCGTTCTATATGCACTGCCCTGCAACAGGTACCGTACTATAGATCACCGCCCTGCAACAGATCACCGCCCTGCAACAGGTACCGTACTATAGATCACCGCCCTGCAACAGGTAACGTACTATAGATCACCGCCCTGCAACAGATACCGTTTTATAGATCACCGCCCTGCAACAGGTACCGTTCTATATGCACTGCCCTGCAACAGGTACCGTACTATAGATCACCGCCCTGCAACAGATCACCGCCCTGCAACAGGTACCGTACTATAGATCACCGCCCTGCAACAGGTACCGTGATATCAACCACAGCATCTTGTACCGTAATGAAGACTACCTTCCTGCATGAAATACCGTATGAATAAAAAGACTTCCTGTCTTTCTCAAATTAAAGAAAATATATTTGACGATCTCCGGTCGTCATCATGTTAGAACATGAGAGGTGACATCAGGTCCCCTAACTGATAGAACACACTACAAATATTGGTTGTCTCTAGAGAGTCTTTATATTTTGAGACTTTTCATCAACAGTTCCGAAATTGATAAAAGCTCTTCATATTAATATAATTTAAAATGTCATTTTAAAAAATAAATCATATTTCATTTTCCGTCAACTACTTGATAGAACACCATTTGTACGCTGTAATGCTTTTCTTTATAAAACTTTGATATACTCTAAGGTAAACTTTATTTAAAATTGTCGTTTATTCTGACCGTGTAATGAAATAGTTGCTATTTGATCACGAACCAAAATATGTCTCCTTAATAACCTGTCTTATAGAACTCCTGCTTAATTTAGTTTGACTGCTTGAAATAGGTTCATAAACGGGGTAGGCTATTATACGGTACCTGTTGCAGGTCGGTGGTCAATTATACGGTACCTGAAGCAGGGCGGTGGTGTATAGAACGGTACCTGATGCAGGGCAGTGATGTATTATACGGTACCTGACGCAGGGAGGTGGTGTATTATACGGTACCTGATGCAGGGCGGTGGTGTATAGTACAGTACCTGTTGCAGGGCGGTGATCTACAGTGTATAATACTGTACCTGATGCAGGGCGGTGGTCTATAGAGCGGTACCTGTTGCAGGGCGGTGATTTATTGTACGGTACCTGATGCAGGGAGGTGGTGTATAGTATGTATATAGTATTGTATATAGTGTATGTGTGTTTACGACCACTTAAGGTGGTAGGGGCACCTAATAAACAATAAAATCAAGTATAGTTTTATAATTATTTTATTCCCTATATTGTTACTTAACAGCGTAACGCAATAGATTAGAACGTGAACTATGAATTTGTAAGTCATGAGTTCGAATCTCGCTAGAGCTTTAATAACTTTTACCTTTCCGAAAATTTTTAAAACATTTTTTAAGACAAATATTGTAAAATATATACTGTGAAATCATCATTGTTCGTGGGGGCCAATGTTTGTGGCTTTAGTGGGTAGCCTATGAATTTACATCCCCACGAACGTATGTATACCAACATTTGTTTAATATGTATTAAATTAATCCCGAACTTGCTACCAACGAAATTACGTCCCCATGAACTGGAAAAATTTTGGCTACCCACGAACATGGACCCCCATGAATAAAATGGATTCCACAGTACCTGGTAAATTAATTTTAAAATTCTAAACCGATGATATGGTAATATATTTAATGAATCAAATTTAATTCTATTTTTGATGATGTCTTGTATTTATATTGTCATATTCAAATTAGAAAAGTAAAATTCCTACAATACTACCAATAGTCCAACGTCCAATGATACAGAGATACAATTAAATGATCTTAATGATTGATTTAAAACAAGTTTTTTTTCTCATAAACGATCTTTATTTCATTGAAAAAGAGTCATTAATGTCAATAAATGTTTAAATAAAATACAATCAATACAGAATAATGGTTACAAATTGACATTATCAATACAAATACAACATATAAATTGTAGCGGACAATCAACATTATCTTTACAAAAATAACATAAATTTTGGAGCGGACAATTACCGCACCCAAATCGACACTCCCATCAACATTATGTTTACAAATTTAACATATATTTATTGGAGCGGACAATTACTGCACCTGAATCAACACTCCCATCAACATTATCTTTACATATTTAACATATATATTTATTGGAGCGGACAATTACCGCACCCGAATCAACACTCCCATTAACATTATCTTTACAAATATAACATATATATATTGGAGCGGACAATTACCGCACCCGAATGAACACTCCCATTAACATTATCTTTACAAATATAACATATATATATTGGAGCAGACAATTACAGCACCCAAATTAACACTCCCATCAACATTATCTTTACAAATTTAACATATATATATATTGGAGCAGACAATTTCTGCACTCGACTCAACATTCCCATCAACATTATCTTTACAAATTTAACATATATATATATATTGGACAGACAATTTCCGCACCCGAATCCCATCAACATTATCTTTACAAATACATGTATAACATAAATTAATCCATAGGGTAAAGACGACGTTCAGCTTCCAATAATGGCATATTCCAAACAAGGGAGGCAACGTAAATCTCGGACCTGACAAACAAAACGTCTTTGAAATAGCGGACACCTTCATTCATATTTTGTCCCATCCTAAAACATAAAAACAAATGTTGTGAACTATGTAGTACATATTTGGAATAAATCTGATTCCACATAACATTCATTCGTGAAGAATTCTTATATGGAAATACACACTATCTCTATGTTCACATAAATGATCTGCCTTATACTGTGTTACAGTGAAGTCAATTTTGATATTATAAATTTCTTATTTCACAAACATCATATCTTTATTATTTGCCATTATAATCTATATAGATCATATGGGAGGAAGGGAACCAAGGTTGATCAAGGGGCTTTTAAGTAGATCTAGAGGGGAAGGGGTTAAAGCCCGCACTTGAAAATTTCAGATTCATAAAACTCACATCTTCAAGTTACCAAAAGCAGGGAGATACACAGAGGGACAACCTGATATGTTTATTACTAGAGTAGACCAGTATATACGTGGCACTATCAAAATCAACACTTACTCATCCTCTAGTGTAGCCATGAGTGGCTCATTTTTGTCTTCCTTCATGGATAAATAGTGGCCATGGCAATAACCAATTCTTCTGAAATAGCAAAATAAGATAATGCAATTTCATTGACATCATAATTGACATTTAAAATTCTTGAATGACACTTCAATAAATGCATGTGTATGTGATGCAAAATGTTCATAACTTAATTCGTTAATAAGTGTTAACAGTGGTAAAGCTTGTGCAGTCAAATATGCATGTATATATAAACATATATCTCTTTCATTCCCATGTGATCCCAAAAATAAAATTAAAAGCTTATGGTAATTAATTAATTAATATAGAAACTAACATTAGAGTGTAATTATATGTATTACTGTACATAAAATAACCGACGATTGATTTTTTCAAGCAAACAAAGTGTCTATATTTTAATAAAGCTTAAAGGGGCATCGTCGCAATTTTGGTTGCATGATTTGTTTTTTTTTTAATGTCATGCACATCTAATGATCAACCAGAATTAGAGTGTCAGTCGTAAAGTTATAAGCAAGATGCAGAGCTTATAATTCTCTGTTGTGTAAACACAGCTCAAAGTTTGATTTACTAATAGCAATGCCTTACTGAAGCATTGTAGGCATTAAAATGGCAAAAAATAAATTTTGACAAAAACCACGACCATGCCCCTTTAATAACATAATTAAAACTAATTTTGATGCTTTTTATTTGAAGATCTTTCAGTTATTTTAAATGACTGAGTACTACTAGAAATCAAAGGGATTCTTTAATTGCAGCACACTTCTTTTTCAAGATTTAGTTTGTCAAACAAATCTACCATGTGCATTAGAAAACTTACATTATTGATCTTGGCTTGAAGACTCCAAACTCTTCCAAAACCAATGCATATAATTCTTTCCAACCCTGTATGAAAAAGTTAAATACCCGGTATGTATTTAAAATATAATCTCAGTTTGTATTCAAAGTTGAGAGAGAGAGAGAGAGAGAGAGAGAGAGAGCACAAATTCTTCTTCGGTGATTTTACATGATACCTTTCCAAAAAGTTTATGTCTTTCATCAATTCCCTTTTCAGATTCCTCATCTCTAGATGCTCATTAAGTGGCTGCCTTTTAATCCATCTGACATGCCTCCAATGTGGCTCATAACAGCTTGCAATTACATAACAATACCAATTCATCATCTTGCTTTCAATTACATTGGAAAAAAAATCATTTTGCCAAAAATGGTATTGTAGATTTGAACAAACAAAACAAAAGAGAATCTCCTGCTTTATATAAGAAACAAATTTTTGACATATATAAAGCAAAACCTAGCTCAATACATGTGTATTAGTATTTTGCATGGATGGAAGAGATTGGTACAACAAATCTCACTTAACATAAGGTATAGTTCAATACATATTCATACATGTATACGTATAAAAGCAAATTAGCAAAATTTATATTGGCTCATTGATTAAATTAAGTTTGGACCAGATTTATAAAGTATGAGAGTTAATTTACATGGCAATATTTTCAATACTTAATTATGAAACTCTAGATTGTAATTTCACTTTCTATTCACCTTGATCTTCCATCTTTCAATCTAATAACCTCTGTAAGCTTTGCCTTGATGTGATTCTCAAACTGAAATTTAATTCATAGATATTTCATAATAGACAGTGTAGATGGTATAATGATCAGCATAACTTTGGAAAATTCTACCAAACTTATATCATACATACCAACACTGATATCTTGTGGCCTGAGACTGTTGAAGCTCCTTTCATTAAGTCCCTTCCTGGACTTAATTGACATAATGCATTGACAAGTCTTTTACACTGTTCAGTCTAAAATGAAAACCCATATACATGTGTAAGATCTTTGTACATGTGTAAGATCCTTGTAGATAAAATATTAAACAGCACTGATTGACATCTTCAAAATATACAAAGCATCTTTAAACTTCATTATGGATGATACTTTTATCTGAAATTATATTTATATTTCAAATCAATATACTAACGTATGCATGCACACTGTCATAAAGCCATGAAAGACTGTGGTCCAATGACTGTTCTGGAGATATAGTATCTGACAAGTTTCTTGACTGTTGACTTGAGGTACATGTTTTTCTAAATGACAAATTTCATTTCAGAGATCTGATTAAAAATTTAGGAAGTAATATATTTAGTCATCACATGAATTTATTTTTCATGTTCTTTATTGAAATTTCATAACTTTGTATGTGTAATGCATGCACTTATAATAATTGACAAGGGCATACAAAATGATAAATTCTATAAGGATGCCAAATTTCTTTACAAATGATTAATATTGATAACTCAATAACATCAATACTAGAATTAATGAAGGAAAGGAAAGAAAATTTCACTGAATGCATTGTATTTGCCAGCTGCATGCTAAATATCAACAGCCAACATTTTTGAGATCTTTATGTAAAGATTCATTTCAGGTACTTCACTACTTCAATACATACTTTTTAATACAGAACATCACAAGGTGGCGATTTAAATGTTTTGCTACATTGTTTGCATCATTTTATTTGTTTTAATATCTTCATAGCTCAGTGATTTGGGCTTGTGAACTGCAAGATATCTCACAGAACAGAGCTGATTTGAGTTTTTGAAAATCATTATTTTTTCTCCAAAATTGCATATTTTGTGCCTATTTGACTCACATGTATACATTTTACTATATATCATAATCAAGAAATATTCTGCTGATTTAAGAAACTGGTTCAATTAACTTAAGGTGTAGCCACTTTAAATGTAAATAAAGTTTCAATTTATGAGAAAAAGTTTTCCCATTGAGTGCATTTAATTCTAAAACATATCACAACCCACTCTCAGTGATGTCAAAAGGTGAAATTACATGTAAACATAAAAATTAAAGTTTTCAAATCAAAATTAAAAAACATATTTTTTTTTAAAACATAAACTCAAGCATGCATAAACTTTTTATACCTTCCTCTTAAATCAGAATATATATATGAACTTCTCTTTCTTTTCTGGAATGCAATCGCAGAGTAAAATAAAGAGATCCTATCATTTATTTGATACATGCATGTCCTTAATTATTGCACAACTTTGTAAATACATATACTGTAAACAACCTAACTACTAGTACATTTATTATACTTAATTACCTTAGTGGGATTTTTTCTCAACTCGTATTCCATACTGGACTGAAATAAAGAAAACAAAATAATCAGTATTGCATTATACATTTCTATTACTATATATACTCCATTATAAAATTTGCCCTTTTATGACCGCATGGACTTACACTGAAACATAATATTGGGTACAAACAAGTAAATCTTTTTTATCGATATCACTCGAAAAAATTATGCTAGTATATAATGATTATCACTACACTATAGTAGATAATAATAACAGTTTATACATGCTCAAATAGAAGAAAAAAAAATACATTGTTCTGGCCATTATTTCCTTTTGCAGCGGGATGCAAGGAACATTCACATTTGACATGGAAGTATTTGGATCCAGTGCATTGCCTACAGCAAACCTAAAAAAGAAAGCTTTAAATATACACACACACACACACACACACACACACACACATATATATTTTGATTTGTTACAAATGATTTCATTGGTTTAATCTTATTTTTACTAATATTCGAACAAAATGCACACACATTTGAATTAAATTTTTTATATTCAGATGTATATTGGTTGTTGAACATAAAGGGTCCTCAACACCCCGTGACTTTTACTTGTCATAACATGGTGAATTTAACTCATTGTGAAACTGTTTATGTCACCATGTATGCAATATTGGGTGTCTATCTCTGTAGAGCACGCAATGAGTATAACTTTGGTCTAATAACCCGCAGGTCTTGAGTTTGAATATAGCAGGAACTTTTGTTTTTATGAATATCAATACATTTTTAAAAGTTGATATCTCCCCAAAATTGAACATTATTTCCATTATTTTCAAGTCAAATGCATGATTGAATTTCATATCTGTAAAGAATAAATGAATAAAAAAATCGGATTTGTATGACAAACTTTTCCAGAGGGTGTGGAGGACCATTAACATTTTTATTTTTTAGAATACCAGTGTCCCTCTTCCTTCACACTCTTTTGTATAACAATATCTGCAGTGCTGATCTAAATCATCTGTGAAAAAAGATGAGGGGTATTAGTATGTTAATTTGCATTGAATTCAACTACTGCCCTATCATATTTCCTAAAGTATCATTCATTAAATGCACTTATAACTTTGAATAAAAGCAATGAAAATACCGGTACTTTGAGCTTAATCTCAATAAATTCATTAGCAGTTAGTTTAAGTTTTTTAAGTTAATTTATGTTATGTACTAGCTAGCAGCATTATGTTACTGTAAAAGTGGTTATTTACGCATGGGGAAAATTTACACTAGTTACGCAGTAAGCTTAAAATCGCGTAAAATACCCCCGCATGTATGGTAAAAAAAAATCAAAATTTTAGAGTGGTAGATCACGCATCCGCATATTCAATACCCACACATATTGTTTGACCATAGAAAACGCGTACTTAACCACCAGCGTAAATAACCACTTTTACATGGATTAACATATTATTCTTTAGGTTCATCATTTACCACTGTTCTTTAAAAGAACTTGTCCGATGGACTTTCTTGTGTTTAATATTCTTCCCGAGATATCAATATCTAAGTTCTCCTCCCCGGCAAGCATACATTCAAGGAACTGGAACCAACAACAGGAAAAATTTTCAATATATATGTTATACAGTTTTAATGGAAATTGTTGAAAAAACATCCTATTTTAAAGACTCTGACCCTTCATAAAGGTTATTTGATCTTTCACATGACCAAAGGTTTAAGTTTGGTCATGTATAAAGCTGCATATAGAAAAATATAAGAAAAATATAATAGGTAATGAAAAAATAGTTTGTGAAATGATCATCGTCAAACTTTTACAAAAATACAAATACCAAGAGCACTTATCTTTATATTGAAATTGTTAATTATAAATGAAATGTGCAAATTTTCAGAATAATCAATGGTTTGCTTTTATTTTTAGAACCAGAAATGGTCTACAAATGCACAAACATGGGTGGTCATTGTGAATACACTTCACCATAGTAAAATACCTTTAAGACAAAAACACCGCATGATGTGGAATCTGTTTGACGAGCATGCTCTTTTCTATGAACAAACCACTCTGTTGGATTCTCTGATATGCCTAAATTTTCTCTCCCAAATAACAGATCTCTAAAGAAATAAGAAAGCGTTGGTAAGATACGTACATGAACAAAGAATTTAGCAATTCATGATTTTATACATCATATTCAAAATTGTATGATCAACAAACAAGAGGCCCATGGGCCACATCGCTCACCTGAGGAACAATAGGCATGATAAGATCAGCTTAATGGAGTCATAATACAAAATATCTGGACAATGTGGTATAATTTTTGTTGATCCTGTATAAATAAAACTCTATTTTCCCCCATGGTATTCTTATGTTTATAATCCTTTTTCTAACAGGATGATTTTATAGTCATATCACATGTTGAGCATTGCAGTTCTAAAGAAGATCCTAAACAATTGTTTATATATATGATATAAACCTACATCAAACTCTGAACCCCTTGTGAGTCCCAAAAATCGTCCAGGGGCCAGAGTCTAAACAATTTTAAAGAATCAGCAATATGTCAAAATGCTTGCAAATAAGTAAACCATATGTGATAACATTATTACAGTTTTTGTGAATAATTAAAATGTTTTCCTTTGTACAATTGGATCCCCAATGTGGCCCCACCTTAATCCTCAAGATTTTGATTTAAACGAATTTGAATCTACACTATCTGAAGTTACAGCTTTTCTAAGCAAATAGTTTTTTAGAAGAAGATTTTTAAAGATTTTTCTCTATATATTCCTGTGAAAATGTGTCCTCCCCCTCCCCCTCCCCCCCCCCCCCCCCCCCATGCTAACCCCGGGGATCATGATTTGAACATATTTGAATTTACCCTACCTGAGGATGCTTCCACACAAGTTTCAGCTTTCCTGGCCAAATGGTTTTTAAGAAGAAGATTTTTGAAAATTTCACGAAAATTTTCAATAATTTCTAATAATCTCCCCTTGTAAAAGGGTGTGGTACTTAATTTTCATAACTTTGAATTCCCTTTGCCTAAGGATGCTTTGTGCAAAGTTTGGTTAAAATTTGCCCAGTGGTTCTTGAGAAGATGTTGAAAATGTGAAAAGTTAACGGACAGATGGACAGATGGACAGACGGATGGACGACAGACAAAATGTGATCAGAATAGCTCACTTGAGCTTTCAGCTCAGGTGAGCTAAAAAAGGGAACTTACTTCCACTTTTCTTCAATTCGCTGTAATCGGTGAAATGATTCTCCAAGTGGATTGAAGTAGTACAAGATGTGATCCTTTGGCAAGATGTACTACAACATAATCTTGTGACATTGGATGCAGGCATAAAATTTTCTAAATATTATCTTAGCTTTTACTTATATATTGCTCCTCACTGTATTCATGAAATATTCCACTTAAAGCAGAGCAAAAAATACCAGGATATCCTTTTATGTATTTTAGTCATATTGATTATCTATCTTCAAGTATGAGCCATATCTCTTCTATTTATATTTAGTATACATGTATTATATGTTAATTGTGAAATTTCAAACAGCCAATTAATGTTTCCATTTGAAAATCTCTTTAAATACGTTTTGAATTTGCAGTTAAATACGTTTTGAATTTGCAGAAAAACCTGACAATTTCTGCTACATGTATATTTAAATTCTTAATCAATCTCTCTACATGTCATTTAAGAAAGCACTGCATGAATTCAAAGTAATGATGAATATAACCCACAACAAGGCACCAGTGACAAGATCCTTCATTTACTACTCCACATATCACATCAAAGTCATCCAACTTTGGCACCTACAATAAAAATAGGACAGATTTAAAAAGTATATTTTTTTTAATTTTCTTACCTTGACAGAGAGAATGGTATATAAAAAAAATTTCAATACCAAATGAACAAGAAAAAAGCAGCTCAACTAAGCAACAAAGTACAACACTTAGAGTAAACAAACATTTCAACATATCTTGATTATTTATATAAATTTTAGCATTTATAATGTACACAATTAAACAATAACATCTATTGCATAATGAGTGTCATATAATGCATCTTCCAAATTTCTTTTTTTCAAATTATATGAGTAATCTTGTGTATTTTCTTACCTCAGCAAGGTAATTGTGCAGTTCAGCATTTCCATTGAATATTGCAGTCATGAGTGTGCAATTGACATGATACACATGCTTGCTCTATAAAACATATCAAAGTAGATGGGTGAATAAAGCATATGAAATGCCTATATAAGGACGAATTAAAGATACTGAAAAACTACAACATCAACAAATCTGATAATTAAAAAAAACCCATTCAAAACAATGTTTATTAATTAGTTACATCGATTGTATAAATATCTTGGGACAGAGCATACTCTGGTTCTATGCAACATATGCAATAACCTACGATTGCTGTCCTTTCTTACAATCAAGTTATTGTCAGCTACCAAAAATTATGAATGTATCAAAATTTTAATAAAAAACCAGTAACAGTTACCTCTTGTGATGACGCAAGCAGATATGTATATGCATCAATCATCTGAAATGTATGTATCACTTGCATGAGAGATTCTAATTTGGCATTTGTTTCAGTTTTTCAAGCAAGCTTCATGCTGATAAAATCTGTATACATTAATTCATAACCAAAAAAATATCAATTTTAATACTCTACCTCATCTGGAAGCATGGTTTTTAAACAGCAAAAGGATCTGTCACTCAGTTTGTATGGTCCTATCTTGCTACACAGATGACCAACTGGTTTTTGAGCCCAAATATTATCAACTGAGAAGAAAAAATGTATTAAATAGTACTCAAACTAATCTTTCTGATTATAAAACACATTCATTTTACAATTGGAAAGAGTGCACACATTAGGCATCATTAAATAGATACTGACATGTTACTGCAATTAGATTCTGCTAAAAAATAATATGATAGTCATTTAATATAAAAGAAAATCATCAGTTCAAAATAGGATATTTAGTAGTTAGGGCTATTTGAATAGTTGATAACAGCCAGGGTAGCTCAGTGGTTGATCTCCTGACTAGAGCTGCTGGGGTCCTGGTGCGAATCCTGGTCCAGCCATATATTTTTATTCATTTGTATTTATATGCTCATTCATTCTTTCCTATTAAATATACATGTACAATTGTTTATAAATCTGAAGTTCTAATTTATGTCCCCTTAACCTACCTCCATTTATCATTCTTAATAAAACTAGACATCATTGAGATGGTGATCATCTCAAAGGGCCCCGCTCAAATAATGGATAATAGAATGAAAAGCATTTCAGAGAATTTTGCTTTGACTTTGACCTTAATTTAGAAATAGAACTCATTACCCCTTTATACCTTTTTTTTTTTAATTTAAGCAAGATTAAGCAAATGGGAAATAATTCATGGTCTAAAACTAGATAATAAAAATATCTGCTATGACCTACACATTTGATCTTGAAACTTGGTTCAAGGATACTGAACAATCTTTACCCAAAAGCTCTGTTTATGTGAAATAGGAGCCAAAGAACACTAAGTGGGGAGTATATATGCTCTAAAAAAAGGACTTTTTGTGTGGTCCAATATGACCTTGACCCTTGACCTACAAACATCTATCAAATCACTGCACACTTTGACCAAAGGCACCCTTTGGGTGAAGTATGATCCAGATTGGGCCAAAGGGAGAAAAGATATGCTCTGGACAAAATATCTCGAATGGACAGACAGACAGACTGATCACAATAGGTTGTCCACAGAGCAAGCACTAATGACCTGATATGATTGACATGCAATATACTATATTGCCTTTGAGTGATGTTTGCTTGATGACTCATGCCTAGTAACTCAGTGCCAATGGTGCTCAATACATTGATTTAGTACAACAAAATATGGCCTTTAATGCCATTTATACATAAGACCAGCTGTCAGATAGGCTTCATATTATAGCAAAATAACATCTGGGGCACTATGGTTGAGATTGACATTATTTTTTAAAAATGATATATCACTATTTGAGGTTATTAAGTCATACAAGATGTGCAACACTGTTAAAAAATACTCACTGCAATGTGGGTTTTCAGTTCTCCTATCAATAACACCCTCCCCAGATATTTCTGCATCTTCTGTTGATCCAGATCCTATCAGAATTTCTTCTTGCACTGCAGATTCATATAAAACTGTATATATATACATAGTTTTAACTTACGAAATATTCTTTCCACAAGTGTATGGTAATACAAATTCAATAAAGATTGCGTTAAATACCAAATTCACTTTAGCTACTACAGTGTACTCACTAGATGATGTTTTTTCAAATACCAGTGTTTCATCACACCTTACTTCATCAGCATTGGGTTTTTTAGATTTCTTTTGGTCTATTCCATTTTCTGTAAGAAAAAACAATCATAAAAGTTTGCAGTAAATTATTGACACTTTTAATCTTAATTTGAAATAGGAATTTAAAAACTTTACATGCATTAATATATACTGTATAATGTGTTTAATCTTTAAATTTGCTATAAAGTCTTGGACATTAGCAATTAAGGAAAATTATTCTAGCTTGAAGTTTTTCTCTTCAAAAAATATCAGAAGGTTCATGTTACATTTACATCATGATATGAAATTTAATACCTCTCCTACTCTTCGCCCCCTGAGGTTTATGTTTTTTCCTTTTCTTCCTTCTTGATGGAAGGGATATTTTTGTTGCTGCAGCCTTTTTACCCTCAAAGATGTTGTCCTCACTGGAAGACCTTTATGCTTGGGGATCAATTTCTGGATTGAAGACCAACTGCCTTGCAGACCTTCATATATATGAACCAGTTGTTCTTGATCGGGGACAAGATATATCGAAGATGAGAGGTTTTTTAACAATTGAATACAGTTCAGTCTTAAATTGGATTTGGTACATGTACTTGACTTTGGTGTTGGTATATCATTGTCTGCTTCTCTTTCTGCCTCAACATCATTAATATTATTTTCATCAGTCCTTGGTCTAGAACTTCTTGGTGGAGAAATCTCTACGGCTTGTTTAAGGATATCTCTGTCAATTTGAAAGTGCGGACTTTCTGTATAATCTGGGTGTAAAAACTCCCAACTATGGCCAGGAAAATGAAAGAAAATACTAAGCATATGTTTACAGGGAAGGTGGTATTTACTCCAATCTAGGCACGAACAGCTCGGCATTCTTCTCTCCAAATCCAAAAGGTAGAAGTTCTTACCATCAGAACTTGGGACACAAAATTCTCCATTTGGCAATGATGTTATTGCAGTAATAGGCAGATATAGACATTTTGGTGGAATTCGCTTAATGCAATGTTCCAAGAAAAATTTTGGCCTGTTGCGCAAAAACTCAGGAATATGAGCTGTGTATTTCTTGTACTCTCCCATGCTCTGAATATTGTACTGAATGTATCTATAATGCAATACAAAAACAATTAAACAAACCATTGCAGAATAAACTCATAATTAACAAATGAGAAACAAATTGGTTTTTTTTTCAATTTCAACTTTTCAATACTATTATATTGAACTATTATGAATTTGATTGAAAATCATTAAGTTAATTGCTTAAAAATGGGCTTAAATATGTCATACTGTGAAATGTCAATAATACCTCTAATCCTCAAGTCATATTAATACCTCATGTGTCATAAGTGTATTCATTTTAGAAAGTAAATTTGAAACACAATATAAACTTATTAACCATGATGATTAATATTTAACCATTCAAATTATGTTTGCAGATGAGTTAATAGTATCATTTTATGCTACAACAGCAAGCTAACAATGGTAATATTAGAATTAAGTGGCTTGCTCTTAGTAAACAATGTTTTTTATTACAAAATTAATATAGAATTAAGGAAATCTTTTACCGTTTGTGTGATTCTGGCAAATAGTTTGAAATCAACACAGACAAGGTTGAAGACAGAGATCCATCTCTGTATTTGGCTACGTGTGTTTTCTTAAACTCATGATGCTGTCTTTCTAATCCATTTGTGGTTGTGACTCTAGTATTTAATCGTGAGCTGCCAAAACACCACACCCACCTCTGAAACAATGTTTATCAAGAGTTACATATATATACCATGGTACATAATTGTATTTGATGATTGTTTATTCTGTATATTATATGTGATCATGTTATCCTTGATTTTTTTTACTAACCCCACCTGGGCATCACATAACTATATCGATATATCTCAATGTACTTTAATTAGTTATCTAATTTGTTAAAGCAATTAAACAAAGAGTTTCTTTCTTCACAAGATATCAGTAACTCTATAATCAAATCATGTACCTGTATTTTAATTTACTTGTAACAATGATCATATATACTCTGCATTGTATAAATGATAATATTTGTAGGAGCTACATGAACCTTTGCATTTTTCAGCCATTTCCCCTCAAACCACTTCTGCAGCAGAGTACTTTCTTTCCAGTGAGTAGATGCCTTAAGATTCTGCACATGAACATGAAACTCATTTTCGGTAGCTGAATGAGCTATTTTCCTGAGCCTACAATAACAATAAAATATGATTTAGCAAACATATATAAATATATCTCAATGTTGATGTAATCATATATGTACCAATATCAACTTACAGTTCTAGAACTTCCATTTGGATAGTAGTCAGACCATGTTTCCCACCTTTCATCCACCTGGTCCAAGCCTGCTCCCTATGAAAATCACAGAGTAAACTCTCACAACTTGGAAAAAATAAATAAATAGTCGGTGTATTGTTTCTGGAATCAATCTTCATTTGACATAATGAATATTTCATTGAATCATTTAAAATATAAATGTATTATATCTAAAATAGATTCCTTAATGTTTTCAATCAAATCAATGCAACTTCAAAAATGAGTAATATTGCATAACGACATTTAAAATGACATGCCATATAGTGTTTGATGGAGTATACATGCATGTATCTTATACTTGATGATCATCTTCTGTAATATGATCATCATCTGTATAATTTTAATCTGCTCCCTGAGTAACAATATAATGCATGTACCAGATGTATATCTTTTTATTTCCATAAAACAAAATATGATAGTTTTTATATTTTTTATGATTTCATGCAGCAAAACATCATCTGTTTCCAAGATCTTTATACTAAGCTACCTTCAAAGGTATTTTCAATAGCCCAAATCTCCCTCTCGTCGAAGTCCGTCATGAAGTACTTGGGATTCCATTCTTGATTCCATTCCTTCACCTTCTGCAGGCCTTCTTTTATGTTCTCTCTATTCTCATTGGCAACAACAAAGGAAGCAACGATGGAATATCCTACATTTGTGTTAACACAGAGAAAAAAAAGAGGGATGTCATATTTGGAAGTGTTGTAAGTGGCATCAAGCAAACAGATTTCATCTCCATATTTCATGAGAAGATCTTGTTGCCAGTTAGATTGATGAACAAACAGCAATGACTTGGATGTTGCTGTAGAGTCTACTCCATTCAATTTTTCATCCTCCCCTGCAAAACTGAAACAACAAGATATCTGTGAGTAAATGCTCACTACTGATACCCCCGCTCGGAAATGAATATACATAATAAGCAAAGTCGTCATTTTACAGGAAGTTGACGTCTAATTTGTTCAAAAATAAATCCCACAATATGGCATGCCTAAACAAAAAGTGAGTTAAAATTTCAATTCCAAACAGCTGCGATTAATAGTTGCTGAGAAATCTTTGTTACAGACAGAGTCCGACAGACAGACACACAAGGGTAAAAAAGCATACTGGAATGGGTGTATAATCATTGTAATTAAGGGTTCAGGCATTGCAGATGTAGTACAAAGCAGATTTTCTTGCACGAATTAACAATTCAATTTTACATTTGATTCTTTCATGTGGATTACTAACTTTTACCGCAAACAATTATTATCATATTTAGCACAAATTCTATATTTCTCAAAATAAACTTTTTCTTTGCTTTATCACATAATTTTATAATTAGCATGCGCATATCCAGTGAAAACAAAATTTTACAATTTTTCCTTTAAAAACTCTGTTTCATTATAAATATTAATGCTTTGGGAACATTAAATGGGGACTTCAAAAATCAATATATCAACAGATTTGATGATCCCTAAAACGTGATCTACTTACTGTGGCCTAAAATAAAAGTGATCAGCTGGGTTGGCAGCCTCCCACTCCTTTACCATGTGCTGAATATTTTCTTGATCTTCAGTGGAAAACCTAATACATGTACAATATTATTGAAAATACATTTCTGGATGTATTAAATCAAATACATATCATTGTAAAATATATTCAAGTGTTTGAGCACACAAACACCACATACATACATAACCAGCCTGACCAGTACATTTGTAACATAACAAGTTGGGGATTTTAAACTGTACAGGTTCATACACACAAACACACTTTATATATGTAACTTTCCTTTAATTACTGGTAGTGGCTGGGCAAATAATCATATATGGTTCTCAATACTCTATGAAAAATGAGTGACCTATAACTTACTGACAAAATCGAAGTGCCCTGTACATATGGTTTCGTATGTCTTTGTTTGTGGGATAGTATCTCCTGTTAAGCTCTGATATTATAGTATCCTTTGTCTGGATATGCTCTTGGACAAAGAGACGCAAGTGTCTCTTCATCTCGTCAATGCTTCTGACACCATCATGTACCAAGCCATGGATTTTCGAGATTATAGCTTCATCTAAAGGTTGGCTTAGTCCAGAAATCTACAAACATTTCATACCTTATATTATAAAGGTTGAGGTAAAAAAAAGTCTATATGATATTACTTACTTTTAGGCTTATTGTATCAACTTTTATTATATACCCATGAATTTCCTTTCTTGATAATGTCAATTTTACAGAGTGTGATCCGATTTTCTGTATTCCACACTGTGGGTTTCCAATTCCGTATCACCACTCTCTTAAACTGATGACGTACGTACTAGTAGTACACATAAAATAACGTCTGTATTTTAGCGCGTTTTATAAAGAGTTCGTTTAAAAATAGCTTTGTTATACTGAGTGATGTGTAAGTAAACATCATACAATTGATTTTAAAATATAGTTCTGTAATTAAAATTTTTAAGTGGAAAAGGGTCTACTATATAATAAATTTACCATTGTAACAGTAACTTGATCCAAGGAGCCTGATCACGTTGAGTTGCAAGGCGCGGACCATCACATCAAACTTGATGATTTGCATCTCATTTGATCTGATATGATCCACGCCTGGCAACTCAACGTGATCCAACCCTTTGCATCAAGTTACTGTTATATAATAATATATATTAATTATAAAGTGAGTAAAATAATAAATAAAAGCGCATACTAGATGGATTACATAGGTACAGTCATGGTGAGGGAATGAGTTGCAGTAGTTATGTAATATAAAGGAACGACAATATTTTTATTTTTTTGCAAAATTGCAGAAATTAGCCAATTTTACTGACATTTTATCAAACAGTTATTGGACAATAACAACTAATTACATGATAAACATGATAGACATCCTGTGTATAATGTTTTATGAAGATTTTATTTTGATGCAATGCTATTTAAAAATATGTAAAAATGGTGAGGGGGAGGGGGTATGAGGGCATCGATATTTGACCATATCAAACATATTTTAGTCTTTTAACCAATGTTTAAGTAATGAATAGACTTTAACCTCTCTAGTTAAATGGTTTCTGTGATCTCCTGGGTCAGGTAAGGTAATGTAAATTTCCAGGTTTTTTTTACAAGAGGCTCTTCCTCAGACAGCCTATGGCGAAGGAGTTTTGATAGTCGTTTTCTCCTCCAAGAGGAATCATTTCCTTCCATCTGGAAAAAATTAATGTTACCAATTATTTCAGATTCATGTAAATCTACAAGTCATAGTGATACTTTTCTTTTTTGACAAGCTTGTTATCCCCAAGGTAGCTCATTTAGAAGCACCTGTTTTACCAACATAGGTAACTCATTTGGAAGAACCTGTTTTACCAACATAGGTAGCTCATTTAGAAGCACCTGTTTTACCAACATAGGAAGCTCATTTGGAAGCACCTATTTTACCAACATAGGTAGCTCATTTAGAAGCACCTGACTAGAAATCCAGGTAGTTTGGGATCTACCATTGTAAATATTTATGAAAGAACACAATACAAAACTTATCAATTTGCATCATACATGACTGATCATGAGAAATATTTTACATTTATATATACCTTAAACTCAGGAAATTTCAGAACAGCCTTTAAATGAATAGAGGCTGGGCAATTCATTTTTTTTGTAGGCTGTAACATCTGTCTCCCAGCAGAAGTTTCCTAAAAATTATACAACAATTATTGTCTACCTGTTTTTTCATACAAATTTCAGACTGCCCATTTTACTTAACTTGATTCGTATTTGATCAGTATCAAAAAAGAAATTAAACCTTACCTGTATAGACTTTTTTTGGTGACGATCTGGACCGTGCATGCACTGTCTTACTTGGAACCCCAAGATGGTAAAAGGGGTTCCATCAAAAGGCAGTGCATGGCCTCTGCTTCCATCCATCACCTTCCAAAAGAATTTGGCACCACCTTTTGTATTGTGATCTTTTGGGAAAAAAATGTTGACATTATGATAAATATCATAACTATTAATTTCCTATATAAAAAGACAAACATGTCGTTCTTCATATTCTTTTTATTAATAAAAGTACAATTCTCCTGATTTATTGTATTATATCTTCAAAAATTGTATTTTATATCAGAAAGTTATTGATTTTCAATTGTTCACTTCCATTTATAAGTAAAAAATGGTTAACGGCCATAATTGGTATAAGCTAAATGTGCTTTGATTTGAAATAAAGTGTAAATAGCAATTATAAATACATGTTATTGTTGATTTATACTCTGTCCCAAGATATCTTCGATTCACGTTTTTCTTAATTACTCGATATTTATAAATACCTCGGGGTTCAAACGATGTTCATTCAAAAGTATGATAAATTTCCAAGATTTGTCCATTGAAACGCCCCCATTAGCTTATCATGTTTCAATACAGGGCTAAAAAACGTGGTGTCTACTGGGATTTTGTATTGCAGCAGACCCGGATGATAACGTTAAAAAATTGTGCGACGTTTTCAGAGTGACTTCCAAATTAAGAGAAGATGTAAACATTCCCCATAAATCTCCGTAAGAAATCTGTTTTCGTTCCTGTGATTTTTTCTGAGTGAAAAATGATAATATGTTAACGACGATATCTTGGAAATTTTCCCTTTCATCAATTTCAATTGCATTTCTTTCATGGGTATGTGTATTTTTCTTAAAATTCGGGCCAAATGTGCTGCATAAATAACTTGGGATAGACTATAGTTCAAAATACCTTGCGTTTTCCTGGCCTTTTTAAATAAAGATTTTGATATGATACTTCCTGGCCAAGTAAAATATCAAAACCTTTGAAAAACAGGAAAACGTCGACTATTCACTTATTATTCATAACTACAAACAATCGCACAATTAATTATAAATTACTATAAAGTTGTAAACACAAAACATATCTGACTATCTGTAGACTCTAGGTTGTGTGTAGATGAGTTCGCCAACTCGTTACTTAGAGGCCCATAGTACACTCACGGACGTATATACTAACTATACTATACTATGTCTCTAGTACACTGTACTTACTTACCGATCTTACTAAAATCTTTAGATTCGCGAGCTATACAGAAGCCGGAATGGTTATCGACTTCATATTTCATTATTAACTGCTTGGCAGCATGCACGCTGCTAACACACATGGACATTTTTTCAGAATCATGCCGCTTTTGAAATTTTTGTGATTTCTATCTTCATCTAAAGAAGAGTCAAAAGTTCGCGACTAATTCAAGAACGATTGAATAAATAATCAAGGACAGATAAATCTATGTGTAAGAGAAGGTAACTCCTGTCTGCCTCCCTGCAGGCGGTACCAAATAGTATTAATCGTATATATAACCAATCATATAGAAATAAATATGAAAATAACAAATCTCAATTATGTTTTTTATTTGACAGCTTACATGAACAAAACAATGATATCTGTCTTAGGTGCTTTCTTAGATAAAATTGATACGACAAGTTTTTAACAATTTTCTATGCTATGTTGTTAAATGTGCTTTTTCACTGTCTGGTTATGTATATTTTTATGCCCCCTTCGAAGAAGGGAAGGCATATTGCTTTGCTGCTGTCTGTCTGTCGGTCGGTCGGTCCACCAACAGTTTCCATTCATTTTCTTCGCAAAGGATGCACATATCGAAATAAAATTTGGTATACAGGTTTATCATAATAATATCTAGGTCAAGTTCGATATTGGGTACGATCGAGCAATTTTCGACATAGTTGTGCTCCATGGACGTAGAAAAATTCTAATTATTTGCAGTTTCCGTTCATTTTCTACGCAGAGGATGCACATATTGAAATGAAATTTGGTATACAGATTTATCATAATAATATCTTGGTCCAGTTTTTTTGGTAAGATCAAGCATTTTTGATAGAGTTGTGTGCCTTGCACTTAGAAAAATGTCAATTATTTGTAGTTTCTGATCATTTTCTTCGCTGAAATTTTCAAGGGAGGGGGCATAAGTGTTTTACAAACTTCTCTTGTTTCTGCAATGATCGCTACCTTCAAAACCTGCATGAATCATCAAAGAAAGCATTTTATTGTTTATATTAACATCTTTCTTTAACTAATTAATAAACTGATTTTGAAAAGTTAGTAAAATTCACTAAATTACTGTAAATGTACAAAAGTACGTTAGCTAAAAGAAACAGCCAAATCGTCTTCTGTGAGACTTTGAGTCTGGCATCGTCATGATTATTTCGTGCAGTCCGGGATTTTACTTAGGTCGCTGTAGGTTCAGACCAATCGATAAACAGGGCGTGTCAATTTCAGTCCTGTCACTCTCAGCCGCTGTAGATTTCGACAAATCGATAAATAGGGCGTGTAGATTTCAGTCTGGCTGTTTCTATAGAGCTATGAATTAACTATAAGTTTCCGTAAGAAATAGAGGAAATTATGCTTGGTAGATGTAAATATAGAGCTATGAATTAACGATAAGTTTCCGTAAGAAATAGAGGGAACCATACACGGTAGATGTAAAAATTTAAACAATTAAATGCTTCTTTGATGATTAAATGTAAATAAGTACGTTAGCTTAAAGAAACGGCCAAATAGGGCGTATATATCAATTTTAGACCTGCCAGTTTCAGCCGCTGAAGATTTCGACCAATCGATTAAGTTGGGTGTTAAGATTTCAGACTGGCTGTTTCTACAGAGCTATGAATTAACTGTAAGTTT
This sequence comes from Magallana nippona, assembly GCA_033439105.1. Taxonomy (NCBI): domain Eukaryota; kingdom Metazoa; phylum Mollusca; class Bivalvia; order Ostreida; family Ostreidae; genus Magallana; species Magallana nippona. The sequence goes on along the minus strand of CM065926.1, from coordinate 62,588,589 downwards.
CCGTGAGAAATAGAGGGATTAATACCTGGTAGATGTAAATATTTCGCTATGAAAATGCCACAGGCATACAAACTTATACATTGTAGTGCATTTATGAACAATTGTTCATAAAATCGGATGCTATATGAAATTTACGTTCGGGATATGAAGGTAGTGATCATTGCAGAAAAAGATACATAACACTCTAACGCGGGTTATGTATTTTTTTTTTTGCAATGATCGCTACCTTCATAACCCGCATGAATCATTTCAATGTTTATATTAACAGTTTTAATGTGTTCCGCACAAGAGTAGGGAAACTATTAAGGTCTCACAACACTATTTTTCCGAAGGTTCACGTCAAAACATGGCTGAGGCAAAATAATTCCCGAATTCCCCTTCCTTTTAAGGGGTTTTCCGCAAGTGACATGTACTGTACTTTTTATGAGATGAAAAACAAGATATGTGCAAAAAAAACGAAGGCATCCTGACATCCAGAAATGTCTTAAACTTATTAGAACCTTGAATTGTCACTGGTCACATGTAATTTCATAGTCAGTTCGACTTCTCAAAACAAAGTCTGCCCATTACAAGTTATAGATCTACGTTTGAAAGAATTATCCACTCAGACAGTAGTACATGTAATATGTATGTGAATTCGCTTTACAATAATTGTTGCATTTTTCATCATAAATTGATGTCGTGAATTAAAGGAAAAAATAAAATGAACATGTTATATACCTATATACAATAATTTGTTTTGAAATTGCTTTAAAATATGCATTATTTTTTATTTAATACGACTAACCGATTACTGATTTTGTAACCGATTATCGTTGTTCTGACCGATTAATCAGTTAACCTGTTAGAGACTGCCATCCCTAGTATATATATATTGAGAATGATAAATATATATATATATATATATATATATATATATATATATATATATATATATATATATGGTGGTATATACTCAACATATCCAACAATAAAAGTATCAAATAGAATGAAATATATTAATGGGTTCACGTAGTGAAAATTTTCATATTGCAAAGATGCAAAGATAGATCGAAATTCTTTCTGAAAATAATGGATGATAAGTTGCGTCTGACCTTCATCCATGTCCATAAGTATTAGAAGAATGAATTCTGACTATGAGGTAGCCAAACTTATAAGGTAATCAAACAATATACATATGCTTTGAGCCTATTTTAGATGATAAAGAAAAAGTGAGCCTGCACACATATCCCATGCTTTAACATATTACCTGACAATGCTTAGGATACACAGCAACTGGAGTTGTGCTAACATTTATATCTGCTCATTAATTCAGAAATTGACTAAATAAAATTCACAATAACATGTTGAAAATCATTTCCGCAAAATATTGTACCTGCTAAATATAATATGTTTACAGTACCTCCTTCGGCAAGTTGCGTGAGGTACAATTATTACTATGAAAAATTCTTGTCATCATGACATCTGAATGACAACAAACTTCAATGAATCTGGGAAGTTCAGTTCAGCTATCAGTAAACTTAAAATGCTGGATGTACCTTAATATTCAAGCTAGTTTTTCTTTTCCTGATGTTTTCTACCAGACTCAAAAGATTGGTCTGTGGTGATGTCGAGCTCGAGGAAAAATCTGAATCTAAAAAAACCCCAACATAATTCAATTTGAATATTTTGAAGCAGATTGACACTGATGCTCTACATATTTTAATTAACAGGTAATAAAGCACACACACCTTAATCTATATCTTAAAAATATTAACCCTAGTGAATGTGACCCTGAATCAATTAGTGCTCCTCTGACCTTTTCCCCCCAAAAAAGAGTAAAATAAATTATTTCTATTTGTTTTCAGGAGGCTGGGTGGACAACAAATTACCCATTAGATCTAACTTCAATTTTTTCGACTATAAACAGTTCTAATAAGTAAAGAAAGAAAATAATCCATAAAATTAAGCTTTTAAATTAGAGAATTTTGAAATATCTTAATTAATTCTTACAGAACTCTACTTATAAAAGAGACCAATACAGTTTAAAAATATAAAGTCACAACCTAATCCATTCATAGATTGTAACACATCATAAGTTTTATGTTCATAAAGATCAGGAGCCCATTTAACTGAAATGTGTAACCTTATATATAATTATGACCTTGGGATTTATGCTATATTATTTAGTCCGGCATCCATGTTGAGTTCTGAATCTTGTACTTTCTTCATATTTGGGTTGTTATATTCAGTAGTATATTTTCACTATGTAACTCTATATATAGACAAATAGTCAATAATTGTAATATACTAGCTATAGTCCTAAAAATATTGACCATTCAATACTTTTTTTAACATTGACCAGCTAGGAATAATATCTACCAAAAATATTCCCTCTATTTCAATTTATTACTTCTGATTCGTAAGTGGTGACATAAATAAATCTTTGCAACTTAAAAAAAATTTAAGTCATAATATGCAATCAGTCAAGGCAAGCTAGTAAACAACGGACACACAATGCGATGGTTTGCTACCAAAATGGATAGAAAGATTTGTGTATCATTGTGAAGTAAAATATATATATATCTTTAGTTAGATTTTCATAAACAATTTATACCTATATAGTTAAATGGTTGCATGCAAAATGACTCACATGTATTAAATAATTATAATGATATTTTTTTAAAAATGAAATCCTATCAAGAGTCAATTCACTCTACATTGGGAATAAATACTGTATTGGGAATAAATTGTAGCACACATGATTAGTAAAACAAAATGTAAATGTTATTAGAAAGTTCTTAATACCAAGAGGCTCATTGGCTATGTATTGATAAGTATTAAAACAAAATTATTTCTATAGCTTACCATTCAAGGATGATGAAGGAGCACCAGCCAAAAGTGATTGTCCAGTAGTTAGAACAAAGAGTTCTGAGCCTGAACTCGAAAGCTGGAATGCGTCTTCATCTTCAACCTTACAACCATCCAATAAGGAGATGTGAAACTCTGAGCTGGATAAATCAAACTTTGATTCAACTGTAAAAGACATTTGTTAAATTTAAAGATTGATTTCATAGTATACTTTATTTGAAAATGGGACATATACATGTATATTGTATCATACACTAATTAGTACTACATGTATCAATCAAAAAAATTAAAACTATAAAGGTACTGCGAGCACTACGCATACATATAACCCGATGATTCAGAAATAAAACCCCTCATTCCTAATTGTATTTAGCGCATCGGCGGGTCCATCTCATGTCTTTATTCTAAGTAAAACCTTTCAGTAGTTAAACACTCAAATGATATTGATTTTTCTTTATGTTAAAGCATTATCGCTTACATGTCACAAACCAAAATGTCCATTACATTCATTTTTAATTAATTATTTGACCTTGGATTCTGTTATAATTTGCTACATGTATAACTTTGAGTGGTTTATGGCTTTTGATTTTTATTTCCTTTGGACATCACCTACCAGTAACAATATTCTTAATCTTTCAATATATGACATTGATCCCTGATATATTGTTATTTATCAGGCGAGAATTTCTTGCTTTAAAATTAATAATAATGCAAAGTTTTGAGTAAATCGATCCATTTGTCCCATGGGAAACCTGAAACATTTGTTTAAAAAAGGGAGGTTTTCAAGAAACAGTTTTTACATTTATTTTGCAACAGTTTATTTGATTTGCGGGGTCAATATGGGATAAAGCGGCATAAATAACCCGGCCCCTGTAATTAAACAGGAATTAACTTATTCTTAAGAATATGTGAAAGCTGTCTAAGGCCCTATGAAATAAAAGATTCATTGAAATTTGTAATTGGTATAGAAATAGAGGATTGGAAAGAGAAAATGGGTACAGCTTATTAATAGAAAGAATATGACAATGTCTATGTTTAGCTATGGAAAACCTTAAATATATGTTCATTAATAAATTGCATTCAGTTATTGAAAGAGGATTCTTGGAGAAGCTAGGGATGGTAATTTAACAGACATATATTAATATGATAATCAATATGAACAGATTACCCCATCACTATATACATTTTTTTTTATATCAAATTCAATATTCAAAATTATATTCCGGTCCATTATCTGTACAAAAAATATTTTGTTTTCTAATTGCATTATGCATACATGCATACACATACCTTTCATTTTTAGCTCCTCCAACTTCTGAGCCCCAAGAAGGCTGCCGGAAGTTTTGTTGACATTCCAAACTTTAAATATCTTCATTGTGTTACATGTATCTACAAAGTTGATTTTTTTCAAACATTATTACCGGTAGCTTTATTTATTCCTTCGATATGTTGGTTGCCCCATCCTGGGGCAATCAAAGCACAAAATGGAAACAGATTTCTTTACTAATGTCAAATGACAAAGTTACAAACCTTTAAACTATACAAATGCTTTACTGTGAAAAATATATGGGTTTTTATTTCCCCAAAGATGGCGGCCAAGGGATATAACTTTTGTAAAGTGAGGACTGGTCTATAGAGTATATTAAAATGAAATCTTAAGAAGACCTAAACACTAAACTGAATAAGATAAGTCGTATCATCAGGTTTTGTGCAAAACAGAATGACCGCATTGGCGGGGGAGGGGTTATACAATATATGCATGCAACGTCACAACTAACAAAACTATTTTTATATACGTACACTGATAAATATTTATTGGGATGCAGATATGTACATGTTAATATTTGACCAATGTCATTTATGAGTGTAAAAAATATATAAAATCGTCAAACTTACCGTCCATGTCAGATATCCGCTGCCGATAACGGTGCATCTATATGCTGTAGGCGCACGTGCTTGATCGCTCTTTATCATGACGTCAGGATACTGGGTAATGAGTTCCGAAATACTATTGCCTAACATCTATTTATAACTTATCTCGTTGTGTAGATGGCAGTATTTGAAAATGCAACAAAATTAAGTCACGATACAAGATAAATTATCTCTTTTTGTTGAGATAGCTATCGCAAAAAGTACGATAGTTTATCTTGACTGAACAAGATAAAAACTCGGTGTTTGACGACAAACCAGAAAGTTATCATGACTTGACGAGATAGTTATCTTGACTTGACAAGATATGCTATGTTGACAAAAAATTATGTGGATGGCATAAATATGCCACCATACAATTGTTATCAATTTTGTTCATCATTCAATATGCGGGGGGTCTACCTCGCAGAAACCTTCCTGACCGCTTAATATTTTTTAAAAATCTTAAAAAAAAAATAAAAAACCGCTACTCGATGGAATCAGTCCGTCCATGATAAATTTTGCTGCTGCAATTGATTTCTCATTGATAAGTGATCCAGCAGGCATGTTCACGAAGCTATCTTATGACTATGTTGTGTCTTAAGTACGTCTTGGGATACGTTTTAGTCAAATCATTGATAAGTAGTCCAGTCCTTCCAGATTGTTTGATGCTTTTAACCGAGTCTCTACTTAACTTTGAATTATTTTAATCATTGTTAAACGGTTTTAAAAAATACAATAAATTTCCAATAAATCGACACGAGTTCTTTAAAAATGTTTTTTTCCCCAGTAATATTCATTAGAGAACAATACAAGACCTGCAGGCATGTCCACAGAACTTTCCTAAGATATTACCTGTGTGTTCCTTAGATATGACTTAGGAAAAAAGTTAGTAATATCCTAAGATCAACTAAGGACACATCTTAAGTTGTAGCTCGACGGTAACGTGTTAAGATCTAAGTTGGGATATCCTAACCTACTAAAATCATTCTTAGCTTTCAGAATGATCATGTGTGGCTTATATAAACCGATGTAGATTTACTCTTTAGCTGAGGACATTTGAATTATATTTTGGTCAATTATCAAAGCAATAAATGTAACTTATTTAGCGTAGTTATTGAAAATAAGTGGATATTTTTCATCTCTAGCCTAACAGAGAAAATATTTGTGAAGAAAAAATAAATTCGTTTGATTCGTCAGCTCCCAGGCAGGCTGGTAGCAACAGAGAATGGGAGAATTCGGGTCCCCCTTCATTTATGTTAAAATACACGTACATTATATTAAAGTTCATATTGTATTGGAATAAATAAGTATCCCCCCCCCCCCCCCTTTGGATTAGGAATTAGAGTTTTGTTGGAAATGCAGGAACTTCAGAAATGATTGCCCTAGTCTACCGGTCTTAAGAAAATGCATCACAACAGTCCTAATACATGACATGTGGTGATAACAAACAGTGTTCAAATTCAAAAGTCAAAAGGAAAATTTCAAAACAGGAGCAGAGCAAACACGGACCTCTTAAAAGATAGATGTAGGATCAGGTGCCATGGAGGAGTGAGCTTCCTTTGCTGACCGGTCACTACCGCCGTGTGCTCTTTGTCGTAATTGGGAAAAATGGAAAAGTCCGTAGACAATTAGGTGATTAATTATGGTCTAACAAATAGTATGAAAAACGTCAGTCAGCATGCGACCCAGTGGGAGATTGTATTTGCTGACAAGGTCGTTGTATCGACCATAGAACTTACGAAAGATGACTTTAAACGAGACAGTTGATAGTCCAGTTTTATCAACTTGTTTGTCAGTAGCTTGCCTCGCCTTAGAAACTGTTCATACGAAGAGCATGCCCTTGCGTATCGAATTAACTGAGAGACAAAAACACTATATGCAGGTGATGAAGGTATATTGCTACATAAGTAAGGAAAGTTGACTATAGAAAAATTGAAGTCATCACGTTTATCATAAAGTTTTGTTGTTAGGTTACCATATCAATGTCCATTTCCAGTAAAATGTCCAAATATGAAACAGCTGACGCAGACTCGATGGTATCTTTTATTTCAAGTTCACAGGGATATATCAAGTCGTCGTAAGTATGGAAGTAACAATTATTAATTGATCATACGTCGTCGATATACCTGAATGTTGAATTGAAGGCCACAGCGAGTGATTTATTTTTTTCACGTACAAGTTTTTTGATAAGTTCTGGTTCATATGAATACAAAAATAGGTCTGCTAAGAATTAATGAGGCACAATTGGTATTGTCGAAATTCCAACAGATTGTTGGAAGGTCCAATAAAACATGTTATTACAACCTTAGGATGGTCTTAGGACAAGGTATGTGCTACCCTAAAGTTCAGAAAAAGTTATGACGCTTCCTTAATTTAGGAAAGCTTCGAACACAGACCTAAGATAAGACGCATCATAAGACGTACTCGGGACGCAGCATAGTCCTAACATAGCTTCGTGAACATGCCTGCTGATGTTCAAATTTCACTTCGGGGCTTTCGTTCAGTCCGGAAAAGGTGGTTACTTTGGATATCGCTTTGTTAAAATTTATTTTGTTATTTCGTATCAATTCAAAGTGAATATATAGTATGGATTACAATTGACATTTTTGACAAATGGTCAGTTTAATCATGCGTAAAATTATATCGTATTACATGTAGTGTCATTATTTAATGAGTAGCCCTCGTAAAATTAAACCAGATGCGTGAACGCATTGCTGTCCTTTGATATTGATATATTTTTAAAAACAAAATTCAATTGGGCAAGCCTTTATTATACTATCTATAGTCAGCGGACATCCCAGGTTTTTTTTAACGAATTGAGAAAGAATTAAACAGGCTACATGTTATCTCGTTCTCTGTCTGTCTGTCTGCCTGTCCATCTGTCTGTCCCTCTTGCCCTTTTTGTCAATGCAGTGATTTAGTGATAAGCACTTAAATGACCGTTCATTATTACTAAATATCACTACTATTATTAGTAATGCATCAAAATTTCATGAGTGCTGTCTTTTGCTCATTTTGACCATTGCTCTTTAAAAGTTGTTTATGTTTACAATCAATGATGGATATGTGTAATTTTATTTTGATTTGGAATGCCCGTACATACTTCAATAATCTTTCTAATTTACAGAATAACAGGCGGCGATGTAAGGGCTCAATATTGAAAACGATGTCAGCCATTTTATCGTGCCAGCATTATACCAAAGAAGGCTGACGTAATATTTTGCATTTTTATCATTTTTAAATTTACGGTGGCAAATTTCTGTTATACACATAACTTTTGGTCTACGTAGCTATCTTGTCAAGTCACTATAGCTATCTCAAAAAATCAAAATAATTTTCTGGTTATGTCGACGAAATACTGACTTTATCGCGTCTAGCCAAGATAACTTATCTTCGTTATTTGTGATAACTATCACAACTTGACGAGATAGAAATCTGATATCTTGACAAAAATTTGCTGCTTGGACCAACGCTGTCATCCACATAACTTTTAGTCAAAATAGCCTTTTATCAATGAAATTAATTCTTAACACTGTATTTATAGATTTAAGACTTGATTTTGTAATACTTAACTTATTAAACATTTCAACTGAACATTTGTTATAATTTCATTGATAGAAACTATTGTTACCAAAATTTTTATGAATGGCAGCATCGGTCAAAGGAACAATATTCAGTCGAGACACCAGATAGTTACCCTGTCAAGAAAGCTTTCTCGTCAAATCATAGAAAACATTAAAGTGGGAATTGGTCAATAACATGAAAGATATCTTAACTTGACGATCTATCGTGACTTGAGCAGATGATTATACTGACCTATAGCTATGTAGCAGAAATATGCCACCATATAAATGCTTAATTAAATACGTCAAAAACTTCAACAACCCATCCCCCAAAAAACACAACAACACCCCCCCCCCCCAAAAAAAACCACCAAAACAAAACAACAACAACAATACCCCCGCCCCAATAAAAAAAAAACAAATAAAAAACAAAACAAAACAAAAACAAAAACAAAACAAAAAAGAGGGTTAATGTTAATATTAGTATAAATTTTTTGCTAATAAAGTCAATACAAAAATATGTGAGTTTATATACTTATATTTAATATACTAGTACCATACACTATTACTGATTATACAATGGTAAACATATTCGTTGTCTGATATCCCAGGATGTTTAAAAAAATTAAAGAGTTGATGAGTTTCGTTTTCGTCAGTTCCATATCTGAATCATCAAAACAAGTAGATTGTCCGAACATTGATAAATGGAGATTGACTCACTGATAGTAAGCTATCCATTAACAGAGACGGGGATGTGGTGGACACAAGATCCAATCTAATCAAAATGTTTTTTGCTGAGATCAGAATAATGGTCATTTTTCATTTTTCTGATGACCGTATGATAAATGTTTTTCTGCGACGTTTAATCAGGTCCTCGTTGGAAGCCTTAGGGATGATTCAGGTATAGATAACTATTATTAATTCAAACGTTTGATTTACATTTGAGAGAAACTTCGTACCAAGTTCCTATTGATAAAAAGCTGTAAAGAGAGGTAGAATTGAAAGTAAACAGACTATGTTTATGAAATGTCACTAAATTTGGCACTAAATTGATGAGCCATGCCATAAAATTTTAAAAAGGTTAGTTTAATCCTACTAATCAGCTGATTCTTCTCCTAACTTGTAATCCCTTTTAACTTTACATGCATTGACTATTTTTAATTTATAGGCAGAAATCATCTATATTGCGCATTATGCATTTAACTCACATTGCAAAACTAAGTACGTAGTTAGAAAATGCATGTTACAAATACATTTTTGGAAAATAGGCACGAAAACCCCCACTAACACCCTCCCCCTAAAAATACAAACAAAATAAATTAAAAATTGTAAAAAAGTCAGAAAATGAAGCACAAGTGCTGACAGATTTGTGAAGACTGAATCCAGCCCTACTGTCTCGCACTGCAACTTGAATAATAACAATTTAACACCTATAGGCCATGTTCCAAATTAAAGAGAAAAATCATGTCAAATCTTGTTTCAAAAAATGGTCCAAAATTAAAATTTTGGTATATTTCCGTACCCATCAAATACAATTAAGAGGCATTAAAAAAAGTTAAAATCAATTAAAAAAAATTTGTATTTGTTCGGACGAATTATTTGTTTAGAAAATTACGTATTTGTTAGAATTATCACCATTTGTATGGACGAATCAGATATTTGTTCGAATAATTTGGATATTTGTTCAGACGAATAAGTATATTTTGGACGAATAAGATATTTGTTCGGACAAAAAAAATAACTGCTTTAATAAAGGTGCCAGAGAGAAAGATAGATTCAGATTAAGAAAATCTGAATTAATGCAGGTTTCTTTTTAACTAAAGTACATTTTGTTTCGCGCAATATTAGATCAAATAATAATAAAAATGGAGGGGGTTTATCTGTCTTGATTCAAGTGTCATAAAGGTTATCTAGTAATACAAACAAGTAAAATAATATAAATCAATATATCGATTCATTCAACTTTACAATGACATGAAAGAGGTGGGAAACAATCAATCATAATGGTATCAATATACACTCACAAGGTAGAAGTGGTCAAACTTGCACTTGCATCACTCGACTCTCACTTATGTTCCTCTGTCTGTTGTCTGTCCACCTGTCTGTCTGTCTCTGGACAATTAAAGTAACTAAAATAACTAATTTGTCCAAACAAATAACTCATTTAACCGAATACCCTGGTATATTATTTGTCTGAACAAATACGAGGGTTGTCCCAACATTACGTAGAACGCTATGTGTTGTTCCAAGAAAACTTTGTCAAACAATACCCAAAAATTTAAAACTGTGCTTTATTTTTTGAGAAAAAAGAAGAATGAGTAACGAGTTTTGCGTGTGCGACGTCAAAGATGTCTAGTTTTTACGTCGTTGCTATTTACAATAATTTCCGAAAATGTCTTAGAAAATAATACTTTCTTTGATCGTATACCTTTAGTGCACATTTGCTATTCATTTCTAGTTTAAAAAAAATTCGTATGAACAAACGACCTGCCGACTCTAAACATGCCCTCTATTGTTGCCTAATGTATGTTCTCCCGAAATGTGTTTTCAGCATTTTTGCGTCCAATTCTATCGGTCGGGATTGCATTTTCACTTGATGTTATCATACTCGTCAGACCATTTTCAATGTTGCTAGACTACTAATTCACAAAATGTATTTCTATTCGATTAAAAAAATATTTACTTTAAAATTGGCGTAGGATTTGTTTCAGAGTCTTTTCAAAATGTTAGTAGTTACCGGCACCGCCTCAAATGCTGACGTCGTCGTTTTCCTACGAGTTGTCACAAAACTCGCTACAAAATTGTTTTTACGTTATAGCCAAAACATTTATATGGTGATAGAATGAATAACAAATTTAAATGTATTTTTAATTGAAATTTTCATTCGAAAAGTATTTAACCTCGTGATTTGCAATTCTATTTGTTGATTCTATAACTTTTCATTTTTGACATTGCGCCACATGTAGAATTTATGATCATGCATCCTTCATTTAACTTATTTAATTTTTTAATTAAGTGAATATTTGATTTCAAAACATAATTTTAATCCATATTACTTGAACCCTTTGTAGCACACGTTTCATCATCCTTGTCACTTCGATTAACTGAATAAGTGAATAAGGACACTTGTCTACGCTTCTTTGGGACAATCCTCGTATTTAATTCGTTCAAACAAATAACCAATTCGTCCAAACAAATACCTCGTTCATCCAAAGAAATAGCTATTTCGGCCGAATAAATATCTAATTCGTACAAATGGATAACCAATTCGCCCAAACAAATTTCATTTCGTCCGCGCAATAGCTTATTCGTCCGAGCAGATATCTGGTTCGTCCGAACAAATATCGAAATTGTTCGAACAACAAACATGTATAATTTGTCTAAACAATTTTTTTCGTCTGGCCCTTCCTCGCCGTCGTATTACACCGAACGCAGAAAATTCAAAATTTTCAATATGACAAATATGTTCTACTTATTTTAAACATAAACAAAAACTTTAAAATATTAAGACATAACGATCAAAACACTGAAGTCGTAGAAACAAGTTCATCGTTTTCTAAAATTAGCATCAATTTCTGAAGGGCCAGCGAACCCTGTTTTGGTATTCGTCAACAACAAAGCCCACTTTAAAAGTAAATCGCACAACTCCATCTATTTCACGCCTTCCAGAAAAATGGCTAGTTTCAAATGAGGTACTATTATGAGTTCGGTGAACCGCTGATACAATGTTAATGAGGTTGGGATAAATAGGGTCGGTCGGGGTCTGGCCCACTCAGTCTACTCCTGGAGCTAAGATGAAGGGCTTGCTGATTCTGCTGACACTGGGCTGTCTCCTAGAGCTGGGAAAGACGGCGTATATTCAGAGGAAGGTAAAATATGTCATAACGTTATAATACTAATATCATTCTAAGTGCATGCAATGTTAATTTCAATCTGCAAGTTAAAATTATTTTTGTAGCCTATATATGTTCCCAAAAACAAGTTATACATATAACTGTTACATTGAAATTTTTGGACTTTAATGAATTTTTATCTATCCATAACAATCTTTGCTATAAAAAAAAAATCAAAAAACAAAAACAAAAACAAAAAACCAAAAACAAAAGAAATAAAATACCAAATTACAATTACATTAAAGTCTATGTGTGTGTGTATATATATATATATATATATATATATATATATATATATATATATATATATATAAACACAATTCAAATTGTTCGATTCATAGTTCAAAAACATAATATCATGGACAAAATTTCAAAAAATTCAGCTTAAAAGAATGTCTTACGGTCGTAAGTTTTTTTATTAAGACTCTGCAATCTTAAAAAGAAAAGTACGAGCGCGTATTATTATAAATTAGTAATATTTTAAACTTATTACTTAGATTAGCAGTAAAGGCTAAAATTCGCAAAATTGCTTTTGAAAAATTGTGGAGATAGACTTCAAACTTAGTAATCGTACTGTTAATGTAAAGAATGACACTTTTAATTTACAAAAATGTTGACCATATATGCTTGCATTGTCAAATGATACTTATATTCTAATATAATACACCTAGTGGATTAAATGTGCCACTTGGTAAAATCTTAAATGCCATACTATTAGATGTACAGATAGGAATAATATCTACCCCGTGGGTTCAGACTCCCGTGATTTAAGGTCAGATAAAGATGAGACATTCTATTTGTAGGATAATTACAATAGGTACATGTAAATGCTACGTTACTAATTCTACGTGAAAAAACTGATGCAAGGCGTTTAATTGGGTGTCCCCGAGCATTACCTTAATGCTATGCTTTTATAAACTAAATTTTGAAAATGAAATTAAACGAAATCAGTGTTTCTTCAATGAGCATTTTACCTTTATACTGTTTTCGATATATGATCCGTTTCGGGTGAATTATTAACCAGAACGAACAAAAACAAAATACAATTTTACAAATTGAATGATTGGTATATGGATGTCATGTAACATTTTCAAAGAACCCCCCCTCCCCCCAGAACCTTAAAGTTTTGTATCGCAGCAACTTTGCCATAAAATTTAGATGAGCTCATTTTTTATCTCAGTCTCACTTTCAAAAATGAATATATAATGGAAAAATGAGACTGAGATCAAAAGTGAGCCAGACCTGAGCAACCTAGTGGACTAACTGGTGATCTTCATCTACGATGCACTTATACCATGCAGTGTTATTTCTTTGTAAGGCCTGGTTATTTTTCATTGATCTTATCATTTTTTCTAAAAATTGATTTTTGCCAATTCACAGAACACTGAAGGGAATTCTCCGACAAAAGTGCAAGAATTACGGGAGCTGGTATGTTGATATTTTGGTAAAACAAATGTATTGTCATATTGTAAATTTTGAATTAAATTGCCTAGTTAATTCCTTATATGGTGAAGTTATTCAATATTAAGTATTAAAAACCTCACTATACCATAAATATTTATGTAGCATTACGAAAATGATATACATATTACTTCAGCTGGATTATTTGAAGAAATCTGTTCAAGAGGATGAAGGAAATTCGGATGATGACGGACGGATTTCATTCGAACCTGCTGAAGGAAAGGTACTTTTCGTAATATATATATATATATATGAATGTGTTATGTTTTCATTGACAAAAAATCACCTTTTAATTTAGTTTTGAAATATTGTGAGTATATGCAAAAATAATGATAATGTTATAGTTTAAAACATATATTACCAACTGACAATACAGAGGATTATCACCATCGTTATTCAAAGAGAAAACGATGTCTTAAGCCCCTTTCACAGTTGGCACACTAGCAGAAGCTACAAAATATTCGTGCGACCGAAAAAATTAAATATTGTTCGTAAACTTGCCAAAATAATCGCATATGAAAAAGTACTCGTACGAAACTCGCACGATTCAAAGCGACCGTTCTGCGATGTAAACGCATTGAATCTTGCGATATATCTTGCGTCTATATGCGACTGTTGTACAATGAAAGAGGGTGTTGTAAGATAATGCTATAGGATCGCACGAAAGACCAGATGACCAGACGCTTGAACGTGCGCCAATGCAATAGGATGAGCGGCGCTCGTCCGATCATGCGTTTCATCGTACGAATGCTCGTACGAGTCAGAGGGGGGTACATAAACCGCCCGTTTCCGATGCTCTTCAGTAAAAATATTTGAATGCAAGAGAAGATACAGGCCAAGAAGATGACAAAAGCAACAGCCACAATCAAGGTCAATTGTGGCCTGAAACAGATATGCCTTTACAGTGTATACTGTATAAGGGAACTATTCGACCGCGTTTTATTTTCGCTTATTTCGCTCTTTTTGTCAGCGGATTAAGACTTGGCGAATTCCAATGTCTCATGATATCTCGCTTTTACAACATTGTTGGGGCGAATTCAAGACGAGGCAAAAATGTAAGTGGAAGCAAAAATAACACGGGGAGAAAATAAGCCTGTATCCAGTGTATACATGTATTAGTGGCAAAGCATGGAAACTGAAACCGATAGATCTTGTAAAACGTTGCAAGATTACATGAGACACGTTGAGCAACAGTCTCATGGTCGCACAACACATGCAAAAACAGCGTGCATCGCTCTTGCAAGTACACAAAGCGTTGTAAAACATTTGTACTAATGTTCATGCGTTGCTTAGCAATGATTTGGATCTCATTCGGTCGCGTCTGAATAGTGTGCATGTCCACAATTTTGAAGAGACTTGATGCGACCACAAAAACGCATGCAACGAATGCGAAAGCTCATGCAACGTATGCGATAACTCTTGCTAAGCCACAAAATTCCGATTGCAAAGTGCTGTAAAGTACTCGTGTGCCAATTGTGAAAGGGGCTTTACTTGAAATAATTCATTCATATATATATATATATATATATATATATATATATATATATATATATATATATGTGTGTGTGTGTGTGTGTGTGTGTGTGTGTGTGTGTGTGTGGCAGCTCAAAGGTCATCTCTTTTTTTTTAAGGAAAAAGACAAACAGACAAATGGTAACGTTGACGGCCAAGTTCCAGTGAACGTTTTTACTCCGGTAAGATTGTTCTATAGATTTCAGATTGATGTGTAGGTAAATTTAATTTTGATATTAAAAGACTTCATTTTATACGATTATAAAGAATAAATAATGATGGCAATGTGGAATAAATCTGCTTTTCCATTTAATTTAATTTAATCATGCGAACATTCTTTTTTTTTTCAATCAGGGTGATAATACCCAAGGAACCAACCAAAACAAAAAGAGGACTGTTGAACAGAACAAATTTATGGAAAAGCAGGTATCTACAGGTTTAGTAGAATTCATTTAGATAAAAACGCATCTTATTTGGGAGGTATAGATGTCTGTGTCTTTTGTACGACTGTATGTTGACGACCTTTTGGAAGATTACCGTGTGTCTTTGAAGCAGCTGTCAGTGAACAGACGATCACTATCTACGGATGCAGCAGAGTTCCTGAGGGTCCACAATGAAAAGCGCCGAATAGTCAGCCCCAAGGCCACAGATATGAGAGAGATGGTACGTTCTATCAACTTTATTGAGTAATTAATGTTTATAAATCACAGTTACGTCTCTTCGTAGTAAAAAAACAGTATGGTTGGTACACGTCCTCGGTAGGGGTAGGATTTTGTTATGAATACCAACACTAACAGAATGAATACTATTTTTTTTAACAGAAGTATATTGACTAATCTGATTTTATTTAGGCGGAAAGTTTTGTAGACTTAAAACGTAATAAATTGTTTAATTTGTTCAGTTAAGCCAGTTACAGTAATTTGATTAAAAAAATCTGACAGTTATTATTTCCTGTTTTCAATCTCTGGTCAGGTGTGGGACGAAGGACTAGAGACTCTAGCCAGGAACTACGCCAAAAAGTGCGACTTCAACCACAACAAACTCAGGTCCGAATCAATGGGGTATTACGTTGGGGAGAACCTGTATGTAAGCTATGGTATGTACATTTATACAGGTGTACACGTGTCAAGAACATGTGTATAAACAAATGTGAAAGAGCATTACACATGTACGCAGTCAATTCAGAACTTGGTGTTTGTGTATCCCTATGGTATTCCAATTAAACTGATACTTTGAATATTCTTTTAAAATAACATCACGAATCGTTTTTCACTATCAAAATCAATACAATGAAACAGTCAACTTTCCTGAAAATGCACCACCTGCACATTCACTGCTACTCCGTGAGAACATTTTCCATTATCAATATTCATTGTTTTTATTTTAAAACCTGATCAAAATATTCTCCAGAGTCTTCAGAATCTTTAATCACTTATTAGCAGACGATTGGTGGTAGAAAGAAAGTTTGATATAATATTGTATCCGCAATCTGAACTATCTGTTATATAACGTCTTCAGGTGCATTTTATTTAAAAATAAGAACTGGAAAACTATTTCGAATTTTTTTTCTAAAAAAAATTTTGCACAAGATTTTATTTGAAACTCGAAAATCATTGATTATAAAGTGTAGTGATAATCTTGTTACGCTTACTTGGAAAATGGTTAATACATAAGTTCGATATCATAAGAATTGTAATCTAAGAAGGTAGTTATTAAATGAATGTCATCATAAGCAATAATTCGTTGAGTATTATAAGGTGATCAAATACGGTTGGTGGTGATCCAATAAAACCTGAAGGGCTTTATGATAGATTTTGATCACTCCCGACCGTATTTGATCACCTCATAAAATTCAAAGATTAATTCCTTATTACTTATATTTATATAACTTTCAGTCATTGTACTCTTAAATATTAAAATAGTCAATAGAAAAGATTCGTAGTGTTTTCACAGACAAAGACACTGAAAATGTAAATATAGTATAATTTATCGATATTTTAATGTCTTTAATAGCAATACACTTCAAAGACTTCATTCGCGAGTAAAATGTATTGGGCATACACTTGTCTTTTTTAAAAGGTAACAATCCCCCGGAGGTAGCAGTCACCTTTTGGGACAACGAGAAAAATGACTATGATTTCGTTAATAACGTCTGTGATCCCAACAGTAAATATGGATGTGGCCATTACACACAGGTATTCTATAATCTATCATTAAATTGTCAATCAGCCATTCAGTAAATTAAGAAATTAACAAATTAATAACTCAATCTATCACGAATCAGGTAACATAAAAAATGATGATGTAAATATGGATGATAATGTCACTTATCACATGTTTATCTCAATATGCGGTGGATATCACTCATGGGATAAATTTTTGATATTCCACTGTGTGTTCTTACGCCACATGACGTCATAATTAAACATTACGTAGGTTTAGCCGGTTGATTGACGTATAATGAAAAACTAAAAAATAATACAGTTGAATAGTGTTGAGTTGTAAAAGTGAAGCATTTAATGTTGTTTTATTTATTTTTCATGAATTCATAAAGAAATTGTTCGAAAATGAAATGTTTGTTTGTTAAACTTCAAGGAACTTTTTTCCATGCGTAAAGTTGTTGACGTCTCGTAGTTAATGTGTTGTGCGGCTCACAATTATAATTTGTACAGAAAAAATTGAGATTACAAAAAACGTTGTAAAACATGTGATAAAAAGAATCTCTCATTATTTGCGATGGTATATGATTTTTATCCAACGAGTTGTGTGTTTTCTATCCCCGAGCCTTGGCGAGGGGATAGAAAACACACAACTCGTTGGATAAAAATCATATACCATCGCAAATCATGAGAGATCCTATATATATATGATGATTTCAAAATTGAAAATTTCAATAGTATCAAATATTGCTGATGATGTCACATATTATGACGTCAAACATTGAAAATTTCAAATCTGAAATCTGATGATGTCAAATATGAGGGTGTCAAATATAATGACCTCAAATATGATATGTCAAATATGATGACGTAAAATATGATGACGTTAAATATGCTATTTTTAAATAGCATTAATGCGTTGATTACTAAACTTTATCATATATCTTATCTTTCCACAGGTTACATGGGCTGAATCTGAAAAACTCGGATGTGCTAAGGAATACTGTAGCGCTGTGAATGACTTTGGCAACAATATGCCTGGATACTTAGTCGTCTGCAACTATGGACCCGGGTTTGTCATTGATCAAAAGAAATTACCTATCTGTTTGAAATGGTCATACTTCTTCTTAGGGATCAATTATCTTTCAATGGACTAAATTTGAGATGTATTCACTTGGATGGTATTCATAATTGTTTACGTAATAATTGTCAGTATTTTTTCTCTGATATTTTAGTCTGCATCTTGCATGATAACTTATAGTTCATATTGCGTGATGCAAATTACAATTTCACTTTTTATTTTTTTAGTCTTGCGCCGATGAAGGCGGTCATTAAAATAAGTTACATTTAAACGGTTTTGACATTCTAGTTACTGTGAAATTATTTCAAAGTGAAGCATTTCAAAACATAACATAGGGGAATTGAGTTTTGTTTAACATTTTAGTAGAGATATTGTCAATTCTCTCCGTCAAAGGCCAAAACAAGATCAAAGAACCAGTCTTTCTTTTTTCTGGATTGTAGGGGTAACGTCAACAGTAGAAGGCCGTTCTCCGCTGGTACGACTTCATGCAGCAACTGTCCTTCCGGTTACACGTGCCTTGACCGCCTGTGCAGCAAATCTTCAGGTATTTCAGAACATTTAGGTCGACGTCCAGTGAAACACTGGTTACAAAGGATAGTGAAACAACCTTTTTGGAAGTATTATTACCTTGGGTCCTGATATAATGAATCTATTTTATACTGAATAAACTAATCCCATTTTTAGCTCACCTGAGCTGAAAGCTCAAGTGAGCTTTTCTGACCACATTTTGTCTGTCGTCCGTCTGTCTGTCTGTCTGTCCGTCTGTCTGTAAACTTTTCAAATTTCAACATCTTCTCCAGAACTACTGGGCCAATTTCAATTTCTTAGACAAAGGGGATTCATAGTTGTGAAAATTAAGGTCACGCCTTTTGTCAAGTGGAGATAATTAGGAATTATTGAAAAACTTTGCGAAATTTTCAAAAATCTTCTTCTCAAGAACCATTTGGCTAGGAAAGCTGACACTTATGTGGAAGCATCTTCAGATTTTGTAGATTCAAAGCTGTGAAAATCATGACCCTCAGGGGTAGGGTGGGGCCACAATGGCAGGTCGAACGTTTAAATAGGAAAATGTAGAGTAAATCTTTAAAAATCTTCTTCTCAGAAACCAAATGGACAGAAAAGCTGAACTTGTGTTGAAGCATCATCAGGGAGTGTAAACTCAAAGTTGTGAAAATCATGACCCCGGGGGTAGGATGGAGCCACAATGGGGGTGTTGAATTTTTACATAGGAATACATAGAGTAAATCTTTAAAAACCTTCTTCTCAGAAACTAATTAGCAAGGGAAGCTGAAGCCTGTGTGGAAGCATCCTCAGAAATTGTCGATTCAAAGTTGTGAAAATCATGATTCCCGGGGTGAGGGTGAGACTACAGTTGGGGGTTAAATTTTTATATAGGAATGTATAGATAAAAATCTGTAAAATTCTTCACAGAAGTAATCAGCCAGGAAAACTGAAACTTGTGTGGAAGCATCCTCAGGGAGTGTAGATTCAAAATTGTAAAATTCATGATCCCAGGGGGTAGGATGGGGCCACAGTTTGGGGTTGACTTTTTACATAGGAATATATAGAGAAAAAAATCTCTTGAAATCTTCTATTAAAAACCATTTGCCTAGAAAAACTGTAACTTTAGTTAAAGCAACCTCAGTTAATGTAGATTCAAATTCGTTCAAATTAAAATCTTGAGGAGTTGGATTGGGCCACATTGAGGATCCAATTAAGCTGATTTGATAATACCTATTGTTTCCAGGTGAGCGATGTGGCCCATGGGCCTCTTGTTATATATGGTATGATCATCATTTATCATAGGTGGCAGTACCAATCCTTGTGGAACCAATCCATGTCAAAATGGGGGCACCTGTTCCTCGGCGTCAGGGCAAGCGGTATGTAAGTGTACCACCGGGTGGACAGGGAGTACCTGCCAAATCCAAGGTAACTATCCACTAATAATAGAATCACTATCCAAGATACAAAAATCTCTCTCCCAGGACACAAAAATCGATAACCAAGGATACTAGAATCAACAGTCCAGGTTACTAAATCAATATATCTGGACACCAGAATCACTATTTCTGGAAACTAGAATCACTATCCAAGGAAAGGAATACTAAAACCACTATTACACGGTGCTAGAATCTACTACAGGATACTAGAATCAAAATCCGGGATATACTAGAATCACTATATAACTACCACTTTCCGAGGGTATAAGAATCATTATCCAATGATACCAGAATTACTATCCTAATTCTAGAATCACTATCCAAATAAACTAGAATCACTATCCCAGGATATTTGAGTTTTTATGATACTAACACAATCCCAGGATAATAGAATCACTATGATGCTTCAGATATCAAAGAAAGGCTATTTTATCTGTATGTCTTGTGAGTCTTAAGAGTTAATGACTTATGCCTTTGATTATTTGTAATATCTACAAATCGTATACGTTATGTGGCTATATTAAATTTCTTTTGTATTTTCAATTTGAAGTGAAAATGTGGTGTTATGTCCCTTTGTTATGAATTTTTCCTTTTATTTTTAAAAATTCTTCATATTGTTTTTTATCAAAGTATTTTTCAATAAATTCAAATGAAACAAAGTTGAAGTGGTGAAGTGTTGATAGATTTAAAAAAAAATTATAATGTGTCTAATCATGATATGAAGAATATAAGACAGTGAATAGAAAAAACAAAGTTTTACCATCACAGCATAAAATTAAAATTTAAAATGTATTTGAAAATAATACATAGTTAAAATACATTGTCAATTCATATTACAAAACATAATGAAGCGGTGCTTTTTAGTTTAGAATAGCACTTTGTTGTATAGTTTTGTAACAAAAACTGCTTCAACCAACAAGAGTTATCTTTCTTTATCATAAAATATTGAAGGTTTTAAAGTACATGATCAATTGCCATATTTTTTAATTTTTCAGAACAGGAAAGGTTTCCTGTTTTTAAATTTGGATAAGATAATAGTAAATTGAATCCCTATGGTTTAGACATGCTAAAAATAAAAACCAGGGCATTTTATCGTAGCACAAAAAGGGGATCAAATAAATGATTTTCCAGTTATTGGTATTATCTCAATATAGGGATATCAATCTAGTCTTTATTAAAATGTGATATTGGTTTTCCTTTTTAAATTAATTTTATTTTCCCATATTTTCTCTCTCAGAATAGAAAACCCTTATTCAATTTTAGACCTTTGAAATGTTTTAGTTTCAAAAGTTGCTAACAAAGTCTACAGTTTGCAATTGTCTTAGTCATTATTTTTTCCCCCAATAATAATACATATACCCATGTGAACCAGCTATTAAGATAGGAATGAAGATTCTCTGGCCTACAAAACATAAAACACGTATTGTTCATGTAATATGTATTAGTACATATAGTTGATTAGTTATATTTGAGAAAAAAATAATCCATTGGGGGGGGGGGGGGGTATAGATATTGGTTCATAAAAATTTGACCAATATACATGTAATTAGTCTCTCGTATTTTTGGGAGTAAGTTTTCTATACTGTTTTGCACCCTGCTAAAAGTTCAAATATCATTTTTCTATTGGTGAATTTCGGTAAATGTCACCTTCCATCCTAAATCGGGGCCCAGCACCACCTCCCTTGTTGCTACTTGCCTTAATAATTGTGTGTTAACAGAAACAAAGTGAGATTAGTTTCTATAGTTTCTACTGGAGTTATCTCTCTTATCAGAGGGACATTCCACCTTACCTGATTTTACGGGTGAACATCGTCATATCCCCCCCCCCCCCCAAAAAAAAATAACGCTACTTGGATTACCTTATCACAAATAGATATAGAACTACTGTCATTTTGTGTTTTGATAATTTGCTTTTTCCACTGATTTAGAGACAACAACAACCAACCCTTGCTCCACGAATCCCTGTAAGAATGGCGGGAGCTGCAGTGTAGATGGCGATAAGGCAGTTTGTCAATGTACATCCGGGTGGTCAGGGAGCACGTGTGAAACCAACGACTCTCAAGGTAAATAACCACATTACAGAATCACTTTACAGAACCACAATCCCCTTCACATCCTGATTGCCAATTAGCCTAAGACTTGATTGAAGAGTGTTAAGCGTTAAAAAAACTCACTTTTTTCTATTGTGCGAAAGTGTATCAATATTTACCTATAAAAATATCAATTATTATCATTAATTAAGATAAAGTTTTGTTGATTAAAAAAAATGATTGGATAAATAAAAAAATGTTCTGTAAATTAAATTTGTAAGTTAAATTAAATTTGACTGTAAATTAAAATATACCCCCCCCCCACACACACACACATATATATATATATATATATATATATATATATATATATATATATATATATATAAAAGCACAGAACAAAATCAACAACACTAGGCATCTTTAAAGTCAACAAGTGATTACTTTATAGCGATCGGCCGTATTGCCAACACCTGCTCTAAGATTGTAATCTAAAAATGTTTAAAATGTAGTTATTGTTCTGTATATAGTTTCTTTAGTAGTGTTAGTTGTAGTGCTAGATTTTATTTTCTTTGTTTTTACCCATGTAATTTATTTCTTTTGTCCTGAAGAAGGGACTGGTTGTCCCGAAAATTTGACAATACCAATTGTTCGTGTCGTTAGCCATTTTTAGTGCTTTATATATATATATATATATATATATATATATATATATATATATATATATATATATATATATATATAAATAAATATATATTCTTAAGCTAAAGCAAATACTTACTGGTATACTTTCATCATTTGTTTTACAGTATCTACTTCCATTACTATTTCATGCACTTTTGAAATTGGATTCTGTCTGAACAATTACACTTACAACCATACACAGCCAATAAATGTGGACTTCAAATTGGTAAATGAATGATTTAGTATCATATTTTTTTCCCACTGCTTTCATCTATCTATCTATCTATCTATCTATCTATCTATCTGTCTATCTTTTTCAGACAATATTTGTCTGTCTGTCTGTCTGTCTGTCTGTCTGTCTGTCTGTCTGTCTGTCTGTCTGTCTCTCTCTCTCTCTCTCTCTCTCTCTCTCTCTCTCTCTCTCTCTCTCTCTCTGTCTGTCTGAGAAAGTGTCTATTTGTCCGTCTCAATCTATAATTTGTCATAGAATTACGTTGCGTTTTCAGTATAACTCTTTCACGATGAATAACGATAAGATAATGGCCGCCGAGGGTAGTGTGTTTGGTCTTGCCTACGCACCGTACGTACAGGGCACTGTCTACTCCTATCTGATGTCTGGAATACTGCCAGGTATGTTCATCCAAGAGTGTTTCTTTTTTTTTTGCCAGGTTAAGGAATGCACATTTTGCATCTGTAAGGAAAGTCACATACTAATGAGGAAAGTTTAGTTCTTATCATCTAAGTCCGAGAATCTATTTATATTTTTAACTATTAAATGAAATCATCTCTCATTAAAAAAAAACAACATAATTTAACGAGTGTATTGGTCAGCTTAGATGAAGCTACAATTATTGTTGACCATAGCGTTATTTTGCTCTGTTTTCGTATATCTATAAGAAAGTGTTTTTTTTATCGCAAATCTGAAGAGATATTGGATGAAGCACATTGTTATAATCATTTTAGAGAAAAGCGCTGTAGAAAATTGTTTCAATAAATGTTTGAATTTTAATTTTTTAATTCCTTATTATGAAATAACAAATTTTAATTTTATTTTTCTATACTTTAAGTTTGTAAATAAGAAAGTAAATTAGACAAATTAAAATCGCTATGTTTGGGATTTCTTTAATAATAAAATTTATGTTAAATTGAGTTGAAAGATTTTAATCAATCATAGTTGCAAATAACAATCGAGAATGTTTTCAAAATGTTTTATCGTTCTTAAATATATGTCTTGAGATAATTACTCGCCACGAAAAAAGATGGACAAAGTAAGTAAAATAAATAATGACAACTTTTTAAAAATATCGTATGTGATAATTTAACAAATAGATTCGAAACGTTAATGTTTTTAATAAATAAATATGGAATTATTAAAATAAATTTTTGTTGAACTGTCTATCTCGGCAAGAGATAGTTAGAAAATGTAAATGATATCCATTGGTTAATAAAGAAAAAAGATGCATATATAAATCTAATATTTTCAGTTACCGATTTGAGAGTATCGTTCAAGTATCTAGTGATCGGATCTGCACAGCTAGCCTTTGTTTACTCAGACAAGAAGTCTTACGTAAGCTCGGTTATCCAGACCAGCGCTAGCAGTACATGGCAGGAATGGACCGGGAACATACCCTCAATGAACGGCACATTCGTACGTTATACTATAACACCTCAGAGAGAGAGAGAGAGAGAGAGAGAGAGAGAGAGAGAGAGAGAGAGAGAGAGAGAGAGAATGCTGCTCACATTTGGTGATCCTGTGACTTTCAGGTTTTTCAGGCTGAATGTTGCAAATAATTCCTGATGTTTTATTCTTAATATCACTCTGTCATAACAGATGTATTAACGTATAGTATGTGTAACTTTATCTCATTAAAAAATAATAACTCGTGTATAACAATTGATCCAATGAGTTAAATGTCATTGTAGCGAACAGACAGAATAATAAACTACTTAATATGTTTCCCCTTTTGCCAATGACAACATTGACTCCCAAAGATATCCCAACAAACCAATAACAACATTGACTCCCAACGATATCCTAACAAACCAAGGCCAATTTTTGCATCAACCAGTACTTCAATGATTAAATTAGAACCATTTTAACAAAACCTTGGACTTTCGGTAGGACGTAACTATTTATTTCTTGCATAATCCAGGTTAAAAATGACACTGGTCTCGAGTGAAATATGCATAGATTGTGTAGTCTTAGCTCAAAAGCCAGGCAAATCTTGTTGATTTCAAAGAGCCATGGCTAGCAATGAAATAGAGAGGCCCGTCACATTGCTGTTTGACACAACTACCTAAAGTCCAAGTTCCTGTTAAAATAGTTCTAAGTCTTACCGATAACACAGTTTTTTGACACCCTACAATTTATTCGACTCCAATGAAAACATTTTTTTTAGAAGTGATGAAAACCATGAAAACGTTCAACCTTCTTATTTCAGTTTTACTTCGAAGCCGCTTTAACATCCCATTCTTTGGTGGCCATTGACGATGTGCGATACAGCTATTCCATTTGGTGAGTGAAGCCTTATTAAAAAAAAACCCAAACTCCTTATATTTCTGCATTTTGTCTTTTTTACTTAACTTTGATATAAAAACAGTCCTAAATTGGACAGGCAAGAAACTCTCAGATTTCAATATTGTATTGAAGATAAATTTATTACGAAATATAAAAACGAACTGAGCTGAATTCGCATATGTGTCATTAATGTAAGTGTTTACATGACGTAAATGTTTTTGTATTCATATGAAGCAGAATGTATTCATAAACTTGAACGTGAAAAAAATAAATCACTCGCTGTGGCCTTCAACTCAACATTCAAGTATATTGACGACGTATTATCAATTAACAATTGTTACTGCCATACTTACGTCGATTCGATATATCCCAGTGAACTTGAAATAAAAGATACCACAGAGTCTGCGTCATCTGTTTTATATTTGGATATTTTACTGGAAATGGACATTGATGGTAACCTAACAATAAAACTATACTAGATGCAGTCATTAGACAGTAATACCCGCACCAAGTGTTTGCCTCTTAATAATTAACACTCTCTTGTACCAGTTTTAGTCAAAAAGAAGTCCACATGCAATTTCCGGTACTTTTTAAAAATTATTATTTTCAAAAATGCTGAGTTCACATCCCATAATACACATATTGCCTTTATGTACAATTTGGGGTTGAACTGTTTGCATGTGAATTTTAAATTGGTCAATAATCTAAACGTTTCATGTCATAGAAAGTATGGTCTATATAATTATTACAAACAAAATTAAATTATGCCCCCTCCCCCGGCAGTTGCCTGCTTTATATATGCTTTTGTGTGCCAACATCATTGTGTGCGTGGATTTAGAGAAAGGGTGAGAGTGAGAAATCCAGACCCCCCCCCCCCCCAAATAAAAATCATTTATGTTGTAAAATTACCAAAAGTAAACCTTAGACTACAATCCCCCCCCCCCCCCCCCCCTCAAAGACAATTATTACTCTGACCCCCCCACACTACCCATGGATAAATAAAACAAATAATTAGAATATTTTGATAACAATGAAAGCCTGTACATGTAATTGCAATAAAGAATATTGTAAACAGTGCAAAATAAATGTCATATTGCGCAATTATTTTCACTGCAGGACTGCTTTAACGATTTTAAAAAGTGGTATCAAACACATGTCGATGTTTATGTGGATAAAAGTGCGTTATTTATATTATATGTAGTTATATTCTAATTAAATTACTTTAACCGTTTTAGAATAAAAAATTTTACAAATGAATATTTGGCCAAAAAATAAGTTTTTAAAATGTTTGGAAACTTAAGGTAAAAATAAGCCCCAGCAGGATTCAAACTCTCTACTTACAGACACATTGTTAATGCTCTAACCCATTGCACTAAGCTATTAGGTAACATTATTTTGGGGTAAAATATGATATTTTATACTTTATTTGTTTTGTTCAATAAGGAGCACATCACAATATGTGGGTGTCCCATACCACCTTAAAGCTGAAAATTGTGCTTTACATGGTTAATTACCTAATAAAATTGTGCAAGGGGTTTTTAAGAAAAAAGTTATGAAAATACATGCAATATGTTACAATTAAATGATCTTTGTCTGAAGTTAGGTACACAACACAGGTGTACATGTTGCATTAGCGAGTGCTAGTTTTACCCAGCTCATGGTTAGATGGGTTTAACGTGGTGTACATGCATAATTATGTATTTTGATATGCAAAATAGGATTAAATAACATGAATAAACGGTTCTTTTGTGGTGATCAGCTATAGGAATTCTTATTGTGCTCTAATTGGATTATCATTATGATGTTAACAATTATAGGTAAGTATAATACATGTAGAAGCGCAATATTATGAGACACCGGTATAACAGTTAAGTTTTACTTTCTAAAATGTGATCTCCCTTTGCCAGCATACTGTATCATCATCTTTATTTAAATAAACTTATCTACAGTTTCTGTCATTTTAATTGCAGAATTTTTATATTTTTTCATTTTTGTCAGACTTACACTATTGAGTTGACTCCATATTGACCCTATTTTGTATTAAATTTGGGTATTAAACATCATGTTTATATGAGTTATAATAGGGAGGAAGGGGAAGGGGCCTTAACCGTTCCCCATCCCCAGGATGTGTGGATTAGATATACATTTCTAGTGAGAATGAAGGCATGCTGCAGCATTTTTTCCCATTATACCCCCTACCCCATCATCATACACCAGTAATAGAAAAAGAGTTAATGACTAATTTTCTTTTATTTTAAATTGCTTCTTATTTTTTGTCAAGAGATATGTGGTATGTCAAGATTTTAGACTCATGCAAATTTGTGCATTTTAATCCTGATTGTTAACATACGTGTATAATTATATATATAAAAAAAATACATGTGATATAATACTAGGGATCGTGCAATCAATTGCAGAATTGCCAATCAGTTATTTATAACTCATTTTGACTGATTAATTTGTTAATCATTTTGAAAATAAAGACATTTCTAAATACATGTATAACATATTATCAATATTTTTTGTAGATTGATTTTGTAACTATTTAGGGCCCCACACTGCAGATGCCCTATAGTGATCATTCTGTCCAATTCTGCTGATCATGTCAAGATACATTAAAGACAAATTGGCCCCTGCCCCTTGGGTTATTCCCCCACCCCCTAGAGTTGTTTTTTAACAACCACCCCTTTCTCTGAAATAGGAAATGATAATGCATTTTAATAACTGTTGAGATCCCCACCCCTAGACCATATTTATTCTTCCTCCTTGTGTCATTGCACATCAATTGGTACATGTATATAGGTTATGCCCCCTTAGAGATGCCCAGTGACTTTCCAGAGTTGGAACTAATCAAGTAATTTATCTTATTCATATGTAGTGTAATTCCTAGCCCTAGCCCAATGTTGACCCTGCTTTGTGTTTTACAGCAAACTATAGCTAGGTTTTTGTTGACTGACTTTACAATTTCTACAATTACATATAACATTTTGTTTATCTTTAAGATTAAAAAGCAATTTCCAAAATCTCTTTATGTACATCTGACATCACACAGAAAAATACCAATCAAGAAATGATTTTGCTACTGTAAAAATGTGAGAAGAGACTCTGAATCTTGCTTGTGATCCCCACCCCTAAAGCATAATTTTATATATTCTTCCTCCTTATGCATCTTATGGCAGTTATTTCAATCACAAGATATAAGAGGAGGTCCAGGAATTAGGTTTTATTATGGGACGGAACATCATTTTCAGATAGTATTGACCCTCAGAATCAAATTTATATTTCTAAAACCTTATTGCCTATCTATGGCTCAGCCCCTGCAATATCCCTATAGATGGTGTGGCTATTCATTAAATCATGAGAGGAGTTCTGGGAAGTAGGTTTTTTTTATGAGTGATAAACGTCAATTTTCAGCTACTATTTGACTGCCTGGATGAAATTTAAATTTTTAAAACCTTATTGCACAACTAAAGGACAGCCCCTATCATACCCCAAGATATGATATGGCTATTCATTAAATCATGAGAGGAGTTCTGTGAAGTAGGTTTTTTTTAGGAGTGATAAACGTCAATTTTCAGCTACTATTTGACTGCCTGGATGAAATTGAAATTTTTAAAACCTTATTGCACAACTAAAGGACAGCCCCTATCATACCCCAAGATATGATATGGCTACTCATTAAATCATGAGAGGAGTTCTGGGAAGTAGTTTTTTTTTTAGGAGTGATAAACGTCAGTTTCCCTGGATGAGATTTAAATTTTTAAAACCTTATTGCACTCCTATAGGACAGCTCCTATCATCTTTTAAGAGATGACATAGCTACTGCATAAATTGTAAGAAGAGTTCTGGGAACCATATTTTTTTGGCAAAAAACGTCATTTTTGTTTATAACACAGACCCACGTGATAAAAACAAAAATTCTGAAACATGATTACACATCAACATGACACACCGAATCATATTCTAGAAGATCATTTGGCTACTGCAAAAAGAAATTGACGTTTTTTGAAACCAGTCTTTTTGTAAAAAAAAACCGTCATTTTTCAGGCATTTAATGACCCCCAGGACAAAATTGAAATTTCCGAAACCTTATTGCGCATCTATAAGACACCCCAAAACATATTCCAAGAGATGATTTGTCTACTGTTGAAAATGTAAAAGGAGTTCGAGGAAGAAGGTTTTTTTGTCAAAAAACGTCATTTTTTACCAATTATTTGACCCCCAGGACTACCAGAGAATTTTTGAAACCTTTTTACAAAACAACATGACACCCCAAATCATACTCCAAGAATTCAGTTCGCTGGTTTATAAGATGTAAGAGCAGTTTGAGAAAGTAAAACGTGACGGACGGACGGACGGACAGACGGACGGACAGGCAGACGGAACAGGGTAACAGCAATATACCCGAACTTTCTTTAGAAAGTGCGGGTATAATGATAAACGTGATGACTTCAATTTTTCTATAGTCAACTTTCCTTACTTATGTAGCAATATACCTTCATCACCTGCATATTGTGTTATTTGTCTCTCGGTTAATTCGATACGCAAGGACATGCTCTTCGTATGAACAGTTTCTAAGGCGAGGTAAGCTACTGACAAACAAGTTCATAAAACAGGACTATCAACAGTCTCGTTTGAAGTCATCTTTTTGTAAGTTCTACTGTCGATACAACGAGCTTGTCAGCAAATACAATTACCCACTGGGTCGCAAGCTGACTAACGTTTTTCATACTAATTGTTAGACCATAATTAATCACCTAATTGTCTACGAAATTTTTCGGGTTTCTTTTTCCAATTACGACAAAGACCACACGGCGGGTGTGACCGGTCAGCAGAGGATGCTCACTCCTCCATGGTACCTGATCCTCCCTCTATTTTTTAAGAGGTCCGTGTTTGCTCTGCTCCTGTTTTGTATTTTTCCTTTGGACTTTTGAATTTGAACACTGTTCGTTATCACCACATGTCATTTACAAAAAATGAGTAAACACAAAACCAGGATACGAATTTATTTGTCGGTCGACTGGTATTTCACTTTTTACAACGTCTTAACACAACACCGACCCCATTTTCATGATATTTATTTTATCGATTAATTGGATGGTTTTACAAATACTACACCTCAATAGTTTCCAATTATAAAGAAATATCCGATTTTTTTTCCAAATGTACTTTTTGTCTTTTTACTATTCTAAAACTTATATTTTTTTACTTCTAGAATATATTAATTTTTAAAGCTACAAAACTTGTTGGAAAGACAAGACAAGATGCAGATAATTATAAATAATATGCATTAGACACTAGCTACGAGCTCAAAACACTCTCTGTATGTAACGTTTTTTCAACAACATGAAAGTCATTAACTTTAAAGAAATAAATAATCTACAATATTTACTTTAACATAGGCATAGATTATATAATCATCTGATAAAATAAAAAACAAAATTGCAATATCATTTGTCTATCGTCTTAAACATGACCATGCGAACGTGAACAACAATGAAATATTATGTATTTACATACAGATGTTGGTAGCATAAGACAAATTGGATGTGGAATTTTATGCCGAGAAAAAAAGAACATAAGGAAGGATAAATTAGTATAATTAAAGACCCAGCAAAAACTGAACAACACAAGTTTGACGAACTAATTTATTTTAAATATTTGTAGTTATGGGTTAGCTAAGAATTTTTAATTCTTCATTTTTGGATATTGTAGAGAGAAGCTGATGACTGGAGCAGGAAAAGCAGACCAATGACTGAACAATATTCTATAAATAGATCAGTGTTACTACCTAAGATGTAATAAACATTTTCTCATGGCAAGTGTTTGTTTTTGTAGTTTGCTTTCTTACATGTGGTAGAAATAATGGATTGAAATCATTTCGGGATTTAGTATGAAACTTATTCCAACTACAAAAACTACATTTTATAAAACTAAGTCTGCAAAATAAAAAAAACAATAACAAAAAACCCATAAGCGTTCATGTTTGTTATTTTCGAATTGTTCATCTTGACATATAACTATGTGTGTTCTAGAGTCATTTAATTGTTACTTCATCAAGAAATATTATGCTAACATTTTTATTATAAATTCAGGTCAAGAACTTAATGTGTTTAAAGTATTGCGTATTAAAACTGATTAAATCTGGCACCAATTAAATATAAGTATTACAGGCTTGTTCAACTGATTTCATATCTAGGTTTTATCTAAATCTTTTTTCTGGCATTTGCATATCCAGAAAACTTTAAAATCGGTGTTTGAAATAAGAAAACATCTCAAAATATGAAACCGTATTGGAAATTTCAACATCAACTATACTAGAAGTTGATTAAAAATATAAATCGTTTGAACGCATATAGCTGTGAAAAGGCTGTGTTAATGTTACACGCTCTGAATCACGAGTTCTCAACAATTGGCGTTTTAACTCTCTTTTTTTGTAATTTCATCGCGTAAAAAACGAAAATGAATTGTTATCGGAGGTCCAGACAAACAGAAGTACATTCAAATAATAATTCATTATTTTACAATGTGGGCTCTTTTTCAGGATGTAGACCTGCGACGCTACTTTTCTCTAAATTTTCAATGAACTTTTAAAAGATATATCATATTAGTATCAAGTTTGTATAACAATTAATTCACAAAAGTCAATGGTTGATATTTACATCTATTGTGTATTTTTCTTTCCATTAAAAAAACCCGATTGTATTATACATTGAAACCGACAAGACTGAAATCTACAAGATTTAATTACATGACAAAAGAACAAAACTGTCCCTTTTCAGTTTTGTTCTTCTTCCAGCGTAATAAAGTTGTGTTTTTATTTGTTGGGGGTGGGGTTGGTATAACACCATATTCATAGAAAATGATAGTACAAGTATAAATCTATTCTATAAATCACACAGTTTTCACTCCTTTCCTGTCCCTGTGTTGTCACACAATACCGATTCCCGGCAGTGATATCAAAATCATTTACACGTGTTCTCGTGAGAAGAATAGATTTCCTTTGCATATTTTTCCCGGGCGACAATTGATGGTCACACAATGTCTTGCTTTGTATTTTTACGTTTACAATGTGTGGGTTATTTTGTGACTGATCGAAACTTTATCTACACAGAGAGTACGAACTCCAGGGACTTACACAAGGTGACCTCTGACCTCAAATAAGTGGAAGTAACCATAAGCGATTGTAACCTTATATATGTGCAACGTACGTGCTTATCTAAAAAAAAAAACTCGCTGGTAATTAACGTATATCACTCACAAAAATTTACCAATAAAATAAATAGTCAGAGATAAATGTAAATATAAGAAAAATATCTTATCTGGCCAGTTATATTTTAAGTCTTCATAATTTGTTTTATATTTATTGCTGCATTATTAGATACAGTTCACTTACGTCATGTTCCTCATGACATGTGGTGATAACGAACAGTGTTCAAATTCAGAAGTCCAAAGAAAAATTAGAAAACAGGAGCAGAGCAAACACAGACCTCTTAATATTTAATTTATTTGTACATAAAATCAAAATACATTATGCAACGAAAAGCGCTCCGTTGATTAGAATTTGATTAAAGTTAAAATATTGTGAACACTTTTTAAAATAGCTGTTTTATTTATCAACCATTTTTTTCATTTTGTGGCCTTCATTACATTGTTTTTGTACTTAACAGTCTATATGCTTTAAATGTTCATTTCTTAAATGTATATATAAGTATTTCTTACATGTATATATAAATATTGAATCACCATTCTTTTGAATCTTCAACGTGCGGGACGTTAAGACCAAGTAGTTTTTATTATTTCATCAGAAAAAATGGTTCACATACACAGAAGCTAATATCTCGTTGTAAATGTAGATACCTTAGCGTTTAGCTTGCATCGAGCGCACGCGCATGTAAAGGTTAACCTGATTTCACCTGGCGACCACCAGCTATTCTATTTTTTTTTGTCGCCCGGAACACATCTGGCAGGCGCCGGATATTTTTTCACATGGTACCTATCATCTTTCGTACTTTAGGGTTATCTGTTGTTTTATGACTTTAATTTCGACGAAACTTTATTAAATTCAATGGCTCGTGAAGTGATCTTATAAACAGGATTTCTCATTAGATGTGATGTTTTTTGAAATGTTGAAAATCTGATCGACTGCAAAGTTTTTATCATTTTTGACTTGTTGATCAGTGCCCGTTATCACAAAATTTCAGATATGTTAATGAGCATGCAATTATTACAATTTTATAAAAGTACACAATGCTCAGCTATGTTTTGCTAAACGTCATTAATAAGTGTTATGTCCCTTACTTAACGCATTTAATTTTTTAAAATGTTTTACATGTGTATATTTTTCTTCTACTATTTTTATAAGAAACGAATATTATGTTACACAATAGTATGCCTATTTTACAGTGGGTCATCGTCAAAGTTTGTTTAATTGAAATACATGTAAATCACATACTTGAAAAAAAAATTGGAAAAAACGTAAGTTATATAAGTTCTTAAAAATAAACTTAATTAAGAATTTAATTAAGTTGATGCAAACAGATGTGACAATCCTTTTTAAGGATATAGAGCATTACGATAGATTGAGGTTTATCAGATTTGACTGATCCGGGAGTCTGTGTATATAAGGAACATCAACCAAAGAAAAACTAAAACTTGCTTACTACCGCTGTAACCATGAAGATATCCTTTACTCTGCTGTTCCTAGCAGTTTGCTTTTTGGGAGTTTGGTCTCAAGATGGGCTCGTAAGTTTTCAAGCACTTCTTCTAATTCTATGATTTTACATTGATGCATTTATAGATGCTCAACGTTGTTTTATTCTCTAATATAGGGCCCTAAAATCAAGCCACGGAGAAAACGGCAGACTAATTCGGATGATCTTGAATTTCTAAATGCACATAATGAAAAGCGTAGAATCGCCAGCCCCTCTGCTGCCAACATGTTAGAAATGGTCAGTTGTTTGTTTGATCCACCATAGAAAACAATAGAAAATACATTATTAGCGTAGATAAAAGAAAGATTTCTGCTGCTTGTTTGCTATCATGGTGATCGTCCGAAGGAACTTCATATAAATATTATTCCCTTGCAGTATCCTAGTGATGAGTGTGTGTAATAGCTCAACTTT
This sequence comes from Magallana nippona, assembly GCA_033439105.1. Lineage (NCBI taxonomy): Eukaryota > Metazoa > Mollusca > Bivalvia > Ostreida > Ostreidae > Magallana > Magallana nippona. The sequence continues at coordinate 62,553,862 of CM065926.1, read as the reverse complement.
ACAAAAACAACATATATAAAATCCATATGTATTCCCTTCTTCTACTTGTTTACTTATTATCATTGTGGTAGAAATGGAGTGAAGAGCTTGCAAATATTGCTCGCAATTATGCGCAGAAATGCGTGTTTGCTCACAATGGACAACGCTCTGACCAATCTACAACCTTTTCATATGTCGGTGAAAATATCTACATTGGACCAGGTAAAGTTATGTCAATATTATCTTGCACTTTTATACTGATTCGCGTATTTTTTCTAATCAAAAATGTGAGAAAATTCAAATCAAAATGATTATAAAGAAATTGAATCAACGGAAATCATACAGCCTAGCAGTTTTATAACATTCCTACTCTACATAAATCAGCTCCAGCAGCCGATGTTGTGAAAGCTTGGGATGATGAAAAAGATGTTTACGGATTTTCGGGAAACACATGTAGCGGTGTATGCGGCCATTATACACAGGTATTGTTATATATTTCTTCTTTTAATCTAAGTTCGACCAAATACTAGTAGAGTTAAAGCGTTCTGTTCGACTAAAAGTGAAGTCTGAAGCACCCTTGACTTCTTTCGTAATGCTTATGCTACTTATTTATTAACAGCTAACCATCTGTCAAGGAATATCACCTTATCCAAACGTTCTATACCAAAGATCTTATTAGCTTAAAATGAGATTGCTCTCTACACCGTCAGTGCAGAAATCTTTTACTCAGAAGAAAAATCTTAACGTTCTCAATATTTGTTTAAGCCTTTGTGAGGTATCCAAGATGACTTTTTCAAGAATACTTTTGGTGTATTTCATTCAGGTAGCATGGCATAATTCTGAATACCTTGGCTGCGCACGAGTAAAATGTGGAGACAACAATTACTACAGCGTTTGTAATTATGGACCAGGGTAAGAAACTGACAGAAAAACTTCAACTTATAAGAATGTGACGAGACGATAATGATATACAAGTGTAAAAAATGAGATCAAAATAAGATAAGGAAATCCAATAATTCGCAATTTTTTCCCTTAATACAGCATTAAGTTACACTACAGCAATCGTTCGCCCCATAAAACGTCTTTATGTCAGTCGATTTCGCCGTCATTTATTGATCCTGCAACACCACATTTAATAATAATGATTAATTTGCGTTCAACTCTAAAGATTAAATTGAAAATTGAAATTCAAAAATGAAATAAAATGTAACGAATTTGGTTAAATTTTAAGATTAAAACCAGTTCTTTTAAAATAGCGGGAACTACAATGGTCAGCGGCCATACACTGCTGATGCTTCGTGCTCACAGTGCCCAGCAGGATATGAATGTAACAACAAGCTATGCAGCAAATCACCAAGTAAGTAGATCCTGTTAATGTTTTAAGCATTCAAACATTTCTTGGATTTTAAGTCAATTTTCATTTCCGTGATGAACATTTAACATCGTCCATGTATTGTAGCTACCAGTAACCCATGCAACCCAAATCCTTGTTTAAATGGAGGAACTTGCACACAATCCTCCATCGGAAGCATTGTTTGTACATGTCCCCAAGGATGGACAGGATCTGTATGTCAGACAGAAGGTAAACACAAAGAAACTAATTAATAAAATCCCAGTTACTGTTACTATAACTATTACCTTAATCATTTCTTGCCAGGATTGGTTAAGTAAGATTATGTTATGTTTAGTAGAGTAGATTTGTGACATATAATGCCGTAAATTGTTTATAGTTTTGTTTACCTTACTATGTAGTTTTCGGTGGAAATACCCTGTACACTTGTGATTTTGAGCCCAGACTTTGTCTCAGTAATGACAACAGTGATACCGCTAATTTCTTCAGAATTCAGGTGAGTGGTATTTTTATTGTTTTATTTTATTGTACTTGTTGGTGTTGATTTTAATATGCCTTTGTCGATCAGGGAAGTTTAAAGTTACACCGTTTAAAATGGTAAGGGATCGTTCCAAATAACACTATAAAAAGTCAATTACGATTACAAATATGAAGAGGGACTTATGTAAAGAAAATAAAGGTTTTTGTATGATAGAAATTTCTGTAGAATTGAGAAGAGATGGTAAATATTTACAAATAATGTATCACGAATTTGAAAAAAAAAAACAACCATAAAGAACGTCCAAGTATTTTTCTATCGAGTAAAGTAAACTAAGGAATATCATAACAAAAAAAAATCATTGAATGCTTTGAGGGCGTTTGTATATGTTGAAATTTGTACTTCAGTCGTATTTCGGAATTGGCCCATCACAAGGGTCTTATTACGCTGCGTTGGCCAGCTCTACTACAACACAACAGTATGCTTTTTTGGTCGCAGAGGTGTATCTCCCAGGTAAGACATAAATGTTGTAATGTCATATCACGAAAATCTACAAAAGGTGTCGATCAGCGCTGTTACAGATACTCGAGATATTTTGTCAACATATAAACACACTATGAATTAGTGACTGCCCATTTCAAAATTAAGAAATATTCGTAATCTTTATTTTCATGATCTTCACAAAAGTTTCAAGTTTTACAATAGTTTTATAAATAAACGAAATATGTCTCATTGGTGTTTCTAAAAGACTCTACACTTTTTGTTTATAAATATGGCCCAACATATAATAAATTCATAGTCAAGTTGTTGAGTCTTGAAGTTCATTTCAAGAAGTATCCTCATACAAAGATAATAAGTTTTTACATCTGACGAGATTTGTGAGAAAACCAGTGGTCTAGCTCTAACATGTGGAAAAATTAAATGCTCAGTCAAAAAAGAAATTAGTATAAACAAAGTATTGGTATTCTTGTAAGCTTGTTGTTTTTCTCTTTTATTCTAAAAGTCAGCATAAAAATCATTTATTAATCTTACAGAATCTTCTGTACGTGTGACCTTCGATTACACAACTTATGGAACAGGGTTGGTGTACTTTTCATATGGTCAAGGAGAAACAACGAAATATACAAGCCTGTTCAACTCTTCTGGAGATAACAAAGTATGGAAGTCAGCAAGAGTTACCATACCAGCTGGGAAAAAGAGTTTCGTGAGTTGAATACAAAGAATTTTCATTTTAATGTGAACTAATCGTTTTTCTTCTACCTTATTGAGTTTAAAGTACTATTAATGTCGTATTGTGATTTAATCTGGCATCACTTTGCTGTAACATTACAGTACTATTTCACTGGATATGTCGGTGGTAATGGTTTTGGAGTGGTTGCCATAGACAACGTACGAGTCACACAACTTTAAGGTAAAACTAATTGTTGATAACACAAATGTATAGTTTTGATCATTTAATTAGTTTAATGGTATATTTTTAAATATACTTCATTTATTTATAAATAATGCGCAACTTTCCGAAGTAAAATTGGTATTGTGAAAAATAGAGACAGATTTTCTTCTTTACGTTTATGATGAACCATATAATCTATATATACAACTAAAAACTGTTGATTAATTCGCATTGTATTGATTTATACTATATTGAATGACAATGTTTATATTTTTTTTCATTTTTAGAACATTCTTTGTCATTATACAGATATGAAAGAGAAAATTTTGTAACACTTGCTTTATAAAATAAAAAAGTTTTTACTGCAGCACCGTTCTATTAAATTGTATGTTAATATATTATTCTAACCCCAGTGCTTATAAAGACATTATTAAATAAACAAAGATGGTATTTGTCTTGTTTAACAATTCTACACTTTTTATCCAAAAGCTTGAATCAAGGATTCAGGCGGATCCAATTAAAATCGGAAACAGAAGTTTCAAGAAAATGAGCTTTTACATCTAATATATTTGATGTCAACATATTATTGATCTAAGATGTAGATGTTCGACATCATGTTTAAATTATTCGCGAATCTAGAATGTCGATGAATGGTTCACAATGTAAAATTATTTAGGTATATGTAGTCTAAGACGTTGATTAAAAATAAAAATCTACCCACAAACAGTTCCATTAATTTATAGCATTTTTTTCCACAATTCATTTTACTATTTAGCTTTTAATTAGTTTTTTTTCAATAACCTTTTCATAATTGGGCTCATTCAAGCACACACTATATATATTGGCAAAGCTTAATTGCATAAACAACTAAAAGCTCATAATGGCTCCCTCAGAAACGCACAGCTACTTTTTACATTCATATCATATAACCGACGCAATTCTGGCGGTCGGTAATAACAGGTTATATATTATAGAATTCAGATCTTGGACTTATTTGATACTATGCATTGCAGTACAATAATACATGAAGTAGAGAATCACTACGCACTGTAATAGTTTGATAATTTTTGCATATTTTTGTTTGGAACAGAAGGAAGTTGTTGTAGTTCCTTTGGAAAGTTTTAACAAGTGTAAAATGATATTTTTTTTAAAATGGTATTATAGCTGAAAAAATGATACCCTTCTGATACTTAATGTCGATTGGAAAAGGGGTTCAAAATATTATTACATCGAAACAATGAACTGCACTCAGATTTTCAAATCTTATTGCAGAGGGGTTTAAAATATTATTTCAGAAAATTTTGCTTTCCCCTCTCGCCCATTTGCCATTCTTACCATACACACATTCAAATCTAATCAACGTACAATTGAGACGAGTTCATAATAATATTTTTGGAGGTATATGTTTATGTATATAGATTGTTATAATGTAATGAATGACACCGGTATAATGGAATAAAACTATATTAATTGCATTTGGTGATTCATTTTCTTACGAAGAATAAAGGGTACATATATTCTTGGAGGTTATCAATGTTCATATCCTTCTGTAGAAGAAAAGAGAGTTATCACCTGTGAACTGTGTAAACAGGGAAAAGAAAACATTTTATTAACTCTCTTTATAGCAATTTAGGACATGAATTGTATGGCCCTGATACTGCCTCTTATATTTGTAGAGCCGTGTTTGCTCTGCTCCTGATTTGTATTTTTCCTTTTGAATTTTGATTAAGAACATTGTTCGATACTATTGACAAACAAGAGGCCCATGGACCACATCGCTCACCTGAGCAACAACAGATATAATATATAAAATCAGCTTTAAAGAGTCATATAAAAAATATCTGAACAATGTCGTATAATAGATCCTGTATAAAAAGAAAATTCCCCTGCATATTCTTATGTTTATCAAACCCCCTTTGTACCAGGATGATTTTACAGTCACATTACATATTGAGCTATGCAGTTCTCGAGAAGATGATCAGACTTAAACAACTGTATATATATGGACTATAAACCTACATCAAACTTTGAGCCCCTTTTGAGGTCTAAAAATTGTCCAGAAGCCAGAGTCTAAACAATTTGAAAGAATCAACAATATGTCAAAATGCTTGCATATAAGTAAAACCATAGATAAAAACTATTTTAATTTTTGTGAACAATTTAAATGTTTTCCTTTGTAAAATTGGAACCCCCCACCATGTGGCTCAACCTCACTCCTGAAGAATATGATTTTGACAATTTTTAATCTAGACTATTTGAAGATTGAACTGACTAAAGTTAGAGCTTTTCTAGACAATTTTTGAGCTAGAAAATTTTTCCCTATATATTCCTATCTAAAAATTGGACACCCCCTCCAATTGTGGCCCCACCCTACCCACAGGGATCATGATTTGAACAATTTTCAATCTTCCCTACTTGAGGACGCTTCCACACAAGTTGCAGCTTTTCTGCCCAATCTGTTTCTGAGAAAAAGATTTTTAAACATTGACTCTATATATTCCTATGTAAAAATTCGACCCCCCCCCCCCTCATTGTGACCCCACCCTACCCCCAGGGATCATAATTTGAACAAACTTCAAACTACATTACCTGAGGATGCCTCCACACAAGTAACAGCTTTTCTGGCTGATCAGATTAGGAGAAAAACATTTTTTAAAAAGTTATTCTTTATATTCCTATAAAAAAATCGACCCCCCCCCCCCATTGTGGCCCCACCCTACCCCCAGGGATCATGATTTGAACTAACTTCAATCTACACGACCCGACAATGCTTTCACACGTTTCAGCTTTCCTGACTGATCAGTTTCAGAGAAGAAGATTTTTAAAGATTTACTCTATATATTCCTATGTAAATATTCGACCCCCCATTGTGGCCCCACTCTACCCCTAGGAATAATGATTTGAACAAACCTGAATCTACACTACCTGAGGATGCTTCCACACAATTTTTTTCGTTTTTCTGGCCGAATGGTTTTTGAGAATAAGAGTTTTGAAAAATACCAACACATTTTTAAATATCTCCCCTTGAAAGAGGGTTTGGCCCTTCATTTTAACAAACTTGAATCCCCTTTACCTAAGGATGCTTTGTGCCAAGTTTGGTTGAAATCGGCACAGTGGTTCTGGAGAAGAAGTCGAAAATGTAAAAAGTTCACGGACAGACAGACAGACGGACAGACAGACAGACAGACAGACGGATGCCGGACAAAAAGTGATCTGAAAAGCTCACTTGAGCTTTCAGCTCAGGTGAGCTAAAAAGAGGAGGTTGCATGCGGAATTGCCCAATCTGATGATTGCTTATAATATTAACAAGGTGACTTGTTTTTACCATGTTAGTTTGTGAATGCATTAGCCATGGATTAAGATGAGTGCCATGATATTTTTTTTATTTTCTAAGAGATTAAAAGAATATGTCTGATGTTTATGTCGGTTGGATTATCTAACTTATTTATTTTTTGTGGTATAATTTCGTAACATAAATATATTATTCACTGGCAAAGAAACGAATGAAATGTTGCTATCTTTTTCTTGTGCTTGATACATTGATTATATTCAACATACAGTTAAATTAAAAAATTATTTAAAAAAAATAGATGCAATTTCATTTGCACAACTTAAAATTATATATATACCATATATTATTGATAATTCTTCCCTGAAAATGTATGAAATCAATGTTAGAGGTTTTAAAGGAGTGATATAATTAATTATTTACATGCTTACTTTTATTGTATCAATATTTTTTAAGCCGTAGAGACTTAATCTGTATCATATAAATTAGGACTTTATAGAGCAAGTATAAATCAATTTTTATCTGCCTTAAAAAGTGCCAAGAGTTATTGTGCATGTTTTCAAATGAAAAAGTTCCTTAGAAATAAAATGATTATGAAAATTTTATACTTAAAACATTAACTTTCATCTTGTTATGGAATCCATTTGAATAATGACCTTTAATTGGCGAAAATAATCATATATATGTGCCAGCGTAACTGAAGTATTTCCCAGGTAACAAACAAACATGACAGATACCGGGGATTTAAAAAACTTTAATAAGAGATATACTATATATATATATCAACAAAAACAAATAAAAAACTGGCTTAATAAATTAGTACGGTCCATTTTTTAAGGGTGGATGGGTAAGAAAGGGCATTGCAGCAATAGACATGAAAATCAAAGAAAGGGATTTGTTTCATATTTCATGGCCATAATATCTTGAAATAAAGAAATTGAAAGAAGTTCAATTTTTCGCGGCCATAGTATCTTAAAGCCTTTTTCAAAAAAGAAATAAACATCAAATAGAGTTCAATAGCGGTATATCATATATGGAAGACAATTGGTATCCATGGGAATTCCAACAGATTGTTGGAAGACTTGATTTCCGAAAACTACATAGAAGTTGTCTATCAGAAACTCAAGCTTCTTTTTAATGTCAATTTAAGAGTACTTGTGTGTGCAATCAGAATGGTTTTTAATAAAAATAATTTTTTTAGATTTCTAATGACAAGGTAAGAATTTTTACGAGTTCCATTTTTATTGAAGAAACAACTGTCGATGATATCAAAAAGCCTAGATTTTAATTTGTGATTGGGAATAGTTGTATAAACCGTTGAAAAATCATACGTTTTGATGTTATTGATTTTGGTAAGATTTTGTGACCTCAAAGTTTCTAATAATTCTATAGAGTTTTTTAGTATCCACATCTGATTCACACCGCTTCTGGAGTTTATTGTTGTACAGTACTCTTGAAGTTTCTCCTTCACTACCGTAAGAATTTTAGTAAGGAGTAAAGAAAGATAATTTTTAAGTAGAAAATGAAAATTAGAGGTAGGTTCAATATATAGTATTCATTTTAAAATTGGAACCCCCTTTCCAATTATATCAAAAAATCGGGTGGGAGTCAATTTATTTAACATATTTTGTACCGGATGGTTAATATGTTATAAGGGTTCAATATTTCGCAGTGGTATTTCGAACCTGGATGCAATATTTCGGGGAATTCAAACCATTATATGATATCAGCAATGTTGACATTGTATGTACATATATATGTATAGATCTATTATATAACTAACTGGAATATAATTTTGAAAATTATCTTTAACCATTATAAAAACAAAACAAAACAACAAAATAAATAACAACATTGAAGACAGAAATTATACAAATTTACATACAACTCTTTAGTGCACTTGAGGTTCCAATAAAGCAATACTACGTTGAGTACTTTGCATCGATTATAAGTAAAAATAGTTACTGCAATTGTTTTAACCATGGAGAATAAATCTAGCCCTGAGTGAATGTATGAAGACTTATAAATCAAACTAGTTCAAGCGTTTTCAAATCTAAGTTTCTCTAAGCTTCTTGTTATAGTTTCAACATGATAGAACATTTAAGCCAGTACTAGAATTGTAAAAAAAATCTGGAAATATGAAGCTATAAAAGAATTATCATTTATGATTATAAAAACAAATACCTACTTTAATGTAAAAAGAGTTGTTCGAACGCCAATCCCAATAACATAAATTGCGTAATTGCTCATTACTTCGGTCACTATCACCTGCGTTCTGTTTTTGCTGGTATTATACCTACGTACGCTTTGATTCACGAGAATGAATACCGGTAAAAATGTTCACTACAAATATTTGCAAATATGTCCCATTTTTTCCTGTTTGATCCCGATTTTCGTTAGTTAAACGTGAAAAGTCGTGGAAATAGTAGAATATGTCTCAAAAATGTCACACATTGTAAAATCTGTGAAGCATGCTTTTTTCTGACTTTTCGATTTTTAAAGATGCTTTGTTTAAATGTGGTTTCTAAGTTCTTAGACATGAAAATTATTACAAATTTTATCTTAAACCTATTCATATAAAACTGCGTTGGTACTAAATAATTTGTTTACTACCGCAGGAACTCATGTAGCAGTGTCAAGATAGAGTGTTTTTTTTTTACCTGCTACCCACAAACCACTGAATATGTGTGTCATTTGGTTTGTTTAATAATTCTAACAATTTTGTTTTAAAATTTGGCAAAATTTCGTAAAATTCCATGGATCATGTAGTTATTATATGAACGTTTTTTTTTATCTGATGTTCTATGAAACATTTAACGTCGTTTACAAGTGCAAAGTACTTGACACATTTATTTGATGATCTACGTCACCAAAAGAAAAAAAATGGGTATGTTAAAGATCACTTATTTGAGAAAACAATTTAGTAAAAGTACATTTATGTTAAGTTAAGGTGTATTTTAGAAGAAGTTATGTGTTGTACTAAATTTTTCCAAATGATTCATACCACACTAAGAAATTACGATCGAATCACGATACGTACTCGAATGCATTTAGTGGTCTTAAAAAGAAAAGCAAACAATATATAAAATTTATCACTATCAGTAATTTGCTGCAAATGAATCATTGACATGCTTTGAACGTCGTTGGTGAAGAAACACCTTTAAAATTGAAATTATAAAATCGCACATTTTGCCAGCATTCAAAATGCAAGATTCTATACTCAGAAAATGAGAATTATGTTATCGGATGTTGTCAAAGACATACAATGGAACAAATTATATAACATCGATCTTATAAGATATTGAGTCTACCATATATTCTTGACTTGAACGTTCGAACCACCGAGCCACACAAATCTGATGTGATACATTAAATATGTGATGTATTAAATAGCAGCTGTACCTCTTACATGACCATAAGCTATGGATATGGTAATTTCTTGTATCTCAATATAAATACAAATGTTACAAGTACTTTACATTAGACAAAGTTAACATTTATCTTTATTCAAACTTAATTTTTACAGATACATAAAACTACTACTTAACCAATGACAGGCGCATTTAAAGGAAAATATATGAAATAAACCAGAAAATGATTAACAGCAGAAAAGAAAAGTTGCAACTGTTGCAGATAATTAAATGTAATTTGATGAAATACATAGATTCTGCATTAATGTGTTCAATAAAAGCTTAATATCCTATTAAAAATGACATTACATATATCTAAAATCTAAAACGCTACTCATGACTATGACATGTTTAATCAAATTGACGCAAACAAATATGACTCTCTGTTTATGGATAAATAAATTAACATGGAATGAGGTTTATCAGATTTTCTATGATCCGGGAGTCTGTGTATATAAGGAACATCCAACAGAGAAGGACACAAACTTGCTTACTACCGCTGTAACCATGAGAAAAGCCTTCACATTGTTCTTCCTAGCACTTTGCTATTTGGGAGTTTGGTGTCAAGACGGACTCGTAAGTTTTCAAACGCGTTTTTGTCGATTTTTTATAAAAAAGATTGTAACTTCTGAAATGCAATTTTATATATTGAAGTTGATAGAAGAAAAATAATTTACAGTTTCATTTGTGCTTTTTTTTATTTTACATAGTACAATACTTAAACATTAATGATGTTGATTTAAAAAAGTACCCAAAATATTAAATATATTGTTATCTAAGATGCTTAAAACTATCATTCTCTTTTACAGGGCCCAAAAATGAAGCCACGAAGCAAACGACAGACTAACTCGGATGATGTTCAGTTTCTAAATGCACATAATGAAAAGCGTAGAATAGCCAGTCCCTCTGCTGCCAACATGTTAGAAATGGTCAGTTGTTAAGTAATGAACAACATATCACAGAATATTCAATACTGAATGAAAACTTGCTAATTCTCAATGACAATATCCCATGAAGTTTTGAATATCTACGAACGATATTTTAAATTAATAATTAGTCCCTGTATGGATCTTACGAAAGATGTTTAATAAATTGAATATAATGTTATTTTCTAATAACTGTATAGGAATTTATTTTTTGGGGTAGAAATGGAGTCAAGAACTGGCGAACATTGCTCGCAATCATGCGCTAAGATGCGTGTTTGGTCACAACCAACAGCGATCTAAGCAGTCACGGACCTTCTCATATGTCGGAGAAAACATATATATTGGACCAGGTATAACGAAATAAATAATGCATTCAATTTATTAAACATATTTTCAACTTCATTCAATTAAAAAGAAATAAATTAAAGATATTGATGCAAGTTGATTTATGCAATCTATAAAATTAATGAAATTCGTTCTCTGCATATGTTAGATCCAGCAGCCGTTTGTAAAACTTTGGGATGATGAAAAAGCTCTTTACAGTTTTTCCCGAAACACTTGTAGAGGAGTATGTGGGCATTATACACAGGTATTTATTTTCTTTTAATCTAACTTGGGCGAGTCAGTCTTAATTGGTTTGTCTCTTGCTCTTTGATATACGTAACGTCTAAACGCATTTGATATCCTTAATGATTTCCTAAGAACAATGTAATTACTGTTATATTTAAAGCAAAACGCTAGCATATTAATGTGTTTAATTATCAATATCACCGATAATATTATAATTAAAATTCTCTATTTCTGAACAAAATTATCAACCTTTATTTACTTTGATCTTATTTAATACCTTTTTTAGATCAGGTTGTCATATTGTGAAATAGCTGTTAATTCTTCATTATCATATTGCGATAAGTTTTGTTTTGGGCGTAATTCATTAGGTTGCTTGGCATAATTCTGAATACGTGGGCTGCGCACGAGTGAAATGTGGAAACAACTATTACTACAGCGTGTGTAATTATGGACCGGGGTAAGAAATTTGTGGAGAACTTATGCTAATTCTTTTTGATGATATATCGGTTTAAAAAATATGAAACAAATATAAAACTCCAAACCAACCAAAATTGTTTATATTTTAATCGTATACTCTCTTGCAACTTGTCGGTTCGGGAAAACTGACTTTATTGTCAGCAGATTCAGACGTTTATTTATTAATTATTTATAAAATTAAAACAATAATAAGAATGAACAAATTCCACTTATAGGGGTTGTATTAATGAAAATCAATAAAACAAGATATAACACTTAATTAATTAAGATTCAATTCTTATAATTTTTATTTCAATAAAGCGGGTGTGGTAGTCAGGTATATGACATTCCTACTAGCTCTGTCTAGTGGGTTAACCCTTTAGCTCGATCGGTAGAGTGCTGGACTGGCATGCCAGAGGACCCGGGTTTAAACCCCAGCAGAGGCAACATATGTCTCTGTTACATTTGGCGCCCACGTTGGGACATAATGGGACAAGGACTAAGGCACCACCTGTAGGAGCCTGCAGCTCTAGCCCAGTCCAATTACCAGATTCCAGTCAACGCCAAAGAAGTGTCGTGAACAGAATTCAGACTTAGACCCAGTGACTGTGAAATCTGTAAGTGATATTTTTACACATCATTGACTTCAAGTTCTGAAGATCGATCGTTTTTACATTCCGGAAAATTCCTGTCCAATCGTACCGGTTCCGGGTTTTCGGTTTTAGAGACCGATATTCTACATCCTGTTTGATTGTGTGCACATGGATCAGTGAAACATTGAAACTGTCAGTTGTTTACAATTACAAAAAACCAATACTGTCTGCAGCAAATATTGTTTTTTTTCTTATTTAGATATAGCTAGGGCCTAGCACAAACTAAGGTACTGCTGTTTACCTATTTTTGCATGTGACAATTTGATTTAACAGCTGTTCAAAACAATTTGTTTACATTTTGATTCATCATTTGTGCAATCGTTATTCATTTTTGTTCATTTACCGGTATTGCATATTTTTTTCTGTGTATTTACTTCATATTTTTCATTTATTTTTTATATTTCATACTTTGATTTGGTATTAGTTTGCACATCACAGGTAGTGATGTATTCATTTGATTTTTGTTTGTTTGCAAATATATTTAATTTAGTATAAGGAAATTCATATCATTGAGTGAAAGAATCTGTTGAGTGATTGAAGTTTGTTTACTAACTTTATCTTAATACCTACCTAGCCCTGCTATAGCCAAATCTTATTATTGGTGACCTACATATTGACTATTACAGTAATTTAGAGTTGTGTATATAGTACTTTAGAGTTGTACGAAGTTTATTGGATTGGATTTTGGTTTTGATATTGTGTTCTAGTTCAGCCCATCTGATCCCCATAAGAATTCATTAAAATAATCATTCTGTAACATACAGCTTAAGTAAAACAAAACTCATTATAAATCGGTATAAAATAAATTAAAACTAAATTAAGCATAAAACAGGGGTTAAAAACAACTTCAAAAATTTTAGTTAAAATCATAATAATTAAAATAAGTTAAAAGGATTTAAACAAAACAAACCAAAAACTAATATTTCATTTCAGGTATCTCGGTGTGCAGTTTTTCTACTGTCGTGCTTTTTTTTTTACAAATACTGCGATTTCGTTCATCGTAAACGTCCGTTTTCGTTATAAATCTGCAATATATTATTTTTGCAATTTTGCTGCGAACTTGTATTGCAATTACAGCGCTGCGAACAAACTCGACAGTTGTTGTATGTCAACTGTGCAACCCCTATCTGCATTGAATGTTTTAAAGTTAAAGTATATGCAAGTTATTGTTGTGTACACAACACTTTTGCTTACATTTAGCACATTTAGTTATTGTATAATGGCTTCAAATGAAAATGCATTTGATGATCCATTTGATGGTCAAGTCAGAGAGAAACATCATTCCGAACATGATGCAGGTACCCAAGATTTATCAGAAGAAGAGAAAAAGAAGATGATTGAGTATTTGCAAAATCATGATTACAAAGTATTTACAAATGAGGCATTCAATTCCTTTGTGTCCCAAACAAAATATGTCAAAAAGGAGATTAATCCTAGCCCACCACCATTTTTTGCCTCACCAATTCCTCCTAAACTGAGTTACAAACCAGTATCAGTACAATCAGGGTCAACATACATTCCCAAATTGTCCATATTTTCTGGTGACCCTAGTAGGAGCGATGTATCATTTGATGTTTGGAAATATGAGGTTGAATGTTTGATTAAGGAAGAGTACAGTGAAAAGGTCATACTTCAGGCTATCAGAAGGTCTCTTAAGGCACAAGCTAGTAAAATAGCTATGAGGTTAGGACCTGATGCTACACTAGATGAAATTCTAGAGAAAATGGAAAGCATTCATGGAACTGTAGAAAGAGGAGAATCCCTTATTACAAACTTTTACAGTGCAATGCAGAAAGTTGATGAGGATACAACTACATGGGGGTGTAGAATAGAAGATCTTCTCAGTAAAGCTGTTAGTATAGGAAAGATTCACCATGATGATGTGGATGAAATGCTGAAAAACAAATTCTGGACAGGACTCCGTCAAGATCTAAAAGATATAACAGGATATCTATATGACAAATGTACAACATTCGACAAACTCAGAAAAGAAATAAGATTAGTTGAATTAGAACATCCCGTTAATAAGAAGAAGTCTGTTCCAAGTATGAATGTAGCAGCATCTGGAGAATCCACTTCTAAATCGGATGATATTTCAAATCTTAAAGCTATGATCCAAAAGTTGTCTACAAAAGTTGAAAATTTGGAAACTCAAAAGAAAGTTGGAAGTGGACAAGAATCACAGATAAGAGAGCAAGGATATACTTACTTCAACAGAGGAAGACCAACAGTAAGAAACAGTAGTATAAGATCATACAGAAATGACAATCTACCTACGGTAGGGGTAGAGCCATACGATATGAAGAACCAATATGTCGTAGGTGTGGACAACGAGGACATCTATCCTATGGTTGTCGGGTAAACCTACAGAGACCTTTAAACATCAACAGGCCTGTGTCAGGGGGCAGACATTTGGCCACAGACAGATTCAGCGCCCCATAAATACCATTCAACTAATTGGCAAAACTTCTGAGGTTATGATCACCATAGAAAACATCAACTGCAAAGCTTTATTAGATACAGGATCAACTGTGTCTACCATAAATTAAGAGTTTTATTGTAAGTATTTGAAACATCTTGAACTCCATTCTATTACTGATATATTGAATGTTGAGTGTGCAGATGGCAAGAGTTTACCATACTCAGGCTACATTGAAGGGAATATCTCAATGTTAGGTGAACCCTCTCTCAATGAGTCATGTTGTTGTTTATTTTTGGTTGTACACGAAAGTAATTACAATAGTGAAGTACCTATACTTTTAGGCACAAATGTTTTACACTACATTCTTGACAGTGTACAACAACAATATGGTACCAAGTTTTTAAATCAAACCCAGTTGCATGTTGCATGGTATACCACATTTAGATCTTTACTCCTCGGAGAAAAAGAGTTAGAGAAGAACGGTAACAGACTTGGTATTGTGAAATTAGCACATCAACATTGTGTAACTATAGAACCAAACTCTTCTGTAACTGTTCAGGGGTATGTTGATAAGGCAGTTCCTTATCACACAACGTGTGCACTTTTACATGCAACACCTAGATCGAAAGTCCATAGAGACTTAGATATAGTTCCCTGTATTGTGAACTTTGAATACCCTTGTAACAGGCTTATTCCAGTACAGATAGAGAATGTCACGACGAGAACAATTACCATCTCGCCTAAAGCAATTCTTTGTGAGCTTCAGTCTGTTAAGTTAGAGGATATTGATGACATCAAGGAAGACAGTCCAGATGAAGAGATGAAAACGAATTTCAAGATTGATGACCATTTGTCAGAAGTGAAAAGACATGAAATTCCTGCTCTTCTCAATAAGTATCAAGATGTTTTCTCTCATTCAGATACTGATATTGGCCATACTTCTTTCGTCCAACACAAGATAGAGCTTACAGATGAGACGCCATTTAAGCAGAAGTCTAGAAGAATTCCACCCAGCATGTATATGGAGATAAAGAATCATCTGAAGCAATTACTTGATGCAGGACTTATCAGGAAATCCAAATCACCCTAATCAAGTAATGTTGTTTTATGTAGGAAAAAAGACAACTCGCTTCGGATGTGCATAGACTACAGATAATTGAACAACAAAACAAAGAAGGATTCATATGCATTGCCCAGAACTGATGAAATTTTAGAAGCACTCTCCAACAACAAATTCTTTACAATATTAGATATGAAGAGTGGATACCACCAGATAGAAGTTTTTGAGAAGCATAAAGAACGGACAGCTTTTGCAGTAGGTCCCCTAGGATTCTATGAGTTTCAACAGATGCCTTTCGGCTTATGCAATGCACCGGCTACTTGCCAACGTTTAATGAAAGAAGCATTTGACGGTTTACATTTGAAAATCTGTTACATCTATCTTGATGACATCATTATTTTTTCAAACACTTTTGAAGAACATACTGACCGTTTAGAACAAATTTTCAGACGTCTTCGAGAAATTAACTTGAAATTGTCTCCAAAGAAATGTGAATTTTGTAAGCAAAAGGTAAAGTATGTTGGCCACATTGTGTCTGAAAAGGGTATAGAACCCGACCCAGATAAGATTCAAAAAGTTGTAGATTGGCCCATTCCTGTAAATTCAGATCAAGTACGTCAATTTTTAGGGTTTGTGGGTTATTATCGAAAATTTATTAAAGATATTTCAAAAATTGCAAGACCACTAATCAATTTAATTCCAGATTCATCCAAGAAGACCAAGAGGGGTGCAAAAGCAGCAAAGAGTCCATTACCAAATTGGCATTGGGGGCAAGAAGAAGAAATTTATTTTCAGAAACTAAAAAATTGTTTGATTGAATTTCCAATTTTAGGTTTCCCAATTGATAGTCAACCATTTGAGGTCCATACTGATGCTTCAAAGAAAGGAATAGGTGCTGTTCTATACCAGCTGCAAGACAATTGCAAACGCGTTATTGCTTATGCAAGTCGCGGTCTGACAAAGTCAGAAAGAAACTACCCAGTCCACAAACTTGAGTTATTGGCTCTCAAGTGGGCTGTGACAGAAAAGTTCTCTGATTATTTGTACGGTACAACATTTGACGTTATAACGGATAAGAATCCATTGACATATGTTCTATCCTCTGCAAAATTAGATGCTACTTCTCAAAGATGGGTTGCTTCTTTAGCCACTTACAATTTTAGTATTTATTATCGCCCTAGTAAGAGCAACTCAGACGCTGATAGCATGTCACAATTACCTGAACTTTCAGATGTTCGTGACAGAGAGCAAATTTCTGTTGATTTGATAAAAACTCTTTGTAATGCCCAAAGTGTTAACATTCCTTTTGTTGAGTGGTTGTCTATTTCAGCTGATATTTCAGATTTGGACAATTATAGACAACTAGAATTATCTAAATTTGCAGATATAAATGTCAGATTGGCACAGGTAAGAGACAGAGACATTCGTTACTGGTTTTTGCATGTGCGGAAAAGAGTTCCTCCTGTACGAAATAGTTTTCCGAGCAACAATTTTCCTTATCATTTGGCTATGTTAAGGAATTTTGATAAATTCTATATCAAAGATGGAATACTTTACCGGAAAACATGTAGTAATGAAGTGACCAAACATCAGATTGTATTGCCTTACTCATTAAGGAAGACAGTCTTAGAGTATTTGCACTCAGATATGGGACATCCAGGTCGAGAAAAGACAATAGGTCTCATTCAAGACAGATTCTTTTGGTTTGGAATGACAAAGGACATTGAAAACTTTGTCAGGTCTTGTTCAAGGTGTGTTCTTAGAAAATCTCAAACAGAGAAAGCTCCACTTGTAAACATAACTACATCTCAACCTCTGGAGATGATCTGCATTGATTTTTTGTCTTTAGAATGTTCTAAAGGAGGTTTTCAAAACATTCTTGTAGTAACTGACCACTTTACAAAATATGCCCAAGCTTACCCAACAAAGAATCAGACAGCTAAAACTACTGCGGATATTTTGTTTAACAAATTTATAGTTCACTTTGGTATTCCACAAAAGATTCATAGTGATCAGGGAGCTCAGTTTGAAGGAAAGGTTATAGAGGAGTTATGCAAGATAATGAACATTAAGAAATCCAGAACCACCCCATATCACCCTATGGGTAATGGGTTATGCGAAAGGTTCAACCGGACACTTCTTCAGATGTTAGGCACCTTGAACTTAGAACAGAAAGCTGATTGGAAGTCGTACATAGGCCCATTAACTTTCAAGGTTTAATTAGTAAATAATAAATAAAGTTAAACTAAATCATTTAAATAAATAGGGAAATACATATGTATTGGTTTAAATCTGGAAATCTCCAGACCATAATTACTTACACCTTTAACCTTTGAACTTAAATAAAATATAAGTCTAGTGTTTCATTGGCTAGATTTTCCCACCATGTCCACTGACCCTTCATTGTTTTTATACTTACTCTGCCAGTAGCAGAAAGGCAGTGGTTCAGAGAAGTCACAGTATGCATTATAAATATATTCTTATGGAATATTAAGTGTCAGTGACAGTAAGTTGACATTTTGACAATATTCAGAGTCCTTAACATTGCTTTTAATTTAATCCAATTCAATTTAATTTTGGATACTACAAAACATATACATGACAATAAATAATTTGCATGTAGGATCAGTAATAATTATAAATAACAGTTGAGTAAAATCAATTTACACCAAATACAATTTAGAGTTATTTCCCTTATTATTTGATCATTCAAATATACAGGTTAATTAAGAACATGGCTTCCACATTCAGTATTACTGTGATAATATTATAATATACATTATACAAAACATACCAAACTATGGGCTTGAATCCCATCATAGGATTTGCATACTAGTGAGCACTCAGCATAACAGTCAGATCTCTATAATTTATGAACACATCTGTACATGTTGGTGTAAATATTTAAAATGTATATAAAAGGATAGTATAATTTTAATTTTATATGAATCATGTCAATTTCTCTCTTTCTTTCATCTTTTTCTCAAAATTATATATTAGTAATTGGAATTATATAAAAGCAATGTTAAGGACTCTGAATATTGTCAAAATGTCAACTTACTGTCACTGACACTTAATATTCCATAAGAATATATTTATAATGCATACTGTGACTTCTCTGAACCACTGCCTTTCTGCTACTGGCAGAGTAAGTATAAAAACAATGAAGGGTCAGTGGACATGGCGGGAAAATCTAGCCAATGAAACACTAGACTTATATTTTATTTAAGTTCAAAGGTTAAAGGTGTAAGTAAATATGGTCTGGAGATTTCCAGATTTAAACCAATACATATTTATTTCCCTATTTATTTAAATGATTTAGTTTAACTTTATTTATTATTTACTAATTAAACCTTGAAAGTTATTTCATAACTTTCAACAATACTGAAAGAAATGACAATAATTAAAATATTAATAAACACACTATCACACGGGAACTACAATGGTCAGCGGCCATACACTGCTGGTACATCCTGCTCACAGTGCCCCTCCGGATATGGATGTAACAACAAGCTATGCAGCAAATCATCCACTACGTAGATCCTATTCATATTTTCAAGCATGCAAACAATTCTCATTTCATGGCTCCTTTGTATTTTGGCGATGAACATTGAACATCACACGTGTATTGTAGCTACCGGTAATCCCTGTAACCCGAACCCTTGCTTAAACGGAGGAGTTTGCACTCAATCCTCCACCAGAAGCGCTGTTTGCACGTGCCCACAGGAATGGACAGGGTCTTCATGTCATATGCAAGGTAGACACATAAAACTCGGCGAAATCTTAAAGGGGCATGGTCATGATTTTGGTCAAATTCTATTTTTTGTTTTTATTATTTGCAATGCTTTAGATAAGCATTTCTAATGATCAAATGAAATTTGAGAGTTAGTCGTAGAGTTATAAGCAAGATATATGGCTCACAATTCTTTGTCATGTAAACAAGGCTCGTACCCTGGTTTTGATTACATAGGTTCAATATACCAGTAAAAATCTTTTTAAGGTGAATTGTCTATCTTCTTATTCATTTGAAGCATAAACACACAGTTCCTAACATTTAACACATTCGTGTTAAGTCTAAAACTGGAATTTTCACTTAAATATTCCAAATGTAAACAAAAGCTTTGTTTACATAGCACAGAATTGTAAGCTCTGTAACTCGCTAATAACGCAATAAATGACAAATTTTTGTTGCGTCTTAAAAATGTAAACATTAAAATCTGAAAAAATATCTTTTGACCAAAATTGTGACCATGCCCGTTTAAACAATTTATTATATAACAGAATATGTATTGTCACGCCAAAAAGAATTTAATAGAACAGCAGTTATGCGAATTCAGTTTTTGATGAATACCGTCAGTATTTTAGAACGTCAGTTCGTTATAGTATTAGACTTTCTAACAACTTAAGATGTTTTGTAAATAGTAATAAAATCACTTTTTGGTTTACTCTGATAGTTATATCACATCACATTATGATCTTAAATCTGGAAAAGTCAGAATCTAAAATATTTTCTTGTCAAGAAAGAATGAATATGCTAGTACTTATACTTCACAGGGATATATGTATCTACGATATATCATGTCGTTATGTACCTTTCTAATGGTATTGTTTTGCCTTATTTTACTAGTGTCCAGTGGAAATACACTGCATAGCTGCGATTTCGAACCCAGACTTTGTCTACGAAATTGTTTGCTTTCCAGTAGAGTCATATGACCATGGAAGATTCTAACAGTCGATTATAGGGGCCTTCCAAAATATACGAAAATGGAGAATTTCAATATGTTTTTGTAATTACAATTATAAAGATTGCCTTCATGAAACAAACGGCTGGCGTAACCATAGACCCCAGTGATATCCTTGAAATACATCGCATCCCAGGGGAACAGGGAAGGATTCGGCCAGTAATCGCCAAACTCAGAAACAGCGATTCAAAAATTAAAATTATCAAACACAGATCAAAAGATGTTGTGAAAAAGCACTTCACTATGTACGACCACATCACCCATCAGAACGCAGAGCTTCTTCGACAACTGAGCAAGGACGAGCGGATACAAAAATCGTGGTATTATAACGGAAAGATCTTCGCGTCAGATAGACAAGGTGTGCGGCATAAATTCGACATCCTGGATTCCATTGATAGGAAGCTAAAGAAACTCTAGAGGTTGGTAATGCGGCGGGGTGCTGAAATTCGATCGGGATCGAAGTGAACTGAACTGTGAATGTGTATTGCCAAACGAGATCGGGATCGTTATACTAAATAAAACGAACATGTTTGTGTGTGTGTGTGTGGTGTGTGAATGTGTGTATACGTATTTGTCAAACGACAGTCTGGTAAGTGGTTACTTGCTTACATTTAAACTATCAATTTTGTACGTTTTGTTTCTTCACAATTTTCCCATAGATACCACAGTCGGGTAATATTACAATAGCTACGGTGAACTGTCAGGGGCTAGCAACTTTTAACAAACGTCAAGATGTTTTAAATTATTATAAACAAAAACAATATTCTATTATTTGTTTGCAGGACACACATTTTATATACGAAAATGAACAATTTATTGAATCCCAGTGGGGATACAAATGTGTTTTTAATTCATACTTGTCAAATTCAAGAGGTGTTTGCATACTTTTTAACAACAATTTTGAATTCAAAGTCCTCAGAGAAAAAAAGGACACAGATGGTAACTTACTTGCATTGGATTTAATCATTGAAGAAAACAAGGTAACACTTATAAATATATATGGGCCTAATATGGACACCCCTAGTTTTTATGAAAATATAAGAGATATATTTTTAGAATTTGACAGTGAGTATTTCATACTATGTGGTGATTTTAATCTAACTCTTAATCCTTCGCTTGATACTTGTAATTACACCGGAATTAATAACCCTAAGGCTCGTAGTAAAGTTTTAGAAATTAAGATTTGCAACTTATCGATTATTATAGAGTTCTAAATCCAGATAAAAAAATCTACACATGGCGTAAGAAAAATCCATTGAAACAAGGTCGTCTTGATATTTTTCTTATTTCTGATAGTCTGTCAAATTTAGTTGAAAACTGTTCGATTAAACCGGGTTACAGGTCTGACCATTCCATTGTTTTGCTTGAGATAAAATTTAATCCCTTCACCAAAGGGTGTGGGCTTTGGAAGTTTAACAATACTCTTTTGTCGGATAAAGAATATGTGGTAAAAGTTAAAGAAACTATTCAGTCAGTTAGTAGCCAATATCTAGACAATATAGAGAGTTGTGATTTTCAATGTAAAAGTGGTATTGATGAAAGTCTTTTTTTTGAGGTGTTGATGATGGAAATAAGGGGGGTAACTATCTCTTACTCAACATATAGGAAAAAGGTCAGAAACAACATTGAAAAAAATCTTGTTCAGGAGATAGAGTATATGGAATCAAATTCTATTGTTGATATTAATACTTTAGATGAAAAAAAAAATGCTTTGGAAAAACTACGTAAGGAAAAGTTACTTGGGCATATGATAAGGTCTCGTGCCCATTGGATGGAGGAAGGCGAAAAACCTTCAAAATATTTTTGCCATTTGGAATCTAGGAATTACTTAAACAAAACTATAAAAAAAATTGAAGTCGATGGTATTGGAATGATATATGAACAAGGGGAAATACTAGATTATGTTAAGAAGTACTATGAAAATTTATATGCAAGTGCGGACACAAATTTAGTAAAGATTGATTTAGATAATATTATTTTTAATTACAATTCACCTAAGTTAGAAAGTAATTTGTCAAATGGTCTAGAAGAAGTTTTTTTTAGAAACAGAGGTATTAAATGTCATAAAACATATGAAGAACAACAAATCTCCTGGAAGTGATGGGTACATATGTACACTGCTGAATTTTTTAAATTTTTTTGGAAAGATATTAAAAATTTTATTGTACGAGCCATTAACTGTATATTTTTGAAGAAAGAACTCCCCATCTCACAGAGACTTGGAATTATTTCATGTTTGCCTAAAGGTGATAAACCCAGACAGTTTTTAAAAAACTGGCGACCAATTACTCTTTTAAATGTTTTGTATAAGATTATTTCAGGGTGTGTTAGTTTTAGAGTCAAGAAAGTTTTAGATTATTTAATATCAGACACACAGTCTGGATTTATGAAGGGAAGGTACATTGGGGAGAATACTAGATTTATATATGACCTGTTATCCTACACTGAGTTTAAAAACGTACCGGGTCTTTTAGTATTGATAGATTTTGAAAAGGCTTTTGATTCTATGTCGTGGTCATTCATATACCAAGTCCTTAGATATTTTGGCTTTGGAGAGAATATCATTCAGTGGATTAAGATCTTAAATACAAACTTTCATGCTGCTATTTTACAATGCGGCCATCTATCACAACAGTTTGTCGTACAAAGGGGATGCAGGCAAGGAGACCCTGTCGCTCCATATTTATTCATCATGTGTGCAGAAATCTTAGCAATAATGATTAAACAAAACAAAGACATTAAAGGTATTTTTATTAATGACATTGAACATAAGATATCACAATATGCAGATGACACTTCACTAGTCCTTGATGGTTCACCCAAGTCCCTTTTTGCAGCTCTAGAAACCATAGAATTTTTTACTAGTTTTTCTGGTCTTAAAATAAATACGTCTAAGACAAAAATTATTTGGATTGGATCAAAAAAATTTTCAAATCAGGTTTATCATCACACAAGATGGAAATTGGATTGGGGGTCAACAACATTTAACCTTTTAGGAATTCAGTTTTCGGTAGATCTTCATAATATTGTCGATATGAATTATAATTTACAAATTCCAAAAATTATAGCTCTGGTTGAGCAATGGAAACGACGAATTCTTACTCCCATTGGTAGAATTACTGTTATTAAAAGTTTGCTTATTCCAAAACTAAATCATTTATTCATTTCACTACCAAATCCAAAGAAAGAAACAATTTCATACCTTAATAAAACTATTTTTGAATTTTTGTGGAAATCTAAGATTGACAAAGTTAAGAGGTCCGTCATTACACAGGACCATTCGTCAGGAGGGTTGAAAATGGTTGATATTAACAATTTCATAACATCTCTTAAGTGTTCATGGATAAAAAGGCTTACAAAATCACACAAACCATGGATGGATTTTTTTTTTACCATTTGTGGAAATGATTTTTTACAGAAATTGTTTGATTTTGGTGATAGTTTTGTAATTGAATGTTTACACAATGTAAACAATGATTTTTGGAAAGATGTGTTAAATTCATGGTTATGTTTTATTACTATCTATAATGATCACCCAAAGGCAAAAGATGACTTTTTAAATATTCCAGTGTGGTACAACTCAAACATACACATAGCTAATAAATATGTTTTCATAAAAGCCTGGTACAAGAACGGTGTAAAGGTCATACAAGATTTTTATGATGAAAATTGTAATTTTTTAGGTATTGATGAATTTAAATGTAAATACAATCTCAATGATATATGTACAATGCAATACAATAGTGTTAAAACAGCAATTTTTAAGTTTTTTAAAATGTCTAACATAGACAGGATTTCTGCTAAAAGAAATCCTAATCCATGTATACCATTTTTTTTCCAAACAATTATACTCTATGAAAAGAGCACAAAAATTATTTACAATGTTTTGAATGAAAAGGTGGTTGTTCCAATTGCTGTAACCAAATGGAAAACAGATCTAATGGATTATAATGTTGAAGATCTTACTGTATATGACATTTTTAAGATTTGTTTTAAAACTACCAAAGACTCTTCTGCACAATGGCTTCAATTTAGAATTTTACACAAAATTCTTCCAGTTGGATACTACCTTAAAAAAATTAATATCAAAACTACTGACAGATGTGGGTTTTGTAAAAATAATGTGGAAACGATAATACATGTTTTTATTTCTTGTGAGAAAATACATACCCTGTGGAGTGAACTTAGTTTTTATATTTACAGAAAGACATCTGAAAGAGTTGGATTTAATATGTTTAATATTATTCTTGGTCAACTTCCGTTATCGTTTCATAACAAAGTCATTAATTTTATAATTCTTTATATGAAACAATATATATTTTGTTGTCTTATGTCAAATAGGATTCCATGCTTGATTGGTTTCCTTTGTCACTTAAAACTAAAATACAATATTGAAAGATATGCTGCAATACAAAATTGTAAATTACAATATTTTGAAAAATTATGGGACAGTTGGAAAGGCATCTTTGATGCTGACATCTGATATATTTTCATTATGATTATTTTTTCTATTTCTTTTTTGTTACTTAAACTTTTTTTCCGCATAGGCAAGTAACCACTAAATAATACATTTAGTTTATTCATCTTAAAGTGTGTGTGTACGTGTGTGTGTGACTGAATGTGACTGTTCTGTATGTCTGTTCTTTGAAAAAGAAATAAATTATAAAAAAAAAAAAAAAAAAGATTGCCTAATAAAAGCAAGTATTTTTTTCATAGCATTATGTAAGAACTGAACACACAAAATTGTTATTGAAAATAAAGCATTTGTAAATAATTGATGAGGGTTCAAATAGTGTCTCATTTGATAATTTAAATCACAAATATCGTCCCAAATGTCGGAATTGGAATATTTCAGATATGTCATAAATGATAATCTTTGCACTCTAGTCCTATTTCGGAATCAGATCATCACAAGGGTCATATTACGCTGCGCTGGCCAGTTCCTATACTACTCAACGGTTAGCCTTTCTGGCCTCAGAGGTGTATCTTCCAGGTATGACATCGGATCAAGTAAAATTCGATGGAAAAATCAAAGCATCATATAAATGTAAATTCTCCTTTAAGTTAAGTAAAATGTTTTGGTTTGTTTATAGTTTGTACAATCGATCGTTCATTTCTTTCCTTTCCCCTTGATGTAAAGAATGAGCATCGAAATCATTATCTTACAGAATCTTCTGTACGTGTGACCTTCGATTACACAACCTATGGAACAGGGATGGTGTACTTTTCATATGGTCAAGGGGAAACAACCAAGTATAAAAGCCTGTTCAACTCTTCTGGAGATAACAAAATATGGAAGTCAGCAAGTGTTACCATACCAGCTGGCAAAAAGACTTTTGTGAGTTGAATACATAAAAGGAATTTTCATTTTAATGTTAACTTACCGTTTTTCCTCTACCTAATTGAGTTAAGATTAAGAGTATTATTATTGTCGTATCATGACTTAAACGGCATCACTTTGATTAAATATTACAGTACTATTTCACTGGATATGTTGGTGGTAATGGTTTTGGAGTGGTTGCCATAGACAACGTACGAGTGACCCAACTTTAAGGTAAAACTACTCTATTTGTAAATGTAATACATGTTTTATTTCAGAATTTGATTTGTTTTAATGATATTTTTAAACATTATACTCTCAAAGATCAACGATGCTTAAACAGCTTAATGGTACATATAATAGCAATAAATACACAATTAATCCGATTTCTACGTGTATAAAATTTGGCAAAGGACTAGATATGATGAAATACTTGAAATGCACCTATTATTGTTTTATAATATTTTGACTCTCAATGTAAGTAGATATTTTTTTTTTATTTTAGGTCTTCTCTTTTGGCCCTACCGAGATGGAATGTAATTTAAGTGACGTTTGCTTTGTAACATAAATGTGTAAAATAAATGTTTATTCTGCAATATTTGTTATTGTTTTGTGTTCATATAAATATACTAGTCAAAATTTCTAACGCCCCAGGCAAGTTTTTGTAGTACACTTAATTTTAATCATTTCGACCGTAACTGTTTTTAAGTGTAAAGAATAAAGAGAAAGTAAACATTTTTTTAAAATTCAATCCAACTTCACTTAAGGGTGTTCATACAAAATCAAGAAAGTATAGGTACCCTTAAATATAAAAATCACACACTAATACCGCGTGTGTCCCCCATTCGCACGAATAACGGCAAGACATCTGCTTCTCATGGAATCAACATAATTACATAAAAACCTTTGAAGAAGGTTATTCCAAGTGTGAATAAGGTCTCTCTCAAGTTCCGTTAATTCTGTGGCTGGGGAAGCTGTCTGACACTCCTGTCTATCTCGTCCCATACATGTTCTATAGGGTTGAGGTCAGGACTGCATGGGGGCCAAATCAAGTAAGCAGATGTTATGTCCCTGCAGCATCTGCTGTGATGTTCTGGTAGTGTGGAGAGTGGCATTATCTTGCATCAGAACCATTCCACGAATTGCTTTAATATGCGAAATCGCCACTGGTTGAATAATTAAGTTTTGATACCTTGCTGCATTTAGGCTTTGGTGAATAGGGACCATCGGAGTTTTCGTGTGTAATGATATTCCAGCCCATATCATTACTGAGCCACCACCAAATCTCCCTTTCTCTTACACATGCGTCATTATAATGTTCCCCCACTCTGCGATAGACACGGTTCCGTCCATCTGATCGCCGCAAATTGAACCTGGACTCATCGGTAAAGAGAACTCGACCCCAGTCTGCACGTGTATACCTCAAATGACGTCTTGCCCAAGCTAAACGAAGTTGTCTGTGTCTGGCTGACAACACCACATAAGGTCGCCTCGAACGCAATCCTCCCTCCCTCAGCCTGTTTCGCACAGTTTGGTCGCTTAGGAGCCTTCCATGCGATCCCAAAGTGTGCCGTGCTGTTGCGCTTGCTTTAACGTTCCTATTCCGAAAATGAGTTACACAAATGCAACGGTCCTGTTGACGAGTTGTCACACGACGTTTTGGCCTGCGAGGTATGTCTTCAACACTTGCGGTTACATTGAACTTCCAGAAAAGCCTTTGAATTGTTTATTGTCCCTGTTAAAAGCTCTAGCCACCTGTAATGAATATTATGAATTTAGATCACCTAGTTTGTAAGAACAAAATTTGAAAAAGTTGTAAGTAAATAAAGCAACTATTGTTAAAAAAACAAACCTCTTGTGAACTGCGCCCTGCTTGGACCACGCCAACTGCTCTTGCACGATCTTGTGCAGTCATACACCGTATGTTATTCAATTTGTTTTGTGATTTTCATGAGAAACTAAAGGCTGGGAACTGATTGAATTTAACAGTTTTCAAAAACACACCCGAAAAACCTATCGAACTCGCACCGCACGCTTTTCAACAAAAACGGTCATGGTCGAGTAATTTTTCACTGAATTACAATTATTTCGCATGGACAGTTAAACAATTTAAAAAGCAGACCATAGTGGTCCCGACGTAAAAAGTGATGTTAAGGTATCTTAGATTTCAAAATATTAAAAGTTGGGTGTTAGAAATTTTGGCCAGTATATATCAACCTTCAGTAATATTTTCATGATAATAGTTGGTAATTGTTTTGTCTTATAATTGGTTCGGGGTATCTAATTTACATTTGTACGTTAAACGTAATTCAAGATTAATCATCTCCTTAAGTTCATGTAGATATTTTTTCATATTATTAAGGATCATGGGCGAAAAACCAATTATTATATGTAAATATGGTATATAGTTAACTCAAATCACACTTTCGAATTTCTTTAATGGTAAAGAATTGGAAAAATTTTAATGACTCAAATCAGTATTATATAGTGTTTTTATTTTTGATTTTTGATTTATATTTTTTTTTTATTTATATCAATGTCAAAGCACATATAAACATAGATAATGTACACAATTTCTGTTTCCACTGTTTTGTTGTAAGCACAATATATTAGGGAAAAATACATACACAAAAACTATGCCTGTCTGTCTGTCTGTCTGTCTGTCTGTCTGTCTGTCTATCTATCTATCTATCTATCTATCTATCTATCTATCTATCTATCTATCTACCTCCCCACCTACCTATCTATCTATCTATATATCATCTATCTATCTATCTATCTATCTATCTATCTATCTATCTATCTATCTATCTATCTATCTATCTATATATCTATCCTGAACTTAATGATTAACTTAACAAAATAAAACAAAATTATACAAGTAATTGAAATTATCGGTTTTATGCAAAATGGATCTTGTAGGTAAAAAATCCATTGACTCCATATGTGTATATAGTTCAGTAAAAGAATTAGTAATTGGTATTGAATTGGTATTAAAAATAGAAACAAAGTATCAATCTTAAACTTAAACTTAAACTTATGACAACATTGAACACCTAGACCTTAATATATATATACCCCCCCCCCCATAGAGGATATATATATATATATATATATATATATATATATATATATATATATATATATATATATATATATATATATCAAAAATAAAAATGTCTTACCTTTTGATTATGATTCATGTAGTCTTGAAATTGGATGTATCTTCTATATTACCGCATGTATTCTTATTTGTATATATTAAATAGGTATACTGAAAACTATTTATGTCGAGTCTAAAACGCCGATGTTTGACTATTCAATAGAAGTTTGTTTATGCAATCTAATATGTTGATTGAGGAAAAGTTTGTTGACCCTTAGGTGCCCATAGATTGCTTTACTATTTCATTAATTCCGGATGAGAACGACAAGAGATACCTTCCCAAGTTTTCACTACTGGTATTTAATCATGCAGTCTAGGAGTTAGACACATAGTCTTACATGTTGATATCAATATGTATTTTACTATTAGGAACCACTTCTGTTCACAAGATAAAGCTCTGTCATTCAGGCAACTGAAATGTGACTGAAAGGTAAGTAGAAGGTGACTGAAGGGCATAGTTCTGCCAATAAGTCACTTTTCCAGATCCTTCAGTTAACATTCAGTCAGCTGAATGGCAGGACTTTATCTTGTTTTTTGTCATTAGAATTGTAATTTTTATGTCAAAATTAGAAGAGGTGGTAAAATTTCATTTGACAATGTTAAAATAAACATCGATAAAATGAATCAACAAAAAATCAAGATCATGGCTAAGTTGTTGATCATATAATAAGCTAGTAAAAAAAAATCAAGTGAATTTCGTTTCAAAATATGTGAAATTTGGCAGCTTTCAGTTTCTTTCCAACTTCATAATGTCAAAGTTAAAAAATGCTGTATATGTTTCAACTTTCGGTACTATAGTCCTTTGGTTAATGTTGTTAGTTCTTTTATTTTTCTTTTCTATGTCATTTATAGATTGCAATGGTTGTTTCGTTTAGTTTTGTTAAAAGAAGAGATAAAGTACAAACCTGATTGATCTCGAGTCAGTCAGTCCTATAACCAGTTGTTCAATACACAGTAGGCGTTAAACTAATGATTAAAGATAGACGATGAAATATAGATTCTTAAGATAAATAATTCAATAAAAAAGAACAGTATATGGAAATTATATCAAGATTTAATCAATTCATTTTTGTGCATCAGTGTTTGATTGTTTTCCTTAAATGTCACTTTAGAAATCTTAAGCAATGAAATATTGAAAATAAAGTGTCTTCATATCTAATTCTTTCCCTTTAATAATTTTTCTTCCATGATTTTATGATGACTTATTAATGTAAAACAAAACACACATGTATTACGTTATACTTATACTAAGCCACTTATCGTTGATCTAAGACGGAGACTGGTAAAAAAAAACCCCAAAAATCCCAAAACAAAACAAAAACTAAACGAAAAAACGTACTCGAACATTTGACACTATATTGATTATTGACACAAAATCTGTATTTCTTAAGCAGATATTGCATAATGACTAAAGGTAAGAGAGAACATCAATACCAAATCATAGATAACGACAAATATTGCATGTATCACCAAAATCACAACACAACGATTCTGTATAAAAAGACGATAGCTTGCTACACAACGAAAACAATTTCTTCGCAAAGGGTTCACCATGTTGTCTAGATTTACGTTACTGATGTGTGTTGTTGGCGTTCTCAGCGCTGAACTGCATAAGGTAAGTAGTTGAAACTATACTGAACATTTGTATGGATTATACACGCGATGAAATGATCTTAAATAATTAGTTTATTATGTAAAGCTATATACATATCTCAATAAATTTGGACAAAAGAAAAGTACCTCATGTCAAAAGTCGTGTTTCTATGGTCCATGTCAAGGAAATAGAACTAAAAGAGATGATCCAAAAGATATTTATCAGAGCTTACCTTAATGATGAAGATTGATTGAAACTTATTCGACGCGTATGCTGACTTGTAGGGACACCTAAAGAAATCACTGGAGAGGAGAGAGGACTTCTTCGACTCAAAGATAAGAATGGCTCGACTGTCTCGGACAACTCAGAGGGTGAGGCAGTCAATTACTTTGTTCTGGTTAACTAGTAAATAAATAGTTTTATAATTGTCAGTATTTAACTTATGCATTAATTCTTTCTTTCTTTCTTTTTTTTTTTTTTTTTTTACATTTTACAATGTTCCACTTGCAGACAGTTGATGTCGTGGTGTCGTGTGAACCAAACCCTTGCCAGAACGGAGGGACCTGTAGAATATTCGATAAGTGCCAATGCCACCCTGGCTGGACTGGACTCTATTGTAAACAAAGACTGTAATGTGAGTACTACTCATATCTTTATAATAAACACTTACTCAATGTAAAAATATTGTCAAAAACGAATTCTGCACTGATGAACAGGGCACTCTATGAATTATCTTTGGTTTCATTATTTATATCAAGTCCAAAAGAAAATATATCAAAACCTAAGAAAATATTTGCTTTTGTTCGATTATATTATAAGGCAAAAATACAAACCGATAATATTTTATGAAGTGCAAAAGAAAATATATCAAAACCAAAAGAAAATATTTGCTTTTCTTCGATTATGTTATAAAGCAAAACTAAAAACCCATAATATTGTATATATTGTATTACAACATTGTTTATAATTTATTTTACAGTTTAAGCAAGTAATAATCTGGCAAAAGACAAGCTCAAGAGACGTCAAGGGGGTTGTAAAGGATCAAAACAGAGTTTTGATGACGACGTATAAGAAATTAAATCTGTTGTCCATTGACTGATATTCCATTAATGTTAATAAATATTACAAACAGGATTGAAATCAAGTACATTGATGTAGACACCTATAAAAATTTCCAAGAAAAATATCAAAGCAAATGCTGGTTACTTTTAGTTAGCAAAAGCAAATTGAATCAGTTGTTCTTATGCCATATATACCATTCATAGGTAATAACCTCGTTGTGAACGCGCACAATAAACATGTAATTGTATCTTATACAAATGAAGGAGGGTAACGTTAGTGTCTACTATTTGTAATCACACATTTGTGAAGTAAAGAAATTATATTTAGGATTTGAACAATGAAATATGGTATGATTCATCAAGTATGCATATGTCCAGTACAAAATCACCAAAAGTGTTATTACGAATAATTCTAATACGTACAGGACTATAGGTCGGCATTCTTGTGTTACAACATATGGTTTCTCTACCACTGATCCAGTTCCAAATGTAAATGCCATTAAATATGTCGTTTTATTGCCCGATTCTGGATCAAAACTACATGCTTGCCTCATTAAAAAGAACAATAATTATATTAGTTTAAAATAAGTTCAAAAACTGTTATATACACATAGCATACTGGCCCTGCTTTCATATTTGTATTCATATGAAGCAGAATTTATTCAAAAACTTGTATGTGAAAAAGTAAATCACTCGCTGTGGCTTTCAACTCAACATTCAGGTATATCGACGACGTATTATCAATTAACAATTGTTACTTTCATACTTACGTCGACTCGATATATTCCAGTGAATTTGAAATAAAAGATACCACAGAGTCTGCGTCATCTGTTTTATATTTGGATATTTTACTGGAAATGGACATTGATGGTAACCTAACGACAAAACTTTATGATAAACGTGATGACTTAATTTTTCTATAGTCAACTTTCTTTACTTATGTAGTAATATACTTTCATCACCTGCATATGGAGTTTTTGTCTCTCGGTTAACTAGGTATGTAAGGGCATGCTCTTCGTGTGAACAGTTTCTGAAGCGAAGCAAGCTACTAATAAACAAGTTGATAAAACAGGACTATCATCAGTCTCGTTTGAAGTAATCTTTTTGTAAGTTCTGTGGTTGATACAACGACCTTGTCAGCAAATACAATCTTCCACTGGGTCGCATGCTCACTGAAGTTTTTCATACTTCATGTAATTGTTAGACCATAATTAATCATCTAATTGTCTACGGACTTTTCCGTTTTTCCCGATTACGACAAAGACCGGTCAACAGAGGATGCTCACTCCTCCATGGCACCTGATCTTGCCTCTGAGGTTTTCCAGAGGTCCGTGATTGTTCTGCTTTGAACTATTATTTGAATACCGAATTGTCGACGGATTTTTCTCCGTTTTTCCCGATCATTTTCCCCAAATTACGACAATTTCCCCGATAATGACATTTTTACCGATATGACATTATAGGCGCACGGCGGGTGTGACAGGTCACCAGAGGATGCTTACTCTTCCATGGCACCTGATCCTACCTCAAAATTTTTTTAGAGGTCCGTGTTTGCTCTGCTCCTGTTTTGTAATTTCCCTTTGGAATTTTGAATTTGAACACTGTTCGTTATTACCATATGTCATTTTTTCATTACTCTCTATACTTTGATTTGTCATATGTAACCATTGCGTGATAGTTTTTGTTACACGACATAAAGCGTTTAGTTTAAAAGTACGGACACGTGTCTTTCAGTGTAATTTTATTAATAATATATCAATATGTCCAATCGTATATAATTAACGTAATTTTTTCACGTGAAAGCCAGACAGGTATGTCTGTAATAGGTTTGAAACTTGATGAACTTTTGTATCAGTGAAAATTATTATGGAAAAACAAATCATCTGATGAGATGTGGAGATTTGCCTTGTTAAACCGGACAGTATCAAGTCCAATAATCTTTATTACAGTACACCCTTATCAAAGCCATCGTATTAAGACTGTATATAAGCGATAGTTTTTTATGGACACTTATAATTCAAAACAATGCTCACAAAAGTAACCATCAGCCTGTTGATTTGTTTTCTCGGATCCTGGGCCTTCAGACAGGTAAGTCATTGTTTTCTTACATTTAGTAACTAAGACAGTAGGTGATATGGTTTTTTCTCAACCCAAGAAATAATTTTATCAAATCAAGACATATCTTTCTTTTCTTTTTTCTTTTTTTTTTTTACATGCAATTAGAAGTGCCCATAGAATATTAAAAGTAACCAAAATCTTGTCAAACTCATACTGATGTTTCACAATAAGCCAAAACATACGGCTTGATATTGAGTTTTAACTACTATAATGTTAAAAATGATTTTACTCTTTTAAACAAAAAACCCTTATATAAAAAGAGACCTTAACATCACTTATTCACTGTGAATGCCAATTACATATCACTAAATATAGCAGTAGAGTGCTAACATAAAAATCCTGTTTAATGCTGGTACATCACTATGTAAGAATGCATTATTATATTTCCTTATAATCAATATAAATATGGTTTACAGTAAATAAAAAAGGAAAATCACATCCCCTAGTCTTAATTTTTCATACATCTTAAATCTTAAAACTCCATATATATAAGATTACGTATCAATTTCGTGTAAGGCTGTGTATGTTACTATATAGCGTATTCTTTAAAAGGGACCACCGAGAAGCGTCTTAAAACGACACAGCTTGGCTCCAAGTTCTTTCGACACTCACATAAGAACTGCACGGCTATCCAGAAGGCTCAACAGGGTAATTATTTATTTTGATATTAATATAACAACTTTATGATCATCATCATCGATGAATCAGTGCACTGCATGATTTGTGCATGAAACATTATTTTGATCCTCATTGGTGACCAACATAATTTGATTCTAAATACGTAACACCTATAACATCGAGTGCTTATTATATGTCGTAAACATTACGTAAAAACTTAACACGGTCAAAGGAAATAAAAGATAATTTTATCTAGTATTTTATCCGTTGTGTATTCTAATGTTTCACGTCTTCGCTGTGTTTCTTCTGCATGTTTGTAATTTGCAATAACTTTCTTCTCCAATGACAGTAGTGATCGACTGTGAGACGGTCCCCTGTAAAAACATAGATCTTATTATCAGCCATATTGTCTTCCTTAGCCAGACAGTGATGGTGGTGATCGATTGTGAGACGGTCCCCTGTAAAAACATAAATCTTATTGTCAACCATATTGTCTTCCTTAACAAGACAGTGATAGTGGTGATCGACTGTGAGACGGTCCCCTGTATAAACATAAATCTTATTGTCAACCATATTGTCTTCCTTAGCCAGACAGTGATAGTGGTGATCGACTGTGAGACGGTCCCCTGTATAAACATAAATCTTATTGTCAACCATATTGTCTTTCTTAGCCAGACAGTTATAGTGGTGATCGACTGTGAGACGGCCCCTATAAAAACATAGATCTAATTATTAACCATATTGTCTTCCTTTCCCAGACAGTTATAGTGGTGATCGACTGTGAGACAGTCCCTTGTAAGAACAACGCCACCTGTCATCACGAATCTCACTGTGAATGTGCCCCAGGCTGGACCGGTCACGTGTGTGATAAAGAAGGTACTTTATTACACAAGCAGGAAAAAATAATATAATGGTTAGAAAGTATTCTGTGAAAAGGTACTTAGTATTTCCTTATTAATAGCCAACAATTATGAACCATTCGAACTGACAACCATTCCACATTTCCGTAACATAGATCACGTACAGGGAGTGATCGGTGTCACATTTACTTCACACTTTTTAAAAATGCCAAAATATTATGCAGCAAATACATGCTATGAGCAGACAATTTCATTCTCATTTCTGATTGTTGAATAAATATAATATATTTTTCTTTCAAATAAATATACAGTCAAAATATCCACAAGATATTTCTTATCAAACACTGTATATGCTAATTGAACAATCAATCAATCAATAGTGAATCAATCGCTCACTGCATTGAAATTCGTTTCAACTAATTAATTAGCTTGTTGCTGTATTAATAGCTTTTCTATGTAATTAGTGACATACCACGTCGAGAAGTATAGCTTTGAGACAGAGCTGGGGCTGACCAATGACCAAGGCAATGACGTCAACTTCGACCTCACCGCGGTATGCCACGCTTATTAGTACTTAATTTTTTTTGGGGGGGGGGGCAAAAAAAAAAAAAAATATATATTTTTCATACACTTATTTAATGCCTGAACAGTGTCAATATACCAGAAAATATTATATATATATATATATATATATATATATATATATATATATATATATATATATATATATATATATATCATACACTTATTTAATGCCTAAACAGTGTTAATATACCAGAATATTTTTCCTGAGTTGCAGGGAACAGCTTAGTGTGTTCTATGCCCGAGGCCAATGTGTTCTATTGTTCCAGGCCAACGGCCGATGGCAATAGAACACACTGAGCTGTTCTCTGCACCGAGGGAAATATTTCGGGTCTACTTTAACTGACTGTTCAGGCATTAAATAATTGTATTATTGCCCAATTCCATTTTAGTATATAGTTTTTACAATTGTATATTACAGAAGGTTTTCATATCATTATGCATTCAGATAATTGTTTATCAATACCTAGATTGCCTAAATGATAAAGTTTAAGAACGATATTGAAACAAACAACACCAAAGTGGACTTTTTTAAAAATACGTTGTCCAATATATCACAGTCCATTGAACGGCGGTCTAATAGATCCCAGACCGGCAGTTCAATACATGTAGATCAGTATCAATAGTTAAGAAAACTTGAAAACACATACAAAATAGACGAAAATGCCTTATTTGTAATAAAACAACAAAATCCCATTAATTAAGTAATACACATTTCTAGTTCACTGTGTATGGGGTCTATCGTAGTCGTGTTTGTGTAACTACATAAATTACTGGATTTGCAGCCTCACAACCTCACATCAAATTCTGTGTGATTTGCATAACGAGGACAGAGGTATACCTTCATATTAAAAGGGGTCAAAATATCTCATTTCAGATTGTAATTACATTAAATATATATATTTACTTTTTTGTAAACTACTTCAGTAGCGTATTCTTTTTTTTCTGATAAAGTACTCGGAATACACCGGGCGGGGCACAGAGGGGCACAGTTACGCCTTGGTCCAAAGTGCCACTAGATGTCACTATCACTCAGAGCTGTATTCCGACCCTCTATACACAGGTAAGCTCATTTCAAACCTGGTGTCACAACATGACATTTGAGAGGCATCACGACTGTAGCTCTCTCTCTCTCTCTCTCTCTCTCTCTCTCTCTTCGATTAGTTCAACTTCAATATTGTCATTTGTTAATTGTATTCATCAAACCGCAGCATGAATGACTTACAGATCGGATGGTTAGATTAACTTATATATTGTAAAATTTGAGTGTTAGTGTCATGTTGTAAATTTTGAATGTACTACATGACAGTAGAAACAATAAATGATTATCTTAGCACAATCTCAGCTGAAATTCACTGAAATGTGTGCACAATCTGCAGCTGTGATTGTGCACTATTTTTGTAAATATTATATTTGATTATTACAGTTAGCAGTTTTATCAATCAGTTTCACACATTTAATTGATTTAAAAATATGAATTTATCCTTCAACTATCAAATAAGGAAAAAAAAATGTTGGTTTCATGATTATTTGAATGTCATGAGTTTGTTCACAATCTATAGATATTAACACTCACAGATATTTAATCAAGATGGACAGTAAATATAAAAAAAATATACTTTTATTTTTTTTAACTAGAAAATTAAAAGAAACAAATAGTTGCATTTAAAATCAGTGGAACGCGTCTCTAGTCTCTCGATATTATGTCAGGATATTATATGAAAATATTATAAATGGTTGCAACAATCAACAGTGCTCTGAATATTGATCATACATGTATACGCTTTAGGAATTTAATACATACAATTTGACTTAAGATGTTTAATACAAAGAATATATATGCCGCAAAGATTGATGAAAAGGGATGGAAAAGCTGTATAGGGGTGAGAGTTCGGTTATTTCCGAACAAAAACTGGGACAATTAACTTCTCATTTGGACTAACTAAATTATGGTCCTTTTAGTCCTCATTGCGTCATGATAAAACATGCGCAAAGGTGAGCATATTTCGAAATCCCCGCACAAAGGTCGTTTTTGTATAAACATCGGTAGATGATGGTGTGATTCTGTGAAAATCCGTTTTCATTTAAAACTTATTTCCGATCCACTTTCATACACAAGGACGGATTTATATTTTTAAAATTCGTGCAATAGGTTATTTGATTTTGCCAGAATTTTTTCTTCGTTTTTGGTTCTGTACATGTCAATTCTCATGGATATTCTGCGCAGTTTGAACGTGAAAGCTGATAAATTCGCGTGAGATTGGAGGAACTAGTAGTTGTGTTTTTTCTCTCCTATGATTGTCTTTCCGTGAGTTTGTGTTCACCCAATATCTCCAGCAGTTCAGTATGTCACCTGTAGCCGTCTAATGAGTAGAAACTTATTCGACAGCTCCAGGTAACTTATTGGCGGGTTGCAGGACAATAAGAGATTAACTGGACTCGGTTTGACAAAAGATGACGTCACAAAAAATGTTCTAAACTTTAGATAATTCTACTATGTTAAACACATTCGTTTATCCTGAATTTCTAGATTTTTTGATGTTACAAATGATTCACAGACGGCGTAATTAAAATGCATTTCAAATCTTTTTTTTTTTTTTTGCAGAAAACAACTTGCTGATTGAGTTTGACTACACGACGTACGGTAACGGGATCCTGGACTTTCATGTGATTGACACGGATAGTTCCGGAAATTACTTGGTACATTACGACTCGGGGAACAACGGAGTCTGGAAATCCTACAACGTTAGCATAGCAGGGGGACACACCATACGGGTAATAAATAACACACAAACACACACACAGAGAGAGAGAGAGAGAGAGAGAGAGAGAGAGAGAGAGAGAGATGTTATGTTCTATGTAGTCTCTCATTCATTCAGTAGTTATCTTTAATGTGTAACTGGGTCTCTCACTCCCTCTGTACTACGTTAATGGTTGCCTTCATATTACATTATAGACATATAATTATATGTTTGTCTCTATGCGGCCTCTTTTCCTTCAGTTCTACAGTAATTGCTGATTACATGTTATATTATTTATAAATATGTTACATAGTTATGCCTACATGTGGTTTCTATTTCCCTCAGTACTATTTCTCGGCGGTCACGGGTGGTGATCCAAGGGACGGGTCCCACTTGAATCATCAGAACTTGTACGGAGCTGTGGCAATTGATAACCTACGCATCACCATCCAAAAGTGAAAGTAGAGTACGACAAGTACAATTGAGTTTAAACTTTCAACACACACACACACACACACACACACACACACACACACACACACACACATAAATAATTTTTTTTTAATTTACCCGTTTGATATTCATTATTAAAATTGTTGATGGCATGGTGAATTTTCATTATTTGCAGGTTTATGAAGACCCAAATCTGCACTAAATTCTAAATGTTTCATGTTTTAAATAAAGTCTACAAAACAATCTAGGGTTCTTTTCCTGCATGTCTGTATAAGCCATAAACCTTAGGGAGTCTTCAGATAGTCCTCGCGGACTCATGTATATGTAACTTTAGTGTAGTCAAACTGGTTTGTTCCTTTACTTACGTAAACAACAGCTATGTATGAAATGTGGTGATAACGAACAGGGTTCAAAATCAAAGTTTCAAAGGAAAATACTAAACAGGAGCAGAGCAAACACGGACCTCTTAATAAATTAGAGGTAAGATCAGGTGCCATGGAGGAGTGAGTATCCTCTGTTGACCGAACACTCGCGACCATAAAACTTATGAAATAATGACCTCAATCGAGGCTGTTGATAATCATGTAAAGCATGTCCTTGCGTATCGAATCAACTGAGAGACAAAAATTCCATATGCAGGCGATGAAGGGTACAGAGTACAATCCGAATGGTTTTTAATAAAATAGTTTTGTAAATGACCGATGACATGGTAAGTAAATTTACGAGATCTATTTGTATTTGATATTTCTTTGATATAATCGAAGGCTCTTGATCCCCTCCCCAAGTCCTGTCTGTTTGTTATCAAAGGTATCTATGTTCAGCAACAGACGATGTTTTTTGTAAAAAATAAAATAAAAAAGCTTATTTTCTCCCTCGTTTCACTCCCCCGAAAATAAATATTTTCTTGACTAATTTATTGAAAAATAAAAAAGATTTTTTTTAGGATTGGTGCGTTCGTTACAAATCACATTTAATATTTATTCAACATACAAATAAACGACAACATAAAAAGAACAATTCAACAGCAGTTCAATACTAATTAATCTAAAAAAAAAAACATGTTTGGGTCAGGGCAGGTAGGGAAAGCCAAAGACACAACCTGTAATGCTTTGTAACGAATGTCGCATTAATCGAATACTCGCCGGTAAATCTATTTATACTGGGCGCGAAATCGCTCGTGCATGAAAAAATCAGTAATGAAGTAAACCAAGTATTACGGAAACTATCGGAAATTAACGAAATTAAAAACGTAAAGAAATGAATATCCATATTACCTCAATGCATCTTTGATAATATAATATTTCATTTGCAAAATCTCTACGGATCGGAAACATTCCATATGTATTGTGTCGGTATGGTTGCTAACAATTTTTTTTCGGTTATTATTGAATTATGAAACAATTACAAATACAATGTATCTATTGTAAAGTTTGTTACAAGATTTCGATGTTTACAAAGGTGGAATTTGGGTTGGGTTCAATGCCTATTTTGATAATTTTATTACCGGCCACCAGAATATGGTTTCTGATATTAAAGTTTGAAGTAAACCTAAGTGCAAAAAAGTAACTTATAACACACAAGAGGTACAATTCCTTTACAAAAAACAACAAGAGAAAAGCTGTCAATGTGACAGCAAACCGGGTTTTCTTTTTAGTTAACACTACCCATAATCCATTTGTCAACCCTGAATTGATAAACACTATCTACCCAGAGAAATGGGGTACTCTATATGAAATGTTTTTGTCAAAAATGACTAAATTCAACAGCTGGTATTTTTTTTCATAAATTATCAGAAATTAAAATCCTAGCAAGATGCACACCTCTGATATATGTTCAATTGATCTGCAAAAGAACAACTTCCTATCTTGAAAAGTGTAGGAGGAGTTATCCGTACAATAGGGGTACCCTATAATTATGCAATATTTTGCCAAAAAATTACTAAATTCAACAGTTGGTATTTTTTTCTTAAATTAGCAGAAATCAAAATCCTAGAAATATGCACACTTCTGATATATGTACAATTGATCTGCAAAAGAACAAATTCCTATCTTGAAAACTGTAGGAGGAGTTATCCGTACAATAGGGGTACCGTTTATGCAATATTTTGCCAAAAAATGACTATGTTCAACAGCTGGTATTTTTTCATAAATTATCAGAAATCAAAATCCTATCAATATGCACATCTCTGATATATTTACAATTAATCTGTAAAAGAATAATGTCCTATATTGAAAACTGTAGGAGGAGTTATCCGTACAATAAGGGTACCCTATTGGCAGCCGCCCGCCATTTTCACCAATTCAATAACCGGATTTTTCCTTTGAAAAACCCGGTTAAATTACAAACAGATCCACAACTGATTTGTTATGTGCACTTTCTATAGAAGCAGCAGGTCTGCAAAGTGACTAAAGATGTGCGTTACACACATCGTTACCGACTTCACAAATATAAGAATATGACGTAAGGGATGAAATGCACTGTAACATTGTATACATAGGTTATTAAATCATTGAATGGCCTTATATAATAGAAGTCCGCTATGTCTGTTACACCGATTTTACACCAGGCTTGTTTCACTCTAGTGCACTTGATATAAAGTATGAAGTCAGATCGCTACTATTGAGGTGGCTACCTTTATGTAATTTTGGTGGTATGATGAACCGAACACAAAACTAATGTGTGTTGGTCCTTGAATAAATAATATTGATAATACAACAGGACTCAAATGGCTCGAAATTTAAGGCTAATGATCCTGATAGCGAGTTAAGTAGAAAATCATGTCCGGAACTAGTGGAGTTAAGTGTCCGGAAAATAAAAACTTATTTAATTCAGACAGAAAAATAATGTGCCTCTGATACGCCTGGCAAACAAAATCTTTGGATATATTTAGTTTTTAAAAAAGAAGAAACTGTAAATATGTTTGATAATATTTTACGATCTGTACGTATAAAATAAACCACATTCTTCATGTAAAATAGAAGAATTTTGAATGAATTAAAAAAAAAAACCAAGAATCGACAAAAACAAATGTATTAAAATTCCTTTGCAAATTTGCAAAGTTTCAATTTGGTTTGTTTTATGGATGGAGTTAGATTATTATTTAAAACTGAGAATGCGCCTTGAAGTTTGTGTATTTTAATACATTTGTCAAGAAGATTATCCCCTTATTCAGTCTGTTTGCCTTTGTTCCAGAAAATATTCACTCTCATTCCACACTTCCTAAAATTCTTTCCTGTATTTGAAAAAAAACTTGAGAAAAAATGCTTGCATATGACTTTATTCTAAAAGCCTCAGCTTAGGAAACATTCATTAACAATCTTACAAAGCTTATAAATATAAAAAAAAATAATAAATAAATATATTCTTTGGCATTGCAATGATGTGCAATTTATGACATTGCACAATTTTTTTCATCGGGATTTGAACATGATTGAAAGACTTATAAAACAAAATTTTTAATTCGTCTTCAATAATTTACCGCCGAGAGATACTCCTTTGCTTGCAGTTCATACAGCTTTTAAACAAAAACACAACTTCATATTTGAATTTCGGATCAAGAAATCCATAAACAATGGGGTTAGCCATATTGTTTATAAAATAGGATCTGAGGAGAAAGTTATAGCCCGTGAAAGCCCACGGAGACAGGTTCTCGAAGCCTGCAGGGTCCATAAACTCTAGGATCAGAAGCA
Organism: Magallana nippona; assembly: GCA_033439105.1. Taxonomy (NCBI): domain Eukaryota; kingdom Metazoa; phylum Mollusca; class Bivalvia; order Ostreida; family Ostreidae; genus Magallana; species Magallana nippona. The sequence goes on along the minus strand of CM065926.1, from coordinate 62,510,934 downwards.
CTAGATGGGGGAGATAACTGATGATATAAATCAGCGTGATCATAAATAACATTCCCGTGATTCTGACCGTCCGTTTTTGTCTTTTAGAAAGTGACTTCCCAGACAAGGAGCTCCGAAAGGACCGCTGACTTTGTCCTCGGCCTTCTTCGCTGTCCTCATCACTGATGGACATCGTCTGTCGTCTGTAAATGTCCAAAAACTTCTTTTTCTTCCGGCCTTCTCCCCTCGCCGCGTTCCGAATCATCGGTGAGTTTGGGGATTTTGCTTGCGAATCCCGAGAAGCAGTGGAGTCTCTATCCTCGTGTATGACGCCTTTGAAGATCGGCGTCGCTGCGTTCTCGTACTCCAACTTACATTCCGACATGTTCTCCGCGTTTCCTTTTTTGTAGGAGATGGTCTTTACTTTAATGGTGGACACACTGTCGTCCGTCTCTGATAGAATCTCGTTTGAAGTTTCCGGATCCGACCCGCAAATACTGAAGGACCTGGCCTTAACGACAGGCCTCTCCTTCCTCGTAGACCCGTTATCGGAGCCGATGTTGGTTGCTCGCCGTCTGATCTTGCATCCAACTAGAGAATACAGCACGATCAGCGCCGTTGTTGTGGTCATAAACAGGAAAAAGAAAACCCCAAAGTAAATATAAGACGTCGAAGACTCTACGTACTCGTCTTTGATATAACATTCCACTCCCGTAAAATTCGCCCCCTCGACCTCTATAGATGCATTGCCGTACATAACGATGTGAGGGATGCTAAACACAATCGCCACAATCACCGAAGCAACACACGCCTTTTTAGTTCCAAGATCCGAGATCTGTTTTCCAAACGGTTTGCATATTTTTTGGTATCTGTCAACAGCGATGATAGTCAAGACAATGGAAGAGGCTGTTACAGTCACTCCAAGGATATAGGACAGTCCCTTACAAGAAGCCTCGTCATAGTAGATGTAAGTATGGTACATGTCATAGATATGGTAAGGCATTCCTATCACACAAGCCACAAAGTCCAACATTGCCAGGCAGAGTATAAAAGCGCGAGAGCTGGACCGTTTAAATCGGAATTCGTATACATATAAAACAAGAAGATTGCCGACGATCCCGAGGACCATTAGAAGGGAGAGGAAGGTAATGATGGGGGTGAGGAGATGGGCCCGCTCATCATTCACCTTCTCCAGAATCTCTCTCTGATTCTGGGACAAAGTCAAATTCAGGACCAACAAGTTCTTGGCCACCGATGGAGTAACTTCGGTGGTGTTTTCTTCCATGGCGAGTAGGTAGCGATCGGTCAATTAATTACATTCCTCGGGGCGGGCGATTAATTGACATGTCATTATCACAGATACTCATAAAGCAAATGATGATAATATCAAAACTAAACAGGAAAATACACAGGAAACACAAATAAGTCTGTTGCCAATGCTTCTGTGGCCAGCGCAGTTAACGCGGTAAAACGGATGCCGGAAGAATAATACATCGTATAATACAACAAATAGGATTTCCATTGCCGATACGTCTGCGGTGAGGTGAGGTAAACATACTCTTATCAAAACGTATGAATGATGTCAATAGTGTTATTCAAATCACCGTCGTAAACATTTTGAATACAACCAAGAGCAGACGTGTTCGCACAATAGATGTCATGTTCACACATGTAACAATGCCTGTCTTTCACCTTCAACATGCATTCACATGAAAAGCAAAGATAACCAGTAACGGTCTATAATACCATTAAAAAGAACAAAAGTGTAATGTTTGAAGGATTTTATCTCCGAAACGTATCCATACACTTGACTAACATAATTGCGCTTCTTGTACATGGTATATTTATCTAAGTTGTACAGCCTCATTAGGTACAAAGTATCAGTTGAAGATTACAGAGTATGTTATGATAACAATAGTCAATGCACGGCGTCCTATACTAACGAAGGAAACGATCGGTAGCTCTCATTACGAACGCACTGTCCGATATAAACGGACAGCAATGCGGATACCGGAAGTCTATATGCATCACGGGGCGACCAACGAACAATGAGCCACTTAACAGCCCATTTAATCTCTATATCATTACACCACATGTAGACATGGCTGGTCGTCTAATTCTGAGAAAGAGGATATCTTTATTTTATCACGTGCATGGGACAATTAAACTACTCATATCCACTTTTCATTCAGCCAATACAATAACTTTCTACTATCGGTGAATTTTAAGAAAATAATAAAACAAAGATAAATATTTTAGAATGCTCTTGGAATTAATAACTTTGTATCCTATTCTGTATGACTCTCCAGTAGACTAGTTTCCGGCAATTCAGTAAAACATGAGACAACTGCGTCGGGTTAATCCATAAAATTTGCAAAAAACCTGCCGATATCTCCATTAAATTATTTTACTATATCACACATTAAGTATAAAAGTAAAAAAGGAAATAGGTGATAATCGAGTTAATAATGTTAATTTTGTTTTGAATGACTTCCTGGTTGACTAGTTTCCGGTAAAGAAAGTAGACAGTGAGAAAATATGGGATAAATCCATAAACTATGAAAAAACATAGTAACTCAAACGTAATCCCTTAAGTAAAAAGAAACACAATTTTTATAAAGTACAAAAGCAAAAAAAAAAAAAAAACCGAAACAAAAATAAAATCTACAGGAACAAAAAACTTCAGGTTGAGGCATTGTGGTAAGATCATTATGGAGTTCCCCTTAGGTACATTGGGTTATGACTTTGACTTCTGTTTGTTCTTGATGTGTCTCTCAAGACATCGGTAGTATGCGGCGCGGTACTGGAAGTTTTCCCGGTCACCCTTGACGCTGACGCTCTTCAAGCGACCTGTGACGTAAGCCATGCCTGTCTTCAGGGTGGGGTCAGCAATGGCCGACTGACCCCCGGAGCCATCGTGTCCAAAAATAACGTTTCCCTGGATAATGATAGCTTTATAGAATAATACATGCTTTCATAATTCTAGTTTCCTGTGCGATATGCTCAAATTTTTATTTGAGGACACTTTGTGAGATGATTAAAAGGTTTTCTAAACAAATGTTTTGATATTCGGTAATTTGTATAATATACTATATTGTAATTTGTATATTGACATGGCTAGAATACTTCAAAATGTTTGCATGATATATGAACATTTAATTGCAATACATTGCAATTTTAAGCATACATGTATGTGTCAAAATGCATTAGCATTACGTCATGTTTCATACATTAAACTACAGAAAAACATGTTATATTCCTTACCCGTTCGTCTGTCATCACCACCACACCGCGACCAAATGTCAGATTGATGATTTTGTCCACGCTTTCCCCGCTGGTCAGGGGCTGTTTCAGCGTCTCTATGGCCTTCTGGGAGAGCAGAACTCCTTCTTTAGTTTTCCCTCCATTAGCTACGATCCCGTAGAGCTTGGCCAGGTTCCTAGCGTTGCTATAACTATTCATGGAAGACTGGGGGATTCTGCTGTATTCAGGAGTGTTGAACGATAGTTCCTACAAACAGACAAATTCCACACAATGGAATTTGTCAGAGTTTGATAATATTCTCAGAGGACACGATGTTAATTTCAATAAAGAATCTAAGTTAAGTTTGCCGTCTCTCAAACCTTCAGTGACCTGTAATACTGACAAGACCATAAAACCAACGTGCCTTGGTCGTCGAAGAAAATCCTATAAGCTACTAGGTACATGTATTTTAAAATCAAAGAAAAAGGTTAAAAACAAAGGTTGCAGATTGAATCAAATAACTGACAAGAGGCTCAGGACGAAATCGCTCATCTGAACAATAATAGCTTGGTGATTTTATAAAGACCCCATACCCAAACCATTAACAAGAGATAAAATGGTGTCGAATTATATTCAATGATTATATTATATACCCAAACATAAATTGAAAATAATTTATCTCTAAATGTCCGAGAGTGTGATAAAAGTATAAAAATTTTAGAGTAACGTACTGCGACTTTATTTTACGAACATGTCTAATTCTGTTATTTTTGAACATGTATTAACATATACCGACGATAAATTATGAAAAATTATTTACCGACGGAAGCTGATGGGTGCCAGAGTACGCCATCTTGGTCAGCAAGGAGCCGGAGAGCGCCAGGCTGCCCAGGAGTGTGATGGGCTCCATGTCCAGGTTAGCTATGACGTTCCATAGGGTCACGTAAAGGGGGTTAGTCTCGTGCCGCGCTGCGCGGTAAAACAGGTGATTCGGCAGTCCATGATAGATCTCTATACCTGTAACGGCAAAATAACGCCAAGACTACAACACTTACTGATTAGCCAGTGATGTAAAATCTCACAATAAAAACCCATGATAATGCCATTATTTAAAGAGTGAATGCTGAGATTTATGAAATCCCCTTCTTCAAATTTCATATTACCAAATTTATCGCCTATTTCCTCTTTGAAAATCTGGTCCACCCGTCTGTGTTTTGGATCCGCCTTTGTCAAAAGAGAATCCACGTACAGACCAAACGTGATACCATGGTAGGCGTATCCACTACCTAAACAAAGAGAGTTTACGAACATACCATTAGAATATCATGCCGTGCTAGGCGTATCCACTACCTACAACAAAGAGAGTTTACGAACATACCATTAAATATAATGTCGTGGTAGGCGTATCCACTACCTACAACAAAGAGAGTTTACGAACATACCGTTAAATATAATGCCGTGGTAGGGGTATCCACTACCTACAACAAAGAGAGTTTACGAACATACCATTAGAATATCATGCCGTGGTAGGCGTATCCACTACCTACAACAAAGAGAGTTTACGAACATACCATTAGAATATCATGCCGTGGTAGGCGTATCCACTACCTACAAAAAAGAGAGTGTACGAACATACCATTAAATATCATGCCGTGGTAGCTATTACTTTTAATAAAGAGAGTCTACAAACATAACGACCACGAAGCAGTGGACCGCGTGACCAGTACCTAAACCAGAACTAACAACAGGCGAAGCGTAATCATTTCGTGGGCGTGTGTAGTAACTAAACAAAGTTTACGAACAGACCTAACATAATGGTAGACCTACATATGTTGTTACTATATATAACAAGGAATGACTAATGAAAATATAACTCTGAACTTAAAAAGATGACCCATTCGCATAATTTGCATCGTAACTTCGAAATGCAATGAACATCAAGTTGTCATTCTCAAACATTATGCAAAAGTTCTTTTTTCTTCTTTATATTATATTTTTCTAGAAAATTTTAGAACTTGGTAAAACAAGCCTATTTATCTGACTTACCTGGGGGCACATACGGCCTTTGTTTTTCTAGAAACTCGTAAACCTTTTCTGGTTTCTCCTCTATCCATTCCATAGGTATAGTTCCATTCGTGATAAAAAGACCTCCCTATTAATAAAAGCACATTTTTACAATCTGCGAGCATTAAAATTGTGTTCATGGTAAGTTTTCCATGACATTTGCTGTAAACTTACAAATGTTACATGTGCCTAAGTCAGGACTGCGCATTCCCATTACAATTAAGTTACATTTCTACATACAATGTTTCATCAAGAACTATATTCCTCCGCGTGTGATTTACCTGATGACTCAGTAATAGCTCCACAGTGATGTTGTCTTTGCCGTTCTGTGCGAACTCCGACCAGTAGTGGGAGACCAGCTTACTGTAATCCAACCATCCTCTGTAACAATGCGGAAAAACATAACCAAAAACGGTAAAAGACAGACAGAAAAACAAACAGACGGACAGACAGACAGACGGACGGACGGACAGACGGACAGACAGACAGACAGACAGATAGACAGATAGACAGATAGATGATGGATGGATGGATGGATGGATGGATGGATGGATAGATTGTCGGTTTATTTACCTATCAACAAAGAGCGCCGCCAACAAAGCGGTGACTCCTTTGGTGGCGGAGAAGATGATGGACAGGGTATCCTCACCCCAGGGCCGCTTGGTGGCCACATCGGCGTACCCTCCCCAGATGTCAACCACCGGCTCACCCTCGTAAAAGGCAGCGAAAGATGACCCCACTTCCACTCCTCTCTCTAAATTGGCTCTATAAACATCACAGAATCAAAACAGTCTAGTCATCGGGTTTCGAAATTAAACATTTATTTCAAAAATTCGTAAATAAACTAAAGGTTTGTAAGTAAAAACACTTAGTATTTGTAAGTAACATATTTGGTAATTGAAATAGTATTGTCATGTATTCTGATGCAAAGCGAGGAGATCATATAGCCCCCGCATAGCAAAAGATCACGTGGCGATGCAATAGTATGTATTATTACAATAAATAAAGTGTACATATTTACATGTACTATTAGACCATGTCAAAAAAATCTTTGTCTAGAGAATTACTGTAATGTTACTTTCTCTCCCTTTTACAAGCATAATATAGTATAAATACAATAGTTACTTTGTATCAAAGACTGTAGTTAGTTTAAAGCTAAAATAGAGTTGAGTTCTATATGGATTTAGTTTCTATTAAATAATAGTTTAAAGCTTAAATAATAATATTTAAAGTGTTGAGCGAGATCCGATACCTTCTTAAATTTTAATTTTGTTATTCTTGGTATTTTTTTTTTCAAAAACTGAAATCGTTTTCCAATTATCAAATTATCATGAAGAAAACATTGGAGTTAAAAAAAAAATAATACACTCCCCCCCCCCACCCAAAAAAAACCAACCAAAAAAACAAAATTCCAAAAACAAAAACAAAAACAATTCAAACAAAAGCCAAAACACGTAAAATCACACACACAAAAACCCCACCCTATGCAAGCTGTCTTTGAATCAGCATTGACACTGTTCTAAATAATGACCCCATTTTTAAATCCTTTGACAAACAAATGTTTGTTTTCGCAGGAAAACATGTGGATTCCGGTTTGAAAGAAGGAACACAAGTCGGTTTCTAAAAAATACACACAATTAACGTCTATAACATTTTATAATGATGCATAGAATCTATTAAAATATCATTAAAATTGTTACTCTGTTAATATAGTCATTGCAATATACCTGTATATATACGAAGTATCATAACACACACATATATATATATATATATATATATACATACAGTCTGAAGGTACCCCGGCGATTGGTTCTAGCGGTCTTAATAATTACCTGTAGAGGTCAGCCACTTCCTGGAAGTCTGGGTGGACCCTGCCGTTATACAGCACAGGGAGGGGGGTCTGTATGTAGGCTTTGTATAGGTAGACCAGTACGGCCGCCGCTAGGACCAACCCACTGACTGTTCTCATGCCGCTCATTGTGTGCACGAGTTGTCTCTCTTTGTCACTACCAGTCTGACAACTAAGCTATGTCACTGTGTGCGCGCAACACGTTAACGTTTTACTTTGACATAAATCGATGATATTGATATTTATATCTTTATAAAAATGTGTTGATCGAACAGGTATGAAATAATCCTACTAATATTGATAATTTACAATTCTGTATATTTTAAAAGTTATTCTGATGCTGATATAATATTTTTAGGTAATCTTTTTAATAAAAAGAAATTATACACAACAGAAACTTTATCAAACAACTAAACATTACAACATTTTTTTTTTACGTAATGTTGGGTGAAAGAGATCGTTTAAGGTACGCCCTAGGCCTCACAGATAGTCGGTCTACAGCAGAGCTAGTCACTGTATTAATGCCTTATTCGGGACAGACAGTGGACTGCCTTTAACGAGAGACCTATGGTAAAGGCGACGACACACAGGCGAGCCTCCGGGAGGTTGGCCTCTACATAATCCGACAATTCAATCGGCCTCCAAAACAGCGGGCTTAAAAATGGCAAGTTTAGGTTGCAAGGCAATCCATCTACCAAACCGTAAATACTGTAGGTCTTAAGTATATCAATTCAATGTGGCAAGCACTCGTTGCAAGGCAAATCAACCTACAAAACTGTAACGTTTGTCTCAAAAAGTTTACTCCAAAATTTTACTCCAAAAGAAATGATACGGGCTGTTAAATTGACGATTAAAAGGTGGCGTCCAAGTTCCATATGAACCAAAATATTTGGTGTTGAGTGCTATTAGGTTCAAGGTGTGTTTACAAAATATCAGATATAAGATTTCAATCGTTGCAACACTTCTAATTATCCATACTTCACAGCCATATATTATAGGGCATACTCTAAAACCTGGCCTGGCCTGGCCTGGCCCCATTGGCCTGGCCTGGCCTCAAAGTTGGCCTGGCCTCACTTTTGGCCTCAAATTTGGCCTGGCCCTAATTTTTGGCCTGGCCTCAAATTTTGGCCTGGCCCCAAATTTGGCCTCTTCAAAAATTTTTGGCCTCATATTAAAAAATTTTTTTTCTCACATTTTCAAAGAGTTTTCATTGAATTTTTATTGATTTTTAAATGTTTAAAAGAATTTTTTTTATAATAGGTGACCTGGCTGATTGAGTTTTAATTGATTTAATTCAAGTTTGCACACACAAATACATATGATATGCATGTACAACAGTGATCTTTTATTGCCAAGGAATGGATTATGCCCAATACTGAAGCCATCGGCATTAAAATTCAGAGATGCAACCCTCATCCCCACTTCAAAAAGTAGAATAGAGATATCAGAATAATAAAGTAAAACATCATTTTAAAAGAGACTGACCTGTTTGAAGGATAAATAAATATCTCAAACATTTGTAAACTGATTCATAACATCAAATCTCTATCCACATGCAATGCACTTTAAAAATGCCAGACTGAGTTCGCTTACATTACCTGTCAACACCAATCAAACCCAAATTTCCCTCCCCAGTAGAAATTCGATATCAGCCTCCTCTGTCGCTTTATTGGGGTCAGATTAATTGCCTGCCCTGCCGTTCAACATTTCACACGGTCTAATTTAATTAATGTCATTTGTGAATGACTGCAATATTGTATCCTCCGATAACTTGATTCAGTGATGGTCATTAATCATCACCCCTATATTAGAATAGTTTCATGCATGTTTTGTTTGTATATTTAGGAAACAATTTTTCCCCTATAGGGTAACTTCGATATCAGAATTTGAACACAGCATAACATGTTGTGACCTTTAATGTTGGTTAGAATAAACAAATTGGTCTCTGTCATTATTTTTTTCTCTCACAAGTATTTGATATAGGTATTCTCCGATCCTGATAGCAGTTTAAGTTAATTAAGTACATTGAAAAAAACATGCCACGGTGGAATACAATGGCAGTATTACATTCTTATAGTACTTTGGAATTTAAAAACAGACTTTTTCAAAATCTGAAAAAAAATCAGAATCAATCACCCATACCTGTAGTCATATATACATGTATGTTTCAAAAGAACTATCACTATAAGACACGAAAAGCCATTTAGTGTGATGTTTTAAGTGTATTAAACATAAATCAATAAAAAATCAATACAATCAACATATGTGTAAAGAAAATTAAAAAAAATAAAATTGAGGCCAAAAATTTTAGTAGAGGCCAAATTTGAGGCCAGGCCAATTTTTGAGGCCAGGCCAAAATTTGGGGCCAAGCCAAATTTGAGGCCAAAAGTGAGGCCAGGCCAACTTTGAGGCCAGGCCAGGCCAATGGGGCCAGGCCAGGCCAGGCCAGGTTTTAGAGTATGCCTATATTATAGTACTAGGTTTTACAATTCCGTCAATTGAAACATATCTAATTTGTTATCAGTTGACATATTCTGTTTGCCAATTACATTATTTGTGGTTTTGGTAGCCTTTTCACACAGTTCTTTAACGCTGACATTAAATCATCTCTATTTTTACAAAAAGGTTGTCAACGGTATTAAAATTATCAACAAGTGTCATAGTTCTTAAGGTGGAATGCTACACCAACATTTTATATAATGGATCGTTAGAGTACCATCTCTGAAACATGATTTTGTTGTTCAAAGAAGGGTATACCCTTAACTATTTTATACGAATGTTTCTGTATTTTTTATGAGAAGGTAGAAAATCTGTTTTGGTTGCAAGTAACACACTGTGAGTTTAAAATTTGGTGTGAATAAATGCATGATATTAATATCTAATAAATCATGTCCAGTAATGTCAATAAGACGTTTTATATTTTTAATAAAAAAAATCTTTTTGAACATAAAAAAATCTTTTGTTCATATTTTTCAAACCTATGAATAAAATCTTTTAAAGAGACGCGCTTTACAGTGAGGAAATGTAAAGTGTTCATTTAAAAAATGAAATTGAATCAAATAGGCGAAATTTTGGAAATATTGCTAATATTTTTAAAATTGAACCTCACCCGATCGAAATTAAATTGATCCCATGTATTCCGGATTTTCGTAACCTGGAGTTACAGTTCGTAGCACTAGTTAACTCTCCATTAGCGCAGGTATAGCGCTATGAAACCAGGGTTAACAAATTGGTTAGAGAGATTTTTGTCTTGTATAATCGGTTGATAGTGGCAATGTAAAACTTTAAGACAACTGTGCAATAAAAGGATGCTGTAAAACTACAAAAACAATAGAGCGATTTGACGAGCGTGTTCAATTGTACCATCTACCAATAATTCATGCAGTTGCTGGCGGTGAAGTGCGTGGTTTCAGGAGGGCGCCGCTGATACATGTGCATTGTATTATCCAGGGAAGTGGACAAATGTTTTTAATTTTCTTGAAATGTTTATTAAATATACATGGTTTTTATGTCCATGGCTAATTGATATTAATTTGGTTCTTGTTCATTTTTTTTTAAATTCAAGTTAACTTTAATATTTTCTCACGCTTAACCATATACATGTATGTTTGATATAGATGGTACGTCAATACACAACTACAATCACTCCCAGACGAGCCACTCGAACCACCGGCACTTATTCCCGACGATATCACATTAACCCATTCTCTCAATTTTTGAACTGCTTGCATTGATATCGTACGGCGGCGTAGAAGGGTCAAATGAAAAAATAAATAAATCTTATTTGTTCGGACGAATTGGTTATTTGTTCGGACGAATTGGTTATTTGTTCGGACGAATTAAGATTTGTTCGGACGAATTAGGATTTGTTCGGAAATTACGATTTGTCAGGACGAGTAAGGATTTGGTCGGACGAATTAACAATCTGTTCGGACAAATAAGTTATTTGTTCGAACGAAATAGGATTTGTTCGAACGAATAAGCTATTTGTTCAGACGAATAATTAAGTTATTTGTTTATTAAACCAGTATTTTTTACGAGTAGCTTAGACTATCTGATCTGGCAATGAAAGGGGGGGGGGGGGGGTGTGATCAAGCCGCCCCTTTCCTGAAATGACTTTTTTCCTGCAAATGATAAACTGCTATATACACATAATGTTATACATGTACTAGTCACTGGTATTAATATAATAAATAATTTATACAATATCTGGCATATTTTGCTGCCTGAATATAACCCAAATTCTCGCGATATTTTTTAAAAATTGTAAAAGAGAAAATATGTGTTGCTTAGAGTGAGCATCTCCATGCGCGGATCTAGAGTGGGTCATGGACCCCCCCCCCCCCCCCCCCCGGCAAACAAAATTATCTCTCCGACCAACCAACCCCCACCCCCTATGATTTTTTCTGGATCCGCGCATGAACTCGTTAACTGATTTAGACTCTTTACATCTGCGTATCCATGATTATGAACCACCCATCCATTCTCTCTCTCTCTCTCTCTCTCTCTCTCTCTCTCTCTCTCTCTCTCTCTCTCTCTCTCTGTTTAAATAATTAACTCGTCCGAACAAATATCTTTTTCGTCCGAACAAATGCATAGTTCATCCGAAAAAATGACTTACTTGTCCGAACAAATATCTGATTCGTCAAATAACTTACTTGTCCCAACAAATAGCTGATTCGTCCGAACAAATAATTTACTTGTCCCAACAAATAGCTGATTCGTCCGAACAAATAACTTACTTGTCCCAACAAATAGCTGATTCGTCCGAACAAATAGCTGATTCGTCCGAACAAATAACTTAACAGAACCTCATAAGTTGCTAGAACTTGTGTTCGAACTATTTGTTTTTGTTTATGCAATGAAATATGTTCAAACCAAACCGTGTGTTGCCATTGTGCTTTTATGATCATATGAAGATTTGTACGAGTAGGTTATAAGACATCACATAAAAGAAACGTTAAAAAGTGCACGCCTTGGAATCTTTACAAACAGAATTTTACTCAAAAGAAGAATTTTGAATGAAAAAAAAATACTTTTGAGGAACAAATGTTTATAATCAGAGAATCATTTAATGCATTTTAAAGCGATTTTGTTAATTTTATGCACTTTAATGTATACTTATGGTTTTATAAAAAAAAATGTATGTTCTCTAAAACGCGAGTTCATGCATCTTTATTTGTATATTTTTAAACCAAAGTTATCTGTTTGATGCATGATAAAGTCTCCCTACACCTTCCGCCCTGATGTTAATTGGTCAACTCATTCCGTTCTGAAAAGTTCTTTTCATCAAAACTAAAATCGTGCTTTCAAATTTGCCCGTTTATTATTAAATTTTCTTGTTTTAAACCAAAGATGTCCGATCCAAGGTATCCGCCTGCGATGCATGATGAACTCGCCCTACACGTTCCACCATAATGTTGATTAATAAATCGCGTTCTTTGTTACCCTGCTCTAAAAAGTTCTTTGCACCAAAATTAAAATCGCGCAAGAAACAAGGCAATTCAACTCCAAAGTATAGATATTTCAAAATATGTTGTAGCTCATGACATGTAAACTTTAAAAATGTGTTAAAAAGGCAAATGTGCATGTGTTAGGGAATTTACTTTCCATATGAATCCAGCAAACCACACGCAATTCAACATAATCATGAATTTTCGATTGTCTCAATACATGTACAAGTTTCTGTAAGCTATACCTCATCGGCGGATCATAGCTTCAACAAATTATATATATATATATATATATATATATATATATATATATATATATATATATATATACACACACACACAAACAAAGATGAAGTACATGAAAAATGAAACAATTATGCCGAAATTTATATTTTGGTCAATTTATTAGAGGCCCTATTTTACATCATCCTTTAAATAAGTAATATCACAGTAGTTCTTTCCTTTCTTAAGTTCGTGAGCGCTTGCTATCTCGCTCTGTAGTAAACCTGCACTACATTGCGTAACTCAGATATTCAAGCCGACAATCAGACGGTATCCAAATTTACAGGTCTTGAAAGCCATATTCAGGCACGTAAGACCCAGCTAGATTACCGATTTCCCTTGGATTTCACCTATTTCAATTGTAGATTTCTGTGACGTGACAAAGGCATTGCAGAACAATACGGATTTTAATACAGGTCGGAAATTTAGAGAACACTTTAGAGAACCGAAAGGCATAATTCATTCTGATTACCTACACCCACTTCACTGATTTCTTTTCCTTGTATTGTTTGTAAACAAATATAAGACTTGAGCTTTGTTTATAAGAATAAATTTTAGCCTTTGTATCTCTTTTGTGACTTGTTTTTCAACATTCAAATAGAATAATTAGTTAATCATTCAAAATGCACAAGTAAATCTTTTTATACTCGAAAAACTTTTTAAAATATTAATTTTTTTTTTTTTTATCTCAAACCGTATCGAGGTCTTTATAAAATCGAAACGATTAAAGCACGGGTGTGGGATTAAACAAATCTAAAAAGGATGGAAAATCTTAACTTTATAATTTATTTTATTCTTTTTTACTCAACACAAATATGTTCAGCTCAGCCTGGATAACATAAGTTGGTCACTTCAAAGAACCTGACATACCAGCGTCGGAAACACCCGCCACAGTAGTATGGCCTAAAACGACAACAATCACTGCTACATATTATAGAAATTGATGTAGATCTAGATTTAAACCGACAAACAGGTTAAATCACATAACATAGCAATAAATTTACAAGTGGAATAGTTTACCTTACAAAAGAGCTAGTTTTCTTTTTTTAGTAAGAAGATTCTTAGACTGATTTTTACCTCGTCAAAATGATTGGGTTGAAATCAAATTTGATGGCGCGATAAGAATGCATATTCAATGCTAAGAGTACCGCTTAACACTCCAGCTGTTTGTTGTCATAGCGTTTCAGTAAAGATGTAAAAAGAAATGTTTTATCATACCGGCAGGAGGCTACTGGTATGTTGAGGCAACCAGCATTTGGCTCATCACAAGGATTGATGAAACAATTCACAGGGGGTGACCCATTTGGACACACTAAAAACACACACATATGGCTATTTGAGCAGCAATAAAGACTAACACAGGTACCTTTTTCTTTCCAGCGGATCAAGCTAAATAACAAACATACATATTTGTCGAAAACATAGTAGCATAAGTCAATACATACCTGTTTGTCCAGATGTTAAAACCAGTAAGGATCCAAAAACAAGCAAAAAGACCCACGGCGTCATCTTTTAATGTATGGCTATTCAAGTTTTATTTTTTATTGTTATGTTTTTATATATATAGAAATCCGGTGGTAAATGCTGTAATTAAAAAATGTTTGGACTATTATCTACGATACAAAAAAAAACAAAAAACAATCCTTTAAATTCGTCTAATTTGATTGATACGAAATGAATAAGAATTTCCAGTGAAACATCAATTTTACTTTGATAAACAAAGATGTACAGTGAGAAACGCATGTCTTTTGTTTTTTATGAATTCCCGATTTTTCGGTGCAACAAGAAAGAGTAATGGTGGACATAATGTTTACTAGTGGAACAACATTTTACAAATGCATAGATACAACGTATTTCAATGTTTTGATCTCATAAAACATTTGTGTAGACAAAGTTTTATTTTCATTTTAAAAGAAAGGAAACCTTTCTGCATGGAAACAATAGAAATATGTATGTAATAGCTACAAAACACAAAAAATAACTTGAAAATACAATATATGATGTCGCAAGTTCGTTATGCTTGATATTTCATTAAATTCCTAGAGCAATACATTTACAAATGAAGAATAATCGAAAACTACTCCGCCTGCCTTTCAATTATTTGCATTGTGTACATGCTATCATTGACTAGTTCCCTCAATATAAACACAAACTGTGTTCAACTGGTTACATCTAGCAGCTTAAAGGGACTTTTCAATGAATGTTTTTGCATCGAAAACTTTCATTAAGTTTTTACTTCAACATGTGTGATTGACAGTCAGTTATCAAAAAAACCAGTTTCTAGAAATTTTTATGAAGTTTTAAGTTGGATCTCATATCAATTATAAATATAAACAGAAATATTCTGAATTATAACAATAATAACAATTTCACATGGGCATATCAGTACATCTTTTAAAGATCGGTTATCAAACATTTACTGCCTACATTACCTTTTTAAGTGGTTAGCGTATACGCTAAACGCTTTATGTCGTGTAACCAAAACTATTACCAAAGCCGGAAGCGACACCTATGAAGAATCAAACTTTTGAGGGTATTAAAACCTGGGTCAGTTTTATATATTAGAATCACAAATTATCTATATTTTAAAGTAATATAGCGATTGTACATTCTAATGAAGCGATTAAACGACATATTAAATGTCAACATTACAATTTACTCATTTAATGTTTCTGCAGAATTTAAAAGAAAAAAATCTTGGAAATGAATATGGTAGTACACTGCATAATAAAACCGCCCACTATTTTTCTTCACATTAGAATTCGGTTCATTATGAAAATATATCGGTGGTTTTGTGTCAAAAATATGCATATCCGATGATACACACATGGACTACAATGTACATATTAATGAGAAAACTCGAAATACGTGTACTTTCTTAACTAAACAAATATGTGTTTGTCACTTGTATACCCTACTGTTACACTCCTACATTTTCATACCAAATTCAATTAATTTTGGTTATTTTACATGTGATTTGTTTTATTAAGCATCATGAAAAGTTTTTCTTGCGATATGATTGAAATCCCGCTATCTTTTATGTAAATCCGACTTGAAATATGATTAATTTTATGTGTATTCGTATACTTTAAACAATTTGAGTTCAAACACATGCACATCATAACAATTAGAAGATATTAGGATAATTAATGTTTTAATTTGTCATTATTTCAAATCGATTTATCACGCGAGACAAAAGATTAAACACATTTCATTTTTGGATATTTTGCTAGAAAAAGACGTTAATTAATAATCTAACAACAAAATTATATGATAAACGTGATGATTTTAAAATTTTCAACGTGATGATTTTGATTTTTCCATCGTCAACTTCCCTTACTTATGTAGCAACATACCTTCATCCTTATGGGGTTTATGTCCTCGATTAAAATTATCTATACTAATTGTAAGACCATAATTTAAGGATGCTTATTCCTCCTAGGCACCTGATCCTACCTCTATCTTTTTAGAGGTCCGTGTTGCTCTGCTTTGAATTTGTATTTCGTTTTATACATTTTTGAGATGGTTAACAGTTTGTTATTGGTATTGCAAGAAAGTGAGGATACCGACCTGTCCTATACTAAAATGTAGATTTTAAATATATTTTTTAGTTTGTTTTTCATGAAATATTTAAAAACAAATAAGTTTAAACTTAAATATATATTAGTTTAATATGTACCAGCTGAGGACATTTTTCCTCAGTTATATAGATATGGGTAATATTTTGTATACGAGAAAAAAATCGAGACCTTTTTGAGACATTAATGTTAAACCCATCGAATTTGACTCAGATATCTTCTTCACACAATCTCGGCAATTAAATAATTGCTGGCAATAGATGATTGAACTTATCTTTACAGCTTTATATGCAGGCGAATTTTATATTTTGGTTGGACAAATTTTGCTTGAATAAACCCACATGTTAAGAGTTGAAAAGTGTATTATTTTGGGCTTATTCTGCTGGAACCCCGCATAGTAGAGGTGTGGAGTGTGTGATGTTGGTCTAAATATGTTGGATTTCCCAAAGTGGGTATAGATTATGTGAAGAAAAAACATCGCTCTGTCCGTGCTGGAACTTCCGCACGTTATCAAGTTGGTGTCACGGAAAACCGAGACTCACGTTTAAATACCATTGAGCTGTACCCTGAATTCACCATATGAATTTTAAAAACCTTTAATTACAATTAATTTTATTTACCATATAAATCAAATATTTTCAATATTCCCAACAACCAAAATCAATTTGAATTACCTTACCTTTATTGGATACCTAAATTTCATAAAAATGCTTACAAACAAAGATATATAGCGGGTTCCAGTAACTGTTATACCAAGCCTCTTTCTTTACTTCTTACCACAATATTAACAGCAGTAAAGAAGAAACTTCAAGAGTACTGTGCAACAGTGTATTCAATAAGCGTTGTAAATCAGATGTGGATACTTAAGAATTACGAGGAACTTTTAGAAAACTTAAAGTCCCAAAATTTTACCAAAATCAATAGCAACAAAACTTACGACTTTTCTACACTTCATACAACCTCCACGATAAATTAAAGTCCCATTTTTTTGACATCATTGATAGCTTTTTTTTAATATAAAGGATCATATAAATTTACTTACCTTGTCATCGGTCATTTGCAAACTATTTTGTTAAAAGCCATTCGGATTGTGCACACAAGTACTCTGAAGTTGACATTAAAAAGATGCTTGAGTTTCTGATAGACAACATCTATGTAGTTTTTGGAAATCAGGTCTTCCAACAATCTGTTGGAATTCCCATGGGTACCAATTGTGCCCCATTGTTAGCATACCTTTTTTTCTATTCATATGAAGCAGAATTTATTCCAAAACTTGTACGTGAAAAAACATAAATCACTTGCTGTGGCCTTCAACTTAACATTCAGGTATATCGACGACGTATTATCAATTAACAATTGTTATTTCCATGTCGATTTGATATATCCCAGTGAACTGAAAATAAAAGATATCACAGAGTATGCGACATCTGTTTCATATTTGGATATTTACTGGACATGGACACGGGTGGTAACATAACAACAAAACTTTATGATAAACGTGTTGAATTCAGTTTTTCTATAGTCAACTTTCCTTACTTATGTAGCAATATACCTTCATCACCTGCACATGGTGTTTTTGTTTCTAAGGCGAGGCAAGTTGCTGACAAACCAGTTTGATTTGGGTTTTTTTTATTGTAAACAAAGGTTGTATGTTATATAACACATATCAGTTATATTACTCAATCACTCTCTCACATCTCGCATACTCACTTTTTCATCCCATATTGTAATACTCATAGTAATAAAGAATAGGGTAGTTGCTCGTGATAATATTGAAACTGAATGCCTAAGCAGTACAGACACAATTCATGAAAAAAGAGCAAAAAACACCCCCCCCCCCCAAAAAACAGTGAAAAAAACCCATAAGAAATACTAAAGAGATGTATTATTGCACACAAGTCACGTTTAAAACTGCCAGATGATTAATAAAAGCATTCCATGGATACCATGATTTTTCAAATTTATTTTGTTTCAAACATGAAAATATATATTGCTTTGTATATAAGATTACAAAGTTTAAAATTCTGTTCTCCCCGTTAAATGGGTAGACATCAAATAATAATATATTACAAACATCAAAACTAACATTTTTGTAGCATTTCTCATAAGTATACTAATTGCATTCCATAGAGGTTGTATTTTCTTGCATGTTGCAAAAACATGTTGCATAGTTTCAGAAATATTGTTGCATAAAGTACAGCAATCAGAGGTAGACATTTTGATTTTCTTAAGAAAATATTTAACAGGAAGAATTCTATGGAGAATTCTATATTGTAACCAGTTAAAAGTTGAATCATTGGTAGTTCTAAAACTGATTTTAAAAACACCCTGCACACAGAGATCATTTGGCAAAGTATCACATAGCTCAGCATTCCATTTGTTGATAGCTCTAGGTACACATTCATTGGAGGTTAAACAAATGTATATAGGTTTTGTAACTTTTTCTTTCAAAAAATTATACTCATAATAAAATGGCATAAATGTAGTGCAATCTCTCTTCAAAGTGGACCTATCAATAGACAAAGATGTCAAGTATTTTGATAATGACCATGACCACCGAACCCAGTCTGTATTCGGGTGTTGAAGAATCAAACATTGGCATTTGCTTTACATTTTCAAGCATATTGTTTAAAAATTTCAAAGGGACTGAGTAAAGATTGGTTCGGATGTGATGAAGACCTAATTGTTTTTACATAAGGTAGAAGTGAATCAAAAGAGACATCGTGTATATTGGGTTTATTGTAAGACCGATATCCATGGCTACGCTTACGTCTCTGTGTATTGTTAAAAATTCTCATCACATTTACATTGTTACACTGTGGAAAGATACCCTACACTATCGACATTGTCGTTGCAACCTTAAGGAAATGATGTGCATAGTTTTCTGAGCCAGAATTCATCTCTTTGTCTACGGAAAAGTGTACTTAATGATGGACTATTAGTATGATGATAAATTTTCTCTAGAATTCTAGCTTTCATTGACAAGATTGAGTGATCAGGTGAATTGAAGTGCTTGTACAGAAGCTGTTGACCACCATTGTTTACTTGAAATCGATGTCCCGATATTCGTTTATTAAGAGAACCTTTTGTTTCTACAACATAAATAAGCCCACAAAGGGTACATTCTATTCCCTAAACAACATTAAAAGACTTGCGGTTTAGATTTTCACAATGTTTGGTATAGAAGGTCTGTACAGTAAGATTTCTGTATGAATGAGGATATGGCAGACTCAGATGAATAACAATCAATAATGAGTTTATTGTCTATGATGGTGATTCGCCTGCTTTAGTTTGAAGAGAAGCGTTGGCGAGGGAGCTGGCTACAGAGAGCGGCAAGGCGGCCTCGCCTTAGCATTTCGACGACTTGAAAGACGACAGTCTAGAGTTTGATTGGATAGACTTGTTGTATAGTAAAACTTAATTTTGGGATACTTTGTTTGCTTGCCTTTAGGTTAATTTTAACAAATAATGATTGGAAAGTCAGGAGTTGACACAATAAACAGAGATCCTTCATACATATTCGTTGCATCGTTCAGAAAACAGATGAAAACACGAATCAAAGAGAAACACATGCTTAGATTTTAGGAGGTGCGTGTTATCATCCCTAGTTCTACGATATTTACGAAAGCTCCTTGCAAAACTAAGATTGGCAATCATTTTGTTAAATCCATCAAAATATATTTTGTTATGCCAAAACAAATATTTAATTTCATTTGATTCATTTATCTGTATTAAACAATTTATCGTGGCATAAATATTATCAGCGCTTTGTTCGAGACAACAGGCATACCACTCAACAGGCATACCACTCAATTTTTCAATGGATATTTCATCACCCCGTTTCCTCATTAATATACTCAATAAAAAAAAGCTGAATCTTTTATTCTTAAAACAAGTAAACATGACATTTTAATATCTGCGGTTTTCACCAGGCCTACAGTAACGTGTGACGTCATGCCATCCTGCGAACCAGCGTCTGAAGCACCCGCCACAGTAGTCAGGACTGTAAAGAAAGACAACTCTAGATCTCACACTGAGTTACATGACAAAATAAATACGTATTATCAAACTGATAGGGAAATAAAACAAATATTGTAAGACACATAGATCATCTTAGCTTTATTTTAGTTTTAAAAGTTTTGTTATGATATGTTACATCTAAAATTATTCTATAAAAGTATTGTAAACGAAAGCATGGAAATTTAATGTTAAAAGGAATCAGTCATGTGTGATCACATAATTTTGTGATTAATATTCAAAATAGACCGACGTGTTAAATATTTCACGTGGGACCTAAATTGACAATTAATAAACTGGTATAACTTACCTTTAACCTTATTAATTTGTCAAACAAAAAATGTGCTAATTCGTTTTTTGTTTTTGTTTTTGTTTTTTTTTTCTTAAAACAAAACAATTGATGCAACTGTTCTTCAAAGTTTCTGTGTTATTTCTTATCTTTGACACTTACACGCAGCGAGCATACGGGATGTTAGCGCAATTCTGCAGTTGATCCCGGAGGTCACACGGGTTTATAAAACAATACACTCTAGTTACTCCATAGGGACATTCTACAAAGCAAAAAAATAATAATAATAAAGACATACCACTCCATAGGGAACATACACTATAATTAAAACGTTCACTCGATAAATTTCAAAATATAATTATATGGTATTATACAATTTGTATATTTTCACTTCAAAATTGTGATTTTTATATAACATGACATGTGGTGATAACGAACAGTGATCAAATTCAAACATCCAAAGGAAAATTACACAACAGGAGCAGAGCAAACACGGACCCTTTAAAAGAAAATAGAGGTAGGATCAGGTGCCATGGAGGAGTGAGCATCCTTTGCTGACCGGGCACACCCGCAGTGTGCTCTTTGTCGTAATCGTACATACCTTGCGCAGTTACCATGATAGTCAGGAAGACCAAAGCCAGTGAGATAAAAGCTGCCCTCATGTTGAAAACTATTGTCGGTGTCTTGAATATCGAAATTGGAAAATAATATATCTATATATATATCTAAATTATATGGAATGTCCACCAAATTAAGTCAGACCTATCACCATAAATAGGTTTGAAAATCAAAATTGAAATTCAAAACACGAATTAGATTTAAATGTATCTATGGGTTTATCCAAAAAGTGCACAAACACATAACAATGCATGTCACGGATATTTTTATACTTAATCATATTTAATCGGAAGTTTATTGATTTATTCATAAAATCATCTCATTAAATCGTCTTCGACAGAAGCCTCTTCGAGTAAAATTCCCAAAATAAAAAATTTACATTGTGTTTCCGCTACATGAAGATAATTTTTTTATGTAAATTCTCATATGAATAAAGCAGAAATGTTCGTGACTTGCTTTCAATTAACCTCATAATGAAGTATATTAACAGAAAAGGTTTTCCATGTCTTTGTATTGACTAGACTAGTTCTATTTGAATATGATACACAATGCATATCAATTAGCTATGATTTACGCCATGATGAATAAAATTCCACTGGATTGTGTAAAGTCGCAAGTGATTCACCCAACGAATTTAGCTCAAATGATAGATATGCGACAATAACATTAATTATGTATTTCTTTCCTGAAACTCAAAAAGTTGAAGTAATTGTGCAAGACTTAAATTAACCCAAACATGTATAGATTAATGTGTTTGTCAACCTTGCAACTTGAATTTATTTGTCATCTTTACTAAATTTGATTGACTGATTCATTAATTTGTCAATTAATGATCGTTTATGATAGGATTTTGAACTGAATGTCTGAATTCCCCTTTTAACGTAGGAATGCGGTAAATATGAACTGTCCCACCATAAACATATTTTGATGATGCTTTAGTGAAAAAATAAAGCAAGACCGCTTATTTACGCTTATATCTACACAGGCAAAAGTGGCTCGCATAAATCTCATATAAAATTTGTATGAATTTCATTCGAAGTATTCGCATAAGAAAAAAAACGAAAAATAACACGCATGAATTTCAAGCGAGAGCTTCAAGCGATATTGACATGATTTTCATTCGAATATCATAGGATTAAAATTGCGCACGATATTCATGCGAAAATTTATATCTTATGTTTCATTGTTTTTTCATGCGAATATCACGTAAATTACACATGATTGTTATGTCTATGCGAAAACATTTATATGAATATTGTACGATATTCCTGAATGTGATTCTTGAAATAACCAAAGATACCTTTTTCCTGTGTATTTCTATACACAGTCTTGCCTCATTGATTAAATGCAATGATAAATAAATTCTATATGTATAAAACTGAAAAAAGATAAAAGAAACAAAGTTGTTATTTTCAGTCTTCTTTATTCAAAACTTCTATCTTTTTGTGTGTTTCTGTTCTAGAGATGTCCATCTCTCTGGAGACTGTTTCATCTGAAATACAGTAAATATCAGATTGCACAAAATTATTTCATGGAATTTAATGAACTTAATTATGAATTTACCAGCAATAAGAGATAGACAGACAGACAAAAAATAGGCTAATGTACAGAATATACAAAAATCTTATTAACTTTGCTTGTTAAGTTCTAATTTCTTAGTTTGTTCTCTTTACTCGAAGGTCAAACAAAACTAAGCTTACCATATAATCAATGTTTTTTTTAAAAACTTTCCAGAAATCAATGTAGTTGGCATTAGGAGACTTTATGAAGAGCTTGCATCCATCAGCAAAGGCTCTCTGAAAATGTGGTAAAAAGAAATTTTCAGTACATTTATAAATTGATTAAAGATGCATACATTCATGTATTACATGTAACTAGGGCCCTTGTTTAATAAATGACATAAAGAAGAAAAGAATTAAAAACCTTCTCTTGTTAATTTTTCTCTGACTATTCTTAGGATGATATTTATAGAGTTTTTAACCTAAATCTGCATTCATAAAGGTACTACGATGAGGATAGGGAATTTAGTAGAAAAATGTGATTAAGAAATGAATTTCTTTTAAACAATATGTTGGAAATAGTTCGTGAATTTAATATTAAGAGGTTCATATACAATGATTTGAAATTTGTCGAGGTTCTACCCTGCCGACATAGTACATTAATAACTTGCCCAAACTGGTACATTTAGTGACATAATCGAATATACTATTTACGAAAGGTATCAATGCATTTGATTTTGAATTTTGTTTTGAAAATTATAAACATGTAATTAGTTACTTATTTGAAAGTTTGACTTAGTTGCTCACATGAGCAATGTGACCAATTCTCCACATGTTTTCATTTTTTCTATAATGCATCATATAAGGCATCAGTTTTGAAGCTCAACATCAAACTTTATTTCGCTTCATCATCAATTTTGTTTTTGGTTTCCCCTTTCTAATGCTTTACTTTGATAATGATGGCGTAAATCATAGCTAATCAATTTTAAGAATGTTAAATGCTTTAAATCATTCATATTTTCACATAAGGACATCGTACATATAGTTTCTCCCTGTTAACCTGTGATTCAAAATGACATGTGGTGATAACGAAAAGTGTTCAAATTCAAAAGTTCACAAAAGAGGAGCAAAGCAAACACGCCCCTCTTAAAAAAAATAGAGGTAGGATCAGGTGCCATGGAGGAGTAAGCACCCTCTGCTGACCGGTTATTTTTTCTCCAAAGGTTCGCTTGAAATCACGACCGAGACAAAATAAACTTCTTAATCCTGTCTGGAATAGATCCACAGCGTATCCTCTCACAACAGGAGCATGTTTTTATCATGCAGTGAAAAAGCAAAACAGTTTTCGGTGTCTTACAGTTTTACTTTTATACACACATAACACATCGCACTTAGTATATGAACGTTCGAGGGATTTGTTGCAGATATCACATCTTGAAATTTACATTTTATTTTATATAGGTCAAAATAATCTAACATCTAACATAATATACCAGTATATGATCATTGTTTTTGTCATATAAATAATATTTGTTGCCATAATATTGGTGTATTTTTGAATTACTGTAAATACGATGTTTATTTTCCGTGTTGCTCTGCTTTGAATTTGTATTTCACTTTATGGAATTTTGACATTGTTGACAGTTTGTTATTGTCATTTTTCATTAATTTATTTTCTTTTTTTATGATGTGTAACATGAATATTAAACTAATAAAAACGTAATTAAAAACAAAACAAAACCGGTATAATCTTTGCCTTTTATTAATAGAATCAAATTCAAAAAATAAATTCATGATATGACATTTTGTTCTAGCATTCCAATTAAAGTGCATGACCATTCAAAATAAGCATTGTTAGCAGACCTATTTTTGCATTCATATGTATGAAGCAGAATTTATTCAAAAGCTTGTACGTGAAAAAAATAAATCACTCGCTGTGGCCTTCAACTCAACATTTAGGTATATCGACGACGTATTATCAATTAACAATTTTTACTTCAATACTTACGTCGACTCGACATATCATAGTAAACCTGAAATAAAAGATACCAAAGAAGTCTGTTTCATATGTGGATATTTTACTGGAAATGGACATTGATGGTAACCTAACAACAAAACGTGATGACTTTAATTTTTATATAGTCAACTTTCCTTAATTATGTAGCAATATACCTTCATCATCTGCATATGGTGTTTTTGTCTCTCAGTTAATTCGATATGCAAGGACATGCTCTTCGTATGAACAGTTTCTAAGGCGAGGCAAGCTACTGACAAACAAGTTGATAAAACAGGACTATCAACAGTCTCGTTTGAAGTCATCTTTTCGTAAGTTCTTAGGTCGATACAACGACTCTGCCAGCAAATACAATTTTTTTTATACTAATCGTTAAACCATAATTAATCACCTAATTATCTACGGATTTTCCGTTTCCCGATTACGACAAAGACCACACGGCGGGTGTGACCGGTCGGCAGAGGATGCTCACTCCTCCATGGCACCTGATCCTATCTCTATTTTTTAGAGGTCCGTGTCCGTGTTTTTTCTGCTCCTGTATTGTAATTTTCCTTTGGAATTTTGAATTTAAACACTGTTCGTTTCCATCACATGTCATATAAAATGTATTCTGAACGTAATGCTATATACAATGTAATTGATTTGATATTGAATATTGTCGTAAGACGTGAGTTTCTCATCTACTTAAAATACCGGTATCACATTTAAAGCAGACTGTTATTTGTCATACTAAGTCTTGCAAACTTGCATATTATAAATAGCATTTCTCCCTTGTTGCCACAGTATGGTGATGCCGCAGGGAGAAAACGCTATAGATATTTTATAGGCCCTTTATTTGCGATTGCCACATATATATAATGGTAAAGGATTGGTATAACGCACATCAATAATACACGTCTTGTATCTTCATCGATACCCTAGGGACGTAATCGCGCAATGTAGCAAGGCAATAAGAGCCCGTCAACCCCAGGACGACCACAATTAGATGCTCTTCGCCTATAAAGATAAGAGGAGTAAAGGCCTTTCCAAATGTCAAAGTGTTGCTTGATTTATTCGCTTGTACTTAACACTCGTTTAGAATTTTCTGATTAGGAGATGTCGATTATTGTTTTGTTTCTGTCATATCTGACTTTATTTTATTAACATTAACGTTTTAGCTGATGTGATTCAGTTTGATTTATTCCGAGATACAAACAATTTAACACCAATGATAGATTTGTATTCATTATCTCCTTACTTTAGCACTCGATTAGAATTGTATCATAAATCGATGTCGGTTACTGTTTATTTTCTGTAATTTCTTACTTTAAAGAACACCTTTAACACCTAGAAATGGTGTTAGAACACAGGGGACAGCAGATGCTCCTTCTCCTCTACATTTTATTGATGACTTTGTTTGATTATCTTAAGGTCAATTTGACGGACTGATGAATGGAAAGTTATTAGTTGACACAATACACGGAAAATTCCTCATACAGTTTTGCCGTCTCGTTCAAAAAACATTGAAAGGAAAGAAACAAAGAGAAACACGTGCTCAGATTTAAGAATGTGAATGTTAACAATCTTAATTCTTATCAGATCCCCCAACTATCATTCGAATTGGTTCATTTACCCCGTTTCCTCATTGATTTACTCAATAAAAAAGTTCAATCATTTATTCTGTAAACAATTATAACATGACATTTTTAATATCTGCGGTTTTCACCAGGCCTACAGTTACGTGTGACGTCATGCCATCCCGCGAACCAGCGTCTGAAGCACCCGCCACAGTAGTCAGGACTGTAAAGAATGACAACTCTAGATCTCACACTGCAGTTACATGTCAAATAAGTACGTATTATCAAACTGATAAGGAAATAAAACAAATATTGTAAGACACATAGATCATCTTAGCGTTGTCTTATTTTTAAATGTTTTGTTATGATAAGGTAGTACTACATCTAAAATTATTCGGAAGTCCATCAAAAGTATCGTTAACATATAATTCTGTTATTAATATTCAAAAGCGATCGACATGTTAAATATTTCACGTCCGAACAAAATTGACAATCAATAAACTGGTATATCTTAATCGAAAGTAGTGTAAACCAAAGCACGGGAATTTAATGTTAAAAGTATTCATTCACGTGTAGACAATTGTGATAAGTATTCAAAATCAGTTGACGTGTTAAATATTTTACGTACCACCTGAATTGACACTTGAATTGACCAAAAACAAGGTATTTTAGCTTTTACTTTTTCTAACAAAAATTTTGCTAATTCGATTATTTGAAAAACAAATCAATTAATGTTTCTGTCTCATTTTTGTACATAGACTTCAGCAATTGTGAAAAAAATATGACACGATGTAGTTGTTAATGATTGTTTATATCTATCTTTTTGAAATTGAGTAATAAGACATTGCATATATTCTTTAAAAATCAATTTCACGATATGTACAATAATTGATGGAGTGCAATCGAGTACAAATATAGTAGGTAGAAATATAAACATGATGATATATTACACGATTTCAACATGAATATAATTTCCATACTGGTGATTGATTCATCTCTTTTGTTTTAGGTTGGATGAAATAGAGACGCAATAGGTCAAGCTACACGATATGAGGTTTTCTTAAAAGAATATATAATAATGTATATAGTGTTCTACAAAGTTGTTATTTCTTATCTCTCACACTTACACGCAGCGAGCCTGTGGGATATTAGCGCAATTCCACTGTTCCCTCCAATCATCACATGGATTTACATAACAGTGCACCCTTGGTTTTCCGTAGGGACATTCTAAAAAGCAAAAAACATAAAGTTTAATGGCATACCACTCATCAGGGAACAAGCACCATAATTAAAACGTTCACTGGCCGGGGGATGGGGGTGGGGGTAAGATAGCGCAAGTGCCCATATGGTTTATTGGTAAAATTCATTTTTAATTCAATTTTTTTTTCGATTAAATCTATCTGAAAATGTTATAATTATTGCAAAACACAAATCCTAATTGTATATTCAGTTTGAATATTTTAACAAACGATAAGAAAAAAATAAATTGCCTTAATTTTTAATGGTATCGAACCCACAACCTAAAAAGCCAAGTTATATAAGGTTAAGTCTGGTGCTCTTACCACCGAGCCATTTCAATCACAATGAGTGCTGTTTAAATGCTATATCTGACTTTGGCCACGAATTTACGGACTTGTATTATTTTTCTAAAACGTTCAATTGTTGGGATACAAAATGAAATTTTTAATGTATAGTGGGCCATCTCTCCACGTTTGTTTTCCATTAGACCTTACTTAGACTATGACAAAAATATGGAGTATAGACCATCTCTATAAAAGAAAACGCATTACAGTTCTAACAAAAGATCCTATTTGGAGGTTTTTATACGCTTACGCCAATTTAAAGCAACAAAGCCCAAATATTGAACATATCTAAGGGTTTTTAATCGATGTTATGTTAAATATACATTGTTTTGAATGATTTAAAAAAAAACCATTTTACACAGTTGCTGATATTTTAATTTTTCAGTATCTTAAAATAGGCATTTTACACGACTCATCCACCTATCTTCTTTGAAATGAATTATTGCAATTTCATCGCATTTGTATTAAACTATTTTTGTAATTTGTTTTAAGTTTATCATTTTTATATAACATACCTTGCGCAGTAACCATCATAGTCAGGAAGACCAAAGCTAGTGAGAAAACAGCAGCCTTCATGTTGAAAACTATTGTTGGTGTTTCTTGTATATCGGATAAGACAATTATATATATATCTTTTTGATACGGAATTTCCACCAACATGTAGTAAGATTTTTCATCATAAATAAGTTGGATGATCAAAATTAAAATTTAAAACACGTAATAAATTTAAATGCAGTTATGGGTGTATCCAAAAAGTTCACAAAGATATCGCAATGCTTGTCACGAATTTAATGCCTTTGTATTTAATCATATTTGATCAAAAGTAATTATATATATATAAAATCACCCCATCAATTGATCTTTGATTACATTTTCCAAAATAAAATAGTTTGTATTGTCTATCCGAGAGTAACTATTTACATTAACATAAATTAATATGTAAATAAAGTAGAAATGTTCGTGATTTGATTACAATTAACCTCATAATGAAATGTATTTTTAGAAAACGGTTTTCCATGTCGTTTAATTGATAAGATCAGTTCTATTTGAATATGATATACGATGCATATCAATATGTTGAAATATCGGTCCAGTTGATGATTTAGCTGTAGTACAAATGCCAAGTTGTAGGGGGGGGGGGGGGGGAAGAAAGGGAACGGGGTATAACTCCACTAGATTCTGTAATGGTGCAAAAGTTAAAGTGATTCACTCCAGCAGCGAATTAAGCTCAAATTATAGATAAGTGACAATAACATTAATTTATTAGTTTATTGTGTTTATCAATTTGTTTGTTATGTTTACTTACTTTAATCGATATTATTTATTGTCTGTCAATATTTAGGAAAGAATATTGAACTGAATGTCTGAAATTCTTATTTTAACGTAGGAATATGAATTTCCACCTAAACACATTTCTTTAATGATATTTTAGTGAACAGATAAAGTAATACTGCTTATTTACACTTATATCTACTTTATCAAGGCAAATTGAATGTAGACTCTATGCGCAAATAATGTAATGATAGTTTCACAAACGTTTTCCCAAAGTTATGGCTTCAAACATCCAACAAAAAGACGTCTTTCAACTTTAATATTAGGACTTCACGGTCCCCATTCTATTTGGTAAGAACCGCTTCAGGACAAAAACAGATATGACAAGACGCGTAACTTTCAGCTTTTATTTTTGTGAATTATCTCAGTAAATGTAGAAAGATAAACTGAGTTAGCAGAAAAACAATGACACACAATATGTTCACTGTTTATTTCGAAATATATGTTCATTCTCAATAAAAAATCTCTCTCTCTCTCTCTCTCTCTCTCTCTCTCTCTCTCTCTCTGAAAACATGAGATTCAAGTTCGAATTCAAAATGGAATGCGTATGAGAACACAATGCCCCCTTAATGCCACTTCTTTAGCTTTCATATGTGCTTTTGATCCAGTAGTTTTTCTAGCGCTTGTTCTAATGAAGTTCTTTTCCTCTCCATTTGTGCTGCAATCAAAGAAAAATATGTTCAGTGTCTAAATAAAATCGGTACATAGCATCATTTGATTAAAATCTTGATAAGATGTAAGCATACCCTGACCAGTAAGTATAATGATACATATTTCTTTCATTCAATCATTAAATACATTTTTTGTGTCTTTCATTCCATCCGTAGTTTTTGGTTCTATTTCTCTCACCTTTTTCTGACAGGTTTTTCAACACATCATTC
Organism: Magallana nippona; assembly: GCA_033439105.1. NCBI lineage: Eukaryota > Metazoa > Mollusca > Bivalvia > Ostreida > Ostreidae > Magallana > Magallana nippona. The sequence continues at coordinate 62,480,694 of CM065926.1, read as the reverse complement.
AGGGAAAATCCTTTTCGTAACAACAGATCAGTGTCCTCCAAAAGCCTGTCCACTAGGACGTTAAGAACTGAAAAAGGAGTTCAAAGAACCTTAATCCCAAGAATCTTAAATTTGACTTTCTGCCCTCAACATTATAGCATGATTTTACGTTTTAGTCAAACCGAATTCAATATGAATGAATCTTAAAGTGAAGACATTGTCATTTCATTATTAGATATTTGACCATTAGATATATTTTATTTGGGATATTGTACTTTTTTAAGGTAGTCCATCCAAAACTATCATATTTCATATATAATAGATTGCAAGTTTGATTACTAAAATCTTAGTGTGATTTTAAGGGGTTAATCAAATAATAAAGATTCATCTTTAATTTTTAAATTTTTATTAATATAAACAAATTCATCACATCATGAATTTAACAATGAAGTCTATGGAAAAATGTATTTTTAAATATATCTTTATAGTACAAATAATTTTCTCAAAAATCTCTTGGTAAAAAGTTGCAAAAGCTTTCCCTTTCTTTGAAAATGCCAAAACAAATTATAATTTACCGTACATATTTATAGAAATTGATTTTTTCCTAATTTTTGCAAGGGGCAGACAACTCTTTAAAAAAGTTCCAAGTGCAAAAAGTTCATTTAATCGACTGCATACATATTTTCGAGTTGATGTCAGCCTCCTAATAATTTTAACATATGTATTTAATGTAGTTTATATCAATCAAAATTGTTAATTCACCTCAGTTATGGATGGACTACCTTAAGTAGTATACCAAACATAATTGCACAGAAAAATCGACGATATCATCTTACAGAGGAAATAAATCTTGCCAGTGAATTTGTGTTTTTATAGATATTACTTTTAATAAAACAAAAACAAATATCGTAACAAAAATAGTAATTACATTTGCATCTACATTTATGGTAAGCACATTCATATTTTGACTCTGCTTAAAACAAGGCAAAAAGTTAAAAACATTTAGATGACAGATTAAGGGAAATTCTTTGAGAATCACAAAAATACCTACGATTCGTTCTAAATGTATTCTTACGACCGGTAGCAGGATTATCTGGCAAATGAAAGAGAATTGGTTGTATAACTGGTCAATAGGACGTATAACACATTAGTTTAAAATGTCTTAAACTCATTCTTGTGATATTAATGTACGTATAAATAGGTATGGTGTTAATATAGCGGTGTAACTCGTTCCAATAAAAATTATTACGGATATAGCGCATGAGAAAATTTTATATACCCCCGTTAGGTATTTTAATATGATTAAACGCTTGACTGGCATGGCAATGGATACCTTCAAATTAGTAAAGTACTAGCATTTGTTGCTAAGCATACGCTAAAGTTGATATTAATTGCTATTTCTGATTTTGTTCCACAATGCACCTGAACAAGGGGGATCTTTATCGCGCTGGAAGCGAAACAAGCACTTGATCAAACCATCATTTGGGCGGATCTAAAAAGTACGGAGGGTCTGGATCCCCTTGCAAATGCCGGACTTATATATACATGTATATTGATCATATACATAGTTAAGAAAAATTGGACAACAGTACATCGTTATGAGAAATAGGACACTGCCCCCCCCCCCCCCCCACCCCACCCCAATCAGAGAAAAGATACTGAATCCGCACCAGCTGTAAAGGGTTGTATTTTACATGTAGTTTTATGGTTATGAATGTATGCTGTCGGAAATCAAATTGATTCTACACAGTTTACGGATCATTTTAATTGTAAAAATAAGCATTTTTAAAAGAGATTTTACCTGTTTCATGGAATTTTCCAAATCCATTTTCCTTGAGTTCTTTCAAAAACAACAAAACAGAACAATAAGTGCGTGTCTAAAACATTGTATAGAAATTATGCAGTGCGTTCATGTCATTTACGAAAAATTTCTACAAAGGAATGAACATGTTGAAGACGCTGATAGAAAACTATTTGGTTTTGTGTTTTAGTTGATACCTTCCGGTGTGGACTGAGACCTCTGGGACATAAGGGCCGCCAGCTGCTTCACGCGGCTCGTGTCTGGTACTTCCTGTTCCGGAATCGGTCTGTCAAGGAATGTCCCGAGATGCTCAGGTCCTTTATAGCGATACAATTTAATATCTGTGACTATGTGAATTGAATTAAAGCTTAAAGATCATATATATATTACAATCATGACGCAGGCGTTGGTCCAAACATATTTCAAAGGAAGAAGGAATGTGAGTAGAAAATTTGTAGCATTAAGTACAGGTACATGTACGAATGAGGGATTTTTTTCAGAGGCAGAGAGATTGGGGACACTAAACCAAAACATTAACCTAAATACTGGCGTTATGTTTGGTATACATTGAATAAATCATTTGTCTAAATATTTCTATAAACCATTACTTACTTTTCTCTTGTTTTATCGACTCCTGGAAGATCTTCAGACCGTCCTCTTCCTCACTGGTTTCTTCCTCCAGAGTAGCTTTCAGTTTCTATGGATACAAGTAAAAACAAATAATCATCTTCTTGATAATTAACCAAAGTAGTGACGGAACATTTTTAGAAGATTTAGCAGTATCATTTTTTCTCATCTAAAGGGGTATATAGCTTTGAATAAAACTGCTAAGTGACATAACTTTAGTTTCTTATTATTATCATTTTGTTATAAAATGTATTCAAAACACATTTGTGATTTGCTTTTAGGCATTTATAATTTGGTAAATAACTGTTTCTCCTTTGGGAGGGGAGCATCAAAATCAGGATTTTTTTGGTTAAATAATTTTGTGATTCTTTTGTAGCTTTTTACTGACGTAATTTAAGGGATAAATAACCTAGAATTTTACCCATAAAAACTGCACCTCTAAGCTGCAAACAAACAACAGATTATTGCGTAATTTTATTTTATTGATAGCAAAGGTCGATTTATGGGAGGAACACCGATATTTTGATCTGTTTATGGAACACCTTTATGGGACTGAGTCAGATACCATTAGGAGGGTTATTTCCTCAGGTGATAACGCCGAGTCTCCACGTGTGTGTGCTTTTTCAGACGAACTAGTGGACGTCATGTCACTCTCCTTGGCGCTAGAACCACTCGAGGTATGCTGGGAGGGTCCTTTGTCATTTGCGTTCTTGATTTCATTCACCTAGTGAGCAATTCAAAAATTCACCATCGCTTGAGTAAGAAATAACAAACCTGTTACCGAAATAGGCTGACAGTGTTGAATCAGTAATATACAATACTAAGTATAGATACTTACAAGATCACGGAGCTCAGATATCTGTAAAATACAATAAAGGTTTATAGACTTAACTTGTAATTTGTAAACAAAGTTAGATATAATTTGTAACAGGTTTTGTACTAAAAACATAAAAACAGTAGAATATCTACCTTTGAATAAAGGTTCTTAATCTGATTGCAAAAGAAAACAAATAGTCTTATAGTTGCTTGTTTGATTCACATCCAAATATTAACATCATTGATCTGAAAACCATAGCAAAAATACACTTTGGAGTTGTTCTTAAGAAGCAATTAATAGTAAGGAATTTCGAACTTTTTACAAAAATGTTACTATATTTCTGTTTGTTATGGCTACTTCTGTATATTTTAGCTTTATATTTACCTTTGTATCAAGGTCTGTATATTTTAGCTTTATATTTACCTTTGTATCAAGGTCACTGTCATCTGAAGTGAGAAAATGACCAGAATGAGAAACCAATCAAAACAGAGGGATGTCTTAACGTAAAACAAGACTTTACACAATATAGTTTTGTTCTTTTCCTAAAATCACTTTTATAAATTAACATGAAACGCTTAATCCGTCTTTACCTTTCTGGGTGGGCAGAACAGCAGCGTAAGAAAATCCAATGAAGACAACGACACAGATGATGAGGGATCTTGCCATGTTTTGTCAATTTTGTATTTTTTAATTATTTGAGGTGTTATTCTTGCCACAAAACTCTCCAATATTTCAGCAACATGCGCTTTTTATCACACCCAGAATTCTGGTGACGTAAATTGTCCACGTAAAACCCCCCGTGTACACTAGAGAGTAGAGGTTAGCGGGGCGCACACACCCACTTCCGAATTCTGTTATCAGTTTATTGGTGTCGGTACGTGGGCAACATCTTAAACAAAGTTTAATGATAAAAGAGGGATTTCTCTAAAACCAGCTCCCTTTGTCTGATCAATTAGAATGGAATAATTGATACCTTTAGGTGCTTTGAGGGGAATGTCGGTCTGATTACTTATGACCTATAACCTTCATATTCGTCCAGAACGTGAGCTCCGATTTAACAATGATATCAATAGGATATCCTCTTCTAGATTTAAGGGCTACGGATTTTAATCATAAAACAATCAGTGTTTACACTCTTACATTGTTTGAGCCCCATTACGTTGATTGGGATTGTCATTGACCTCCCTAGAGAGATAATGTCTTATTCCAGTAAGAAGATGCACATATTTGGATCGCCACAACCGTCTCTATTTTTCACCGAGTTTCAGGGTTTTACTGGCGTTTACCAAGTGTTTGCTTAACAGGTAGAGGGCTCTTTCCTTGCAATAAGAGTATGCTTTTAATTCTGATTCAGTGGATAACAACGTACAATACTAATTTATCAATTTTGTATTTTAAAATGTCAAAAAAATCCTTTACTTAGTGCAGAATGTTTTGATAATTTTACGATACTTGTACAGCGTTTTTCTCGCAAAATATCGCAGTTAGATATTAGAGAAGATTCATTATTTGCAAACATTTAGGGCAACAGGGAGAAATATTTTATAATGTTTGTTCCAAATACCTTCTTATATCTAATTTAAGTTTTACTATTAATATTCGTGGGAGCTCAAATTTCCAACTTATTTTTCATTAAACCTAACTATCAGCTCTAAGCTTCTATTCAGATTTTTAGATTTTAGTAAATATGGACATATTTAAAAGATATGTCTGGAATTGTTGATAAAATTTAAGTGACTTGTGAATTTGAATGAAAGTATTCAACTTTAAAGTATTAAAATATTTGGATCATTCCTAAAAATTATTATCCTCGCCATTACATAACAGAAAAATAAATACCATAATGATATCGTATTTTTTGGGTTGTTTGATCATTTCTTTTCATAAATCTTGTCTGATTTTATATATTTAATAGACTGAGTTCTAACAAGGGGCCCATGGGCCACAACTCTCACCTGAACAATAGTTCTTGTATCATTCTATGTCGAAATGTTTAAATATGAAAATATTTAAAAGCATTGTAAAACTCTCATATATTCCAAGATTTGACAATACATCAAACAGTACATAAAAAAGCCTTCTTTTTTGGACATCATATCTTAAGACCTAAGATGCATTAACTAACCAATCATTATCCTAGGCCTCAACGTATTAGAGATAAAAGAAATTGTAAAATGAACTTTACATAATTATAAAAAGAGAATATTAATACATAGTAAAATAACTAAACGTGGCATTGTAGTTCTGAGAAGAAAAATGTTGGACATCTTTCCTATATACAGCAAAACTCGAATATAACGAACACGAATATAAAGAACACGGCTATAACGAATTTACGGCTATAGAAGTAATTTTTATGCCCCCGCTGGCAAAATTTTAACGTTTTTATCATTTATATAACGAATATTTTTCAAAATGAATTTCTTTGAAGAAATATGGAATTTCAAGGTACATATATAAAATACTCAAAAATTCATATATTTTACAGATTTATGTTATTAAATTGAAGAGAAAAGCTTACTTTGACCATCTTTGTGAATGACAGTCATATTGGTTTTATAACACACGATAGTTTGAAGTATTGTCAGCTGATTATTTTACAACGAATTCGCTATAAGAATTCTTACGAATTCGCTATAAACGTAAAACGAATTACGGATATAACGAAGTTTTTTCTATGGTCCCTTGAAATTCGCTATAAACGAGTTTTGCTGTACTTCTATGTTGAACTTTGCACCTATCATAGGGACCTAGTAATGGTCTGGGGGTCACGGTTTTAGCAATTCAGAATATACTAGTATCCTATTTTAGGATGCTTGCATAATAATCTCACAAGTTTGATTTAACAAGTTTAACAATTTAGAATCTTCACTCTATATACAAACTTTTGTGTAAATATTGGCATTTATCGCGCAGCGGTTATAGAAGAATATTTTTAAACATATTCCCTATATATTTCTGTTAAACTGTGAACCCCTCTCGGGGCCTCAGGTGAGCTAAAACATAATAACCACACATCTTTAACAATACTTGCATTTATCCTTTATTCATTGTATAAAATCAATAACCAATGTTGTAAAAATTATCATATTGACTCAAAAATTGGTTGAGATGAAGTAGCTCTGTCTCAATGTTCATAAACTGTTACTTTGTCTCAATGTTCACGGTGACCGATTGTTACTTTTGTGCGATGATCACGTGCCATTTCTCCGTATCGTAATTCACACGTGGTTGCTCCGGTGCGTGTTAATGCGGCCGAGATATTCAGAGGTTGCATGTTGCTCTGGCATATTTTAACTCCCGTGATATGTTCAGGAGCTGTTGTCCTGGCGAGATGTTCAAAGGCTATTACTTTGTCGTTATGTTCAAATGTGATTGCTCCGTTCATGTGTTCGCAGACTGTGGCGCTCCGGCGAGATGGAAGATGTCCTGGTAAGATATTCGTTTCAGAGAGATGTATTGGATGTTGTTTCCGCGATATGATACCAGGTTGCTTCAGTACAGTAACATTGTTTCCATGCTTGCAGGTTTCTGCTCTGTCTCTACGCTTATGATGGTTGTCCCGTACAGTTGCTCACAGACTGTTAAAATGTCGCCATGTTACTACGTTTACAGAGAGTTACTACGGCGTGAGCGATATTTGATCTGAAGTCTCTGCTTTAATGTTTTCTTATCTTCAATGAAATCCAACTGCTGTAATTTTTCTACCAGAAATCCATTCTACAATACGATTCATGTAAACAATCACATCTCAATTTTATTTACGATATCTATAAATCTGTAAATTTTATCGATCATCTTACCATGTATGGAGACTTGATTGATTTCGTCGGAAGTGACACACTTATGGCCTTCTTCCGCTTCCTGTTGGTTTTCAGATGTTTGGACGAGAAAGCTGTGAACTCTACGTTCTTGTCGCCGATGTACCGACTCTGTAGCAGAATGTCATTGAACGGCCGGTGTTGCTGCAGTTACAAAACAATGAACTCTTCTCTCATTTATCATTAATAACTCACCTATATTTTTCTTTAATCGAAAATGATTATTTTATTGTCATTTCCAATCTGAACTACGAGCAATCGACACCCATTGTGGGCAGTATCTTTTTCTTGGAACTTTTTATTGAAATAAATCATCTATTTCTTTTTCATTTGATCACTTTTATAATGATTGCTTTCATGTAATCAATAGATCATCTACTCACAGCCACGGGGAGTGGTCGCCTGGGACACCGTCGACAGATGACGAGGACGATGAGTAAGAGGAGAACAATGGCTGCTGTAGAGCCCCCAACTATCACCGGGGTCAGGCCGTCTGTCCTTAGAAAAATATCGTCAAAATAGATAACACATCAACAGTGTATTTTAGGAATACCCTTATTTTGAAGATTGCGAAGATTAGGTGAAGTCAATTTTTAATTCAGATGTATCAGGGGAAAAACATCGTCTTGTGTGATTAATCAAACTTAATACCTTCCTGTTGACTGTACTAAAGCTGTGTTGGTGGAATTCGATTTGACACATGTAATGCCAAACTTCGTTGTTGTATCTCTTGCACAAGAAGAATTTTTGCCGCAAAGTCCTACAACTAGCGTACAGGGGGAGGTAATTTCTTGCGCATCTAAAATTAATAATGATTTGATTCAAGACTGTATCATTCAGTAACACATCTTTATAACATAGCTGCTTTTCTACACGTTCATTTTTCACTCAGAAATTGATTTTCGAATAAAAAAAAAACCAAACCAACTAGTATTATCACTATCGCGGTAACTACTTGTATTTTACGCAAAATGACATATAATACTGTAGTTTTACAGAATGACTTACAAAAAGCTTTCATAGTTCGAAATTGGGATAATTTATTGTAATTCAGTTTCCATTCACCAAACGTTAATGTGTCTGTCGACAGTTTAGTAATAGCAGTATCATTGATGAATTTGATGAGTCGAAAATCGTCGTCGGTTTTCATTTGTATCAACAGCTTTGGCACACTGTACATCAAAACGAGTGACACATACAACGAGTCTCTGTAAATAAAGAATGTTAAGCTTATCTAGAGTAACTCATTCTTACCTAAACTAGACTAGTTGTTGTAATTGGTTTAATGATGAACAGTACTTGTACATACGTTTCAATGATTCCTAGCGCTACATCCTGGAGAATACCCGAGGGATGTTTGAAGACAGTATACAACTGAAAAGATATATATGTTCTCAGTTTTCATGGCGTAATTTATAAGTTATGTTATCATAGTAAAAATAGTTTTACGACATGCATTATTTTTTTTAATGGAAAAGAAAATCACAATGCATGACACATTTGAATAAGGGACCAGAACAGTTACTCCATTTTGAAGTTTTACCAGTAAGCTTCATAAACTTGATTAATGGACAATAGAAAACATTTCTAAAGGTTTAGATAATGGCCTACAGGAGATAATTGTAATAAGTGAGTAAGAGTTGCGTTTCTTAAGAAACCTGACCTTGTCGTGTAGTGTTGATAGTATGTTGTTATTTTTCGATATCGATTTCTGACGATGTCGCCTTGTTCTTATAAACTCTAGATGGATAGACACATTATGCACAGCGTGTTCTAAAACAAAAGCAGAAAAAAGAACATAAAAAATATACAATCTGAAAAGCTCTATTGTTGTACACGTGTAGCAAAATGGTCGATGAGAACTCCTGAATTAATACAAATTACCTTATATATTTACATAATAATAAATCATTGAAAAAAATCTTTTTTTTTTTTTTTACATATTTCGAAACAAATGATTTACATTTAACATTTTTCTGTTATAAATATAAACCAATTGCATTAAATCAACAAATTTTTTAATTTTCTGTTTTGATTCAAATTGATCAGGATGTCGGATGGGCTTACCTAGACTACTTCCAATAATCTCAGGATAAGGACGTAACCAGAGCGTCTCCTTTGTTGGCACTAATTGAGTTTGTTCAAAAGAAGAAATAGATGACAGTGAGGATGATGTTGATGACAATGAGGATGATGTTGATGAAGATATTGATGACAAAACAATAAAAGTATTTGAAGAAGTAAATAACGCTGTTGAAAGCTGTGCATGTGTTTTGGACGGTGTTGTAGATGTTGGTGATGATTGTGCTAAAAAGTTTGATTTTGACGGCGACATTGATGATGATGATGAGGAGGAGGAGGAGTAGGAGGAGGAGGACGATGATGATGATAAACGCTGTGGTTTTGTTACAGTTGTTATAGAAGTGTATGATGCTGATGATTTCCTAAATGGATCTACTGTTGTTGAGGTTGGGGTTGATGACAAAGATTGTGAATAGATAATCGAGCCGCTGCCTTTTAAGAGAGTATGCTTTGGTGAGTTTTGAGTAAATGTAGTCGTCATCTGGGTTGCATATACTGAATTTAAGGGTTCACCGGTAAGTTGAGTAGGTTCTAATGTATTGTCCACTGCTGGACGAGATTCAGTGGTAGAAACATGTATAAACGATTGAACATTGTCAGTCGTCAGTCGCTCATTGGCATCAGTCGTCAGTCGCTCATTGGCATCAGTCGTCAGTCCCTCATTGGCATCAGTCGTCAGTCGCTCATTGGCATCAGTCGTCAGTCGCTCATTGGCAATCGTTTTAACCATGACTCGGTCAGTTCCAGAAGATACACCCTTTGAGTTTGTACCGCCAAGAGGAGCTGCTGAGGTGACATCCTTCCAGTGCGTTACATCAGTCAGAGGTAGGTTAGTCTCTGGCGATAAAGTTCTCTCTCCACCTATTACAACCAATGAACAACCTTAATCCCAAATGAATTGATCTGGACTCGTTTTAGAATCTGGTCTTTTCCATAAAAGAAATAAAAAAAAAAAACCAAAGCTGGTTTAATATATGGACTTACCTGTCTTTTTCACTTGAATCAAAAATCCATGCCCCTGACTTTTATAATCGGAGACAAACGCAATTTTCACAGATTTTTCTACAGTTGTTAGACTTATGGGTCTCAGAATTTTCCCACATCTTCTTGAACTCCCTCCGATGGATATAGATAAATAATCACTGCTACAAGACAAGCTGCTTTCTATATCCATGTGTACTACAGTAACTGTAATGTTGTCCTGTCGATGATTGTCCACTTCCCAGGAACAGCTCACCCCGGAGGCATAGGAACGTGGGTATCCAGGAGAAGTTATCTGTAACTCTCTCGACTCAGGTAAACGCAAATTTTCACCACATGCTTTGAAAAGAAATAAAAATTCTAATATAAAAAACTGGTAAAACCAATACGATTGATAATATTGTTGTTTTTACTAGTTATGGACTATATATAGAATATAGTAGAATATATACTCACGAGTTATGGACTATATATAGAATATAGTAGAATATATACTCACGAGCTCTACAGTATTGTTCTTTGCTTTCTTGTCCCTTCGTATCACTGATGTTTCCATAAACAGAAATCACCAAAAGCTGCCCTTTGAAATTTAGAGTATTAATACTGAACCAAGGAGTGTGAGGAGAGAGCACTATTTCCCTTTTGTAGTTTGACAAGCTATAACGTAAAGTATAGGCGGTCAAAGGTTCGTAACGTCCAATCGGAGGAGACCACGTCATTGATACACCAGCTTTAGATGACGTCATTTTGATATTAGTTGGTGGACCAGGAGGTTTCACTGAAATAAAAGAATGTCGTAAATTGAATCATTTGAATGGACCAGATTTGGATAAAATTTAGTTTTGCAGTATGAAATTAATCAAAATACAAGTTACATCTACTTAAATACTCTTTAATTAAACCAAAACAGGAAACAGTTTTCTGTTTCAGCATTATAATGATAAGTCATATTACCTTTTGCTGTAATCAGTACTTTGAATTTTTTAACTCTGCTTCTGATTCCACTTGTGAATGAAATCTTGTCGACAGAACCCCCTTGGATATCTTGCTCCGTTCTATTATCGCAGATTTTAACCGTCGGTCTCTCATCGTTTGACAGAGAAATAAAGGCGTCGTTACACGAGTGTTCCTCTGTCTGGGAGTCCTCCGTGACGTCAATCAGGACGAAGCGGTACTGAATAAGATGGGTGTCGGTTGTGCTGATACCCCACTGACAAACCACCCCTCTGTCGACTGGGTCAGGGTAGCCTGGCGATGTCAGTGTCATCATCGATCCAGGTGTAACGGTGAGCGGTTCCCCACAAGCTGAAAAAACAGAGAAAACTTAAGATATCTCCAAATATTACTTCTAACCAGAAATATGACTGCACGGTGCTGTTTGTAAAATATAGAATATGTTTGGTTGCCATTACGTGAACGGATGTAGAATGGCCGTGACGGCTTGCTAAGACCGTTTTCATTTTCAGCGGAAACAGAGAGATAGAACATCTTCCCTATTTCGGATCCTGCGTCTATATTAATGTAAAAAAAATCCAATTAGATCCATATGTCGATGTTAGCAAATGAAAAAAGGCAAATTTTATTAAAAATTATTATCATTTTAGTATACATATTTGAATTTTATTCAAGATAATTATTATTTCAGAAAATATATTTAAAATATTTGAAAGAAGATATCGTAAGGGGAACCGCATACCAAGGATGAGCATGGGTATCTGTGACCTGTACACTGTTTGGTTCGTTTCCGGGAGAATGGTGACCGGAACCACGTAGTTAGTGACCGTCCCGTACGTCTGCCGGGGAACGTCCCAAGTCACGATGAAGGAGGTTTCCCTGTACACCACGCGGACACCACCGGGGGCCGTGGGTGGAGAGCCGGCTGTGGGAGGGAAAATGTCGATGTAACACACAGGATTAAATCTCAGTCAACGAAAAAGGTGTCCGCAAAACTGAATGTTCAGTACAATATGACTTATTTTTGTGTAAAAGATGATCGACTTTTCAGTATAAGCTGAAGCTGAATTTTCGCTATAATGTGACTGAATTACGCAACTCCTTCGTTCAGTCAACTTCCCAGACGTTTCAGTAAGAATCCAGTTGACAATATGGTCAGGATTCATCCTGTGACAAAAGTGATTCAGATGACGTTTTATAAGACCTAGTTATTGCAGTATCGATATGTCATGCTATAAATTTTGAATTTACCGGGTGCCGGTAAATACAAAATTTACAACAAGACAAGTTGTCATGTTGTAGACTATGTATTTTACAACATGACTGATAGATACGTTAGACGAATTGCCTGAGTTTAATGTGTTTTTAATGATTTGATTTGCTGTGGAATCATTTAATTTTTATGGCTAATTTTCGCGGAAAGCTATTTTTTCACTGGTTCATATGAATGTAATTTGGTGGAATCATTTTAATGAAATCAAAAATAAATATAGATGAATGCATTATTCGTTTCATATTTTGATTCGTATTTAAGGGGTCTACGAAAGTTGAGCCGATATTAATCTAAACAATTTATATTAGTTAATATCAAATTTCAACCCGTGTACCTTTATAAACACATCATCATAAACATCTTATTACACATCAAACATTATTTTTTGCATTTATATTTGTTTTGTATTACGCAAAGAAATACGTTAGAAAATATATTATCTTTATTCGATCTTACATTCTGTTTGTTAATGTTGGCAACTTTATTACCATTATTACATGTAATTATTTGGCTTGATATTTGAATTAAATAACAATGAAGATCATCATTCGTTATTTTCCTGAACATAATATAGATAATGATAATATGCTTAGTATTGTATTGGATGGGGTTTTTTGGGCCAGAATTTATATGAATTATAAGTTTAATAGTAATGCATTTGTTAGCTTATAGAAAAATATAAATGAGATAAAGACCAATGATACACAACATAATTATAAAATAAAATGTACAAATTTCCAAGGCTTCTCGGCATTAGATGTTTTTTTTGCATATACTAAGTCTAGTAGATCTTTTTAAAAGTTATCAACGTGGTTTATATAAAATTACAAGATGACTTCTCGTTTGTAAAACTATCATTGAGGTAAAACCTACCTGAATATTGAAAGCAATTGATAACACATATCAAAATGATCCATTTCATCTTGGATTTTAATTGTCATTCTCGATTGTGATATTCCCGGAAATTCAATTTTGAAAACACTGAGCGGTCAAGCATCCCCATTTTGTCATTTTCAATTAATCTTGCCTTATTCATATACCATACACATTAATATGGTATCAATGGAAAACCTTCAGCAGGTGCGCGCTATCCGAAAGTGATAACCGAGTGGTAGGATCAGGTTATATTCGTCCATCTTGACGGAATGTACCAACCATTCAAAGACTTGTTATCAGCAGTAAACAAACGTTCAGCTGACGGACACCCACAGTGGCCAGATTTACCCACATTATCAGATGTATGTCCATTTATAGAAATAAACACTTCATAAACAAAGACTTGTGGTTTTGACCATACTTTTATTCTCACACACTTGACTCCAACTTGTACATCAAAACTAATACATGTATGAACAATAAATGCTGCTTCTTCGCTATGATTTTATGCACTAGATCGATCTGGTTACAACTATGTTGCTTTTGGGTTGGGTTTTTTTGCTTTGTTTTTTTTTTTTCTTTGGGGGGGGGGTGGAGTTTTTTGTGGCTTTTTTAGGTGAGTCATTTGTGTTTTTTAGGGGTGTTGTGCTTGTTTCACTGTTATTATCACTTTTTCCTGTAGAAAAGGTAGGCAAAATATAAAGAAGAAATGGCAATATGCATGTGTATATGATTTAATTCCTATTTCTTATCTCTTTGATTAATTATTATACAAATCAATCTACAAGTATATCAGAATTCATATGCTATATACATGTAACTCCAACGACAATAATCGGTTGTTATAACCCATTAATTTCTGTTCCGTTGGTTTGTGGCATGCAAGCGCTGGCGAACTCTTCAGTTTACAAGTGCTCACATTATGTCAGTGTTTTCTGTCCTACTAGAGTCAGGACTTATTGTCGATCCTGGCACCACAGTTCCTGAACTATTTCCACCAGCAGTAGTAAACTCGCCACTGATTTGTTCACTGCTTTCACTCCTACAACCACCAACATCAAAATGGTCACTAGAAATGGAGAATTCCACGGAGACCCGGCTGGCGCGCTCTGTCAGGCTCTCCCTCTCCCGGGCCTCTTGTCGCCGCCGTTCCATCGCGACAGCTGATTCGTAAGAAGGGAGGTAATTAGAGGTCGTCTCGGGGGGTTTTCCGGGGTAGGGAGGGGGCGGATCCCTTAGTTGGTAGGAGGACGTCGATACGGACCGCTCCGCTTGAGAGTAAAGAAAAAAACCCTTCATATCAATCAAAATCAATTATATGAGATCTTGTTTTAACGGTTCTTTTTTTTCTGCGTGTTTGTAATCAGTGCATGAAGCTATTCAAGAGATGTTTACATTTCATGTGGAGAGCACAAGCTTTTTCTTGGATCAACAAAGAAATATTAATACAAAACTTTAAAAAAGGAAACATTGATTAAATTTTAAACCAATATATAAGAAGGACTTACGTATGTTCTGTCGGCGAGCGAGAATTTTGTTGACGATTGTCCTGAAGACAACGGTTATAATGATGACAGCTATGACACCAAGGATAGCTAGAACCACTGGGTCCTCCATCACGTAGCCCCGGTACCAATGGTAGTCTGCTCAAACAAAACGTTCATACACATTTAGATCAGTCTATGTCTTTCATAAAAACATCATTTAGTTTGTTAGTGATTCTGAACATTTTCCAAAATAATACTCTACAAAACTACTGTATACATGTACAGGGTTTCTTTCTACCCAGTTAATTTTTCCCATCTATACTTGCAAACAGTTTCGCCTCGTCTTGAATTCGCCCAGACAGAGATAATTTGAGACATTGTAATTCGCGCCGTCTTAAATTTGCCCGCAGAAAACGAGGGCAAATGGGCGAAAAAACCCCAGGGGCAAATGTTTCTGTTTCTCTTATCTATTATGTTTAACTTTTGTAAACATTCATCATTTGGTAAACTCTGTCAGAATACATGTAGTTCAAGCATCACGCTGTTTGACAGAAAATAATATCCACATATCCACATTTACCGTTTTATTATAGTTTTGTTGCTCACCTTGCCAAAAGATTTACATTTTTGGGGGTTAGGTAGGTGGGTGTGGGGGGGGGGGGGGTATAGACGTACATTTGATACTTACTGCTCACGGGTCGTGCATGACCAGTGTCATTGGCGTGAATAATCTCGGAATGAAAGTGTGTCAAGATATGATCTGTAAACGTAAACAGAGGCAAGGACATAACTTCTCCAGAAAACATATCAACAGTAGAACTGTACAGAAAAAATATAAACTAGTTTTTATTTTTTTCAAAATCGTCATACCTACGTCTGAAATATTGTTCACCATTGTTCATTATTCCTCAGACTGAAACGTAAATAATGGCATCATCAAAATGCCACGCTACTGCAATTAAACACAAGCGACTCATTTTAATATTATCTGGTTAATTATGCAAATGCATAAATTCTTTTTCTCGTTGATAAAGGTTAAAAATTTACTATGTGTAACAAAATGTTTTAGTATGTAACTTATAATTTGATTTTTACGTTCAATTACACCATTGCCATTGCCGATGCCCTGTTGCTGATGTCTTCAGAATTCTCGATATTGTTGGTGTTTTGTAGTACTTCATGAATTGGTGTCCTTGTTTTCTTTGTTGACGTTGTCTTTGCTGCTGTAGTTGTCTTCCTTATTGTTGTTGTCCTCCCTGTTTTTGTTGTTGTTTTCTCTGTTTATGTTGTCTATGCTATTGGTTGTTGTTGTCTTTATTCCTGTTGTTATTTTCGCTGTTTGATGTTGTTGGCTTTAGTTGATACAGTCGTCGTCTCTGACGTCGTTCGAATTTCCTTGTGAATTATTCACACGAGTGTGTTCTTGAATAGAAATCGAAACTAGCTTTCGTGACAGTGTATACAAATAAACTGAATGAATTACCAACGTAAGAAAAACAATACAAACTAAACAAAATGGCCATTACCTGACAGGGTCATAGATCTCCGAAGAATATTTCAAAATAGTTCGCTCGTTTAAAACACTAAACATACATGTATGCATTCTTCAGGTCGGCAAGATTTTGATTTCACTCGGTACTTGAGGTTGTGGACGCCGTTCCACATCGGTGACAGAACAAACTAAAATCTATGCAAATTACCTGCTAAATGCACGATAGATAAAGCAACCTTATCTGCGATAGTGTAGATTTAAAAAATAAATCCTACACAAATGTGGTAAATCTCTTTTATTCCTGACTAAACAGAATGTTATAAACAACATGCGCTGGGTAATATTAATATTTAGATCACCCAAAATTAACCTAGTAATAACATTAATAGTATCAGAAAATACCCAACCATGTATTAAATACTTCAGTTTGTATTCAGTCAATCTTGTACCTTTCAAATAAAAGTAAAGATCATGAATATTTTATATACAAATAGAGATATACGTATACATACACATGTATTTTTCTGCATAGTTGGCCACCATTATACCAGTATGAATTAACATTAGATTGTTAATTTTTTCAGTATTTTTCATGGTTTACTGCATACAGGGTTATTTTCGCTCGTGCAATTTTCGCCCTTCTATACTTGCAAACAGTTTCGCCCTGTCTTGAATTCGCTCATATACAGTTGTGATTAAAGAGTGGTAATTTGAGACAATGGAATTCGCCCAGTCTTAATTTGCCCGCGAAGGGGCGAAAATAAAACGGGGGCGAATATTTCCCTGTTGGTTTCTCTAACCTAATTATTCAATTACAGTTGCTGACATTGTAGAAATACACGTAATACATAAATAGATATTTTAATCTCGTCTCATAATGTGAGAAAAAGAGTAAGCGCTTGATCAGTAAGATACATGTACATAGGTAGACGAAACCGGCATCAAATAGTGAGAACACGCATTTGGCATGAAATAAACTTGACATTACTGTAAGTGAGACCGGTGTCATATAACTACTTACATGTACTATTCGAAACGATCCATGAATCCGTGTTGCAAAAAAGATATTAATCTAAAATGCTTCGATACGTTTATAGGGTGAGGTTTTAATTAGCGATACAATTTTTTCTCAAAGCAGGTGCTTGCTCACAATTTTGGAGTAATTTGTCAATAAGTAATGTACATGTACATGTACATGTAATGTACATGTTCGTTATCACCACATGTCATGCATAATAATATAACAGTCGTTTAATATTGTCAATTTTAATATTGTACATGCGATACATGTATTTAATTAGGTACCAATTTGTAACAAGTCAAACATGATACATATAATTAGTTTTATTTAAATTGACTAATAGTGCACATAAAATGTCAAAAACAATTTCAGTTTGTCAATAAATAGTTGAAGAGATAACTACTGAATAGCATCGTCCTTCGGATTTCTCATTCAATCAGGGCATTCCATATCAAAACAACACAAACTTCACTGTTGTAAAAATATAATGAAAATCTTGGAAACAAAAAGCCGTGTCCACTGAAATTACGATTCTTATAGCAGAGATCAACCTTAAAATACTCATAATGATTAAGATATAATTATCCGCAGTTCTCTATATTTGCAACAGAAGCCACGTTTAAGGTCTCCCTTCTTGTCACTTCTTCAGCATTTAGTTGCTGATTGACATTTATATCAGTATCGTTAACATTTGGTGCTGAATAGTTCAACTCGTCATCAGGAAAGCGATCCGGGTTTTCCGAGTTCGTAATTCCGCTAACATTCCCGGGGTCTAACGACACTGAAACAGGCTGGTCCATGTCGCACAATCTCCCTCCTTCTCTGTTTCCATGATCACTGATATTCTCACTACCATCGTCTGTGTTTTCATGTAGCACGGGGAAATTTATAGACTGATTCATATCATCTATATTGCACATGCGCAACTCGGGTGCCATTTTTATTGCCGAGTCATAGGAAGGGAGGTAATTGATGTTGGTTTTGGAATATTTTCCGGGGTAGGGTGGAGGGTCGTCTCTAAATGCGGTCAGGGAGGAGACAGTTCGAGGGATTCTTTGCTGATCTAGAACACAGAGACATAGGCGCTTATTAGTTATTCTTAAATAATATTACTATTATTAGTATAAAATGTATACTGAATATTATAAATGTCAATTGTATTACTGTATTCATGTTGATTTAATTTTAGTCATACCTTATTTTACCTGTATATTTTTTGATTTACCTGGACTTCTGTGATGGTGATGCCGATATCTTCGGTTTTTCATTTGATTGACGACCGATCTCAGAAGAAAGATAATCCCAAAGCAGAGAATCACACCAGTGATGGTCAAAAACACGGGGTCTTCCACCAGCGCCGAGGTAGGTCTTGTGGTTACTTGAAAAAAACAGGGTGGATATTAATTAATTAATTTTGTGTACTCTTTGTAGTTGTGTTTTAAGATATTTTGGTTCGTGGATTGCTACTCAGATCAATTGTGCAACAGCTACAGCGTCGGCACTCGTGAAACCAAAGTTGATATGGAGTATTTTTTTTTCTTTACTTGTATCATTGAGATTTTTTAAATTTGCATTATAGTGTTGCTCCTCTTTCAACTGATTAGCAATAGCCCCCGTCCACAAAGCAAAGCGTATGTTCAGAGGTGCACAACACAGGTATCACAAAGCACTTGGTGCAGTACCGGTATGTTATTAGTCGAGAAGAGGTCCAAAGTTTATATCTGTAGACGACTATTCTTTAGTCACTTAATTTATTCCTTTGATAAAGGTAAAAACTCAATATATAAGATATATCATGGTTTTTCACAATCTTTAGGCCATATCATACCTTTTAATGTTGTTATAGCATTCATTTTCAAAATTTTTGATGAAACAACATTTAGAAAATTACTGCTAGCTTTCTCGGTTGTCCGATCGGTATTTTTATAGAAGTTATATCAAATAAAATGCGCATCGGTTTATTCGAATTTCCTACTAGAAAAAAGAAAACAAAGATGTTAGAAAAAAAAATCAATCGTAATTGGATGCAGTTTTTATATCTAAATGTTATTTTCAACATATTCATCTAATGTGGAGATATAAAATCTTCTACGCCATCATGCTTCTTACAAGATTACCAAAGGGGAGTACGGTCATTTCCGTATTCTGTTTAGCGTGACGCACACCCACACCGAAGGGGCTATCTTGCTACAGACAGGTTGATCTACAGATGGCAGTCCTGGACATTTTATCTCGTCACAAGTACACTAGTCCTTAACAAACTTGTTGAACTTTCTTCTGAATGTTCAGTAAAGTGTTTACTTTAAAACAGGCATGTAGCATCGTTATACAATGTGAAAGGGCCAGAAAAAATTGGAGGATTCAATAAAATAATATGTTTATATTACTTTTAGTTAATATAAAAAATAATATATTTTTAAAGGGGGAGGGGCTTGCCCACTGCCCTCTGCCCTTCCGCCTGATGCTACGTGCCTGTACAATAAGTTCCTATTTTACAACCTGACAAAATCCTTCTATAACAGTGTTTAGTTTAGAAATAATATCCCGGATCTCTTCTGATAGTATTTGTATGATGATAATGGATCTCCATCACCTATATCAAAACTTAGCAATTGTTGTGGAACTATCATGCCATTGCAAGTAAAAGTACTTGTGCGAACTTATTCAAACTCGATCTATACATGTGAAACATTTTTCTTTGGAGAGCATATCTACATCAAAACGACTGGTTAGAACTTTTAGATGGCGCATTCTTCTGTCTTTTTTTTTTTTTTTTTATTGTTTTAAGTATTTTGCAGTATTGTTTGGTTGTTTAATTCTGTTTTTGTTTTTGTTAACAAAAGGTTATAATTTATAATGATTGTTAACATATACCTTTTTCGCTTGTAGGTGAGGGTGAATGGATCTCTTCATCTACATAAATAAAACGAACTTTGATGAAAACTGGTTCAATTCTGTTACAATGATTTCTCATTTGGTTTGATTTGAATGTTACATAGCTGTAGTACATAGTTTCACTTTCACCTGCGTGACCTAGATTTATCTTACCTGTAGTGTTAGTGGCCATCTGTGAGTACACCACCTGTAACAATATAAGACTGTTTATGGTGGGTATCTTGTTGACATTGCTCTACATAAAGTATATGTTGTCATTGTTGATTGCCGCAGACACGATCGTACTATATAATTTATGTATATATGTGTGTGTGCGTAACTGTCCATAATAGATATGTCAGAAACACCTTTATAATTCTAGTACATGTGTAATGAATATATTTCCGATAAGGCACAATACACCACGAACCTTGAATGAATCTTGCCATAAAATGCATGGATCGATGAATGGTATATTGGTGTTCTTGGTTCCTTAGAACATGGACAGACTTGCAGAATACTTCCAACATCTACTGTCCTGTCGTTTAGAGAAAATGACAACTACACGTTAAGCTTATTTTGAATATGACAACCATACACATAGAAACTATGATTTGAAACAAGGTGAATAAGACTTAATACATGGTTTTTACAGCTAGAAACTTACCTTTACCTGTAGGTGCAGTTTATTGACATTCCTCCCGCATAAATCTCAGGTAAATCACTTCTTTTTTCACTTAATTGTTCATCTCTAAATCAATCGTAACCATGCACAGAGAAAGTGGGTAATGGCGTTCTTTGTTGTCGTCATCCGTCTTGTTCGGCCGTTCCACGTCGATTGTTTTGTCCCAAACACAGACTTACTATGCTTGTTCACTCTTTTTTACTGTAGGCTCATGGTGTGTATAAGACCGTTGTATAAAAAAAAACAGTACTTAATAGTTGACTTCCGTGTTTGTTACATAACATATCTGAGCTTTTTTCAAATAATATAAGTGATTCACTCTGAATCGACCGGAGCTCAGGATGTTATTAGTGTTTTGTAGTACATTTTTACATGTTGCAATCCTAATGTAGTAAAATACAGGCACGTAACATCGTTTTTGAAAGGGGGGGGGGGGGGGGGGGACTCATCCAAAAATATTGACAGTAAAAAAAAGGAAAAAGGAAACTTCCCCAAATCGGTAGCGTAGTGTATCTGCAACTTCAATTTCATTGTTAATTTCCTTCCTTTCATTTCAATTTTTACATACTCCCAAAAACGTGTGGGGTGGGGGGGGGGGGGACAACTCCATGATTATGTAAATTTAAGTTAAATGTTAGCTGCGAGAAAAGGTGTGTGCCTCCCCCTCCTTCCCCCGATGCTACGTGCCGGAAATATGATATAGCTCAAAGCTGTTTGAGGGGTATAAGGTTGAAACCACTAGTAAGGCAATCTTTTTCTTTCTATAGTACCATGGATTAAAACTTTAATCATTTTGTAAAATAAACGTCGAAAGAGAAGATAAAATTGTTAAATGTGGTTGTTTAAGAAATAAACAGCATGCTCAAAAGTTCACATGGATATGAACTTGGTTGGTCACGTGATCAAGATTTGATCACGTACCAACCAAGTTCATTTCCCTGTGAAGTTTTTAACATTGTTGTTTATTGCTTATATTTATGTTTTAAAAAAGGCAAACCGTTAAAAATGATTAACATAACCGTGTTTTAAGGTTAACAATAATGCAACTGTCAAACGATATCAATTTTGTGAAATGTTACTATCAAGGAATTAAAAATAAAAAATAAAAAACAAGATTCCTCGTCTCCCTGGACTCACACCGGTCACAAGGAGGATGTAAATTGATTGAAAATAAAGGAAAATCTGTGCGTGTAACTTTAAAACGGGACATATATTTTTTTAAGTTATTGTTAACAATGCTTACATTGTTTTTAAGGTATTTCTAATGTTCAGCCAAAATATAACGCCACTTGTCAAGTTATGAGCGAGATAAACAATTATTAGTTGTGTTATCACTGCTTCAGTCAGGTTTTTGTATGTACTCTTTGTTTTCCGAAGATTTTTTTTATCTGTAATCTTTTTATTAACATAATTTAATAGTTTCTAGAGCTGTCATTTATTTTGTTTTAAATATAGTATTTTCTATTCAGCAATCTAGATATAAACAATAAACACAACAAAACACAGATTCTGCGCTCTGTATCTCGCTTTTAAACTCATAACTGACGTGAACAATTTGGCTGACCATTAGAAATTTTACCCAAGTAAAGCATTGTAAATATTGAAATTAGAAATTTAAAAATTTAAGAAAAAATCGTGACGAAGTTTTGGAAATCCAGAAGAATCAGACAATAAGAATTAGATAATAAAGGGCCCAGGGGCCACATTGCTCACCTGACTCTGGTTAAATTAGTTTTATGTTGCATGCAAATGTTGCATCAAATACAAAATAATACCTTGGTAAGTAGAGTATGCTTATTTGGTAAAAAAGATTTTTAAATTGTCTCCATTATTCTTATAAATATGTTAAACATTGAAACCATTTTGTTGTTTTGGTTTTTGAAAAGATTTTTACAGATTTATTTACTCCAATATAAAACTTAACCCCAGTCCTCATTGTAGCCCAATCATACACCTGGGGATCATGATTTGAACAAACTTGAATAGTATAAATAATATACAAATACTTTCTCAGAATGGACACAATCCTAATCGGCATATATTCTGTGGCGTCAGAGTGAAAAAAAAATGAATTAATTATCCACTGGCATTATCACATTGGACAATTAATCTGTAAAAATTAAGTAAAAACTCCGACAAATGAATACATACACAAATAAATACACAGATAAATAGATACATATCGTTCAAAGATATGGCACTTGGAGTGTGGGAACAGGTGCAATACATTGTAAGGTATGTGGCATCACAATATCTATACAATATCTACACACCATCATTCCGCGTCAGTTTTCATAAGATGCATACATTTATGGCAATCACTATCTTTGTCCATACAACTGGAACAATAATACTTAAAAGATTCATTTCTAATTATATCACAGATGTGTTAAATGTTCCTACACTAATGGAGTGTCTTAGTCCACAGTCACACGATTGTCAACTGCTTGAGTAATATCCATGGCGGTGGGTGTTCGTAACTTTTACTCCTCTAGTTGTGCCTCATTCTATTCTCTTTGGTTCGCTATTGAGACCTCGTTAATAACATTTGCAACAGTTGTCGTGTTGGATTCATTCACTCTGCTCTGGCTAAAAGTTTGAGAATCTGAATCTTTTAGACTGACGACACCCTCTTCTGGAACAGTAAACATGATGACGCTACTCTCGCTGCTCACTTCCGGTAATTCACGCGCCGGCTGACTCGTTGTCGCTGTTTCCTGCCGCTGTCGGTCCCGTTCTATCTCTATCGCGGACTGATACGAGGGGAGGTAATTCACATTGGTCCGGGAATATTTGCCAGGGTATGGTGGAGGTTCGTCTCTTAACCACCGGAGAAACGATGAGCTAGGTCGAGTGTTATCTGATAACAAAGGAAACAATATAGGTTCATTCGATAAAACACCAGACTAAAGTATACCTAAGTACTAGTATACAATTATTTAATGCCTGAGCAGTCAATAGACCAGAATATTTTCCCGAGGTGCTGGGAACAGCTCAGTGTGTTCTATTGCCCGAGGCCAACGGCCGAGGGCAATAGATCACACTGAGCTGTTTCCTGCACCAAGGGGAAAATTTCTGGTCTATTGACTCCTCAGGCATTAAATAATTGTTTTATTACCTAATTTCATTTTTAGTTTCTTGTGTTTACAATTCTATATTACAAAAGTTTTTCATATTAATCTGCATTCAGGTCATTATAGATCAATGACCTAAATGATAAATTTTAAGAAAGATAGTAAAACAAATACAATACAGTGATCTTTTAATCTTGTAGCAATTAATTTTTTCCCAAAATACGTTGCCGGTCCAATAGATCGCAGTCAATTGACCGGCAGTCTCATAGATCAGTCTATTGACTGACAGTCAAATAGATCGCAGTCTATTGACCGGCAGTCTTATCGCAGTCTATTGACCAGCAGTCTAATAGATCGCAGTCTATTGACCGGCAGTCTGATAGATCAGTCTTTTGACTGACAGTCTAATAGATCGCAGTCTATTGATCGGCAGTCTTATCGCAGTCTATTGACCAGCAGTCTAATAGATCACAGTCTATTGACCAGCAGTCTTATCGCAGTCTATTGACCAGCAGTCTAATAGATCACAGTCTGTTGACTGACAGTCTAACAGATCAGTGTATTGAATGACAGTCTAATAGATCACAGTCTATTGACCAGCAGTCTACTAGATTGCAGTCTATTGACCGGCAGTCTAATAGATAGCAGTCTATTGACTGACAGTCTAATAGATCAGTCTTTTGACTGACAGTCTAATAGATCGCAGTCTATTGACCGGCAGTCTTATCGCAGTCTATTGACCAGCAGTCTACTAGATTGCAGTCTATTGACCGGCAGTCTAATAGATAGCAGTCTATTGACTGACAGTCTAATAGATCACAGTCTATTGACTGACAGTCTAATAGATCACAGTCTATTGACTGACAGTCTAATAGATCGCAGTCTATTGACTGACAGTCTTACAGATCACAGTCTATTGACTGACAGTCTAATAGATCAGTCTTTTGACTGACAGTCTAATAGATCGCAGTCTATTGACCGGCAGTCTAATAGATCGCAGTCTATTGACTGACAGTCTAACAGATCACAGTCTATTGACCAGCAGTCTAATAGATCGCAGTCTATTGACCGACAGTCTAATACATGTGTATATCACAGTCTATTGACTGACAGGCTAATAGATCGCAGTCTATTGACTGACAGTCTAACAGATCACAGTCTATTGACTGACAGTCTAACAGATCACAATGTATTGACCGGCAGTCTAACAGATCACAGTCTATTGACTGGCAGTCTAACAGATCACACTCTATTGACCAGCAGTCTAATAGATCGCAGTCTATTGACTGGCAGTCTAACAGATCACAGTCTATTGACTGGCAGTCTAACAGATCACAGTCTATTAACCAGCAGTCTACTATATTGCAGTCTATTGACTGGCAGTTCAATAGATCGATTTCAATGGTTAAGAAAAACTGAATACACATAAAAAATAGACGAAATTATTTAATATATTATAAAACAATAAAATCCCTTTGATTAGGTAATAATAATTAATGTAAGCTCTATGCTATTTCATAGTTGATAAGGTTTGTAACTATGAATAAAAACCAATATAATTTTATCATAAATTCAAAACTGACCGTTATGGATTACCATCTGAGTCCAACTCTATCTTGTTTTGTCAGCCGAGCAAACATAAGAAATAATACCTTAATATTCCTACATATTTTCTACTTTATTCAGCACTAGGGATTATATATGTATAAGGACTCTCATTGTATGCGTACCACTCAAATCATGTTCTGTTCTGCTGATTCTGTTGACGAATCTCACGACAGACTTGATGGCGAGTACTATACCCACAAATACCACCACACTGGACATCACCGCCACGAGATGTAGCACACCCTCGTCATAGTCTAAAACATATAGATACAGTGCTCAACAAAATACTATGTCAATACACCGATAATATATGTAGTAACTGTCATAAGATATAATGCTAAACAAAATAGTATTACGTTCGTGTGTAGAAATCGTTTTAGTCTGAGGCTAACAGATACAATGTGATTCAAAGAACCGTGTCGCATACCAATAATATATGTGCAGAAACCGTCAAAGTAAAAGACTAACAGATACAGTGCTTAAGAAATACTACGCCACACACTCCGTTTATATGTAGAAACTGTTGAATTGTCGAAAACATGCAGGTACAGTTCTCAGGTACAGTTTTAAACAAAACATTATGCCACATCTATGTTTAATTATAATCCGTCATAGTGTTAAACATATACAAAATACTATGCAACACACTCAGTTCAGATTTTGAATCCGTCAAAGTCTGAAACATATATGTACGGTTCAATATTTAGATCCATTTAGTACAAATCGTAAAATACAACTTTTATTCCCTTATTAGATGAATTACAGGTATATAATATCCCGGGAAATTGCGCAACTAACTAGTCATCAAAAATCTCTAGTGAAAAGACCCACTTTCACGGTATTGTCAGTCGTGGCTGCCTCATATTAGAACCATAGTTTTTAGTTTTTTGAGGTGTATTTTCTTGCATCGGTGGTATATCTTGGTGTGTGTTTTGTTTGTAAGTAGAATTACAATATCGTGGCTTAGGTATAAAAGCTAATACTAAATTAAAATTACTGCCGCCGTAATTGAGAAATTTGCTCAACTTGGGGGGGCTAGCATGTGGTTCAAATTCAGTAAACTGTATTTTATTGCCTTAGCCTTAATTTTGCAATCTGTTTTCCTTTCTTTTTAATACTACAAAACCTAATTCCAAGGACTTTGATACGATGGAGAGAGAGAGAGAGATTTCATTTATTGCATACTAAGCCTTACCCTGTCTCCTGTTGTGTATTGTTGTTGTAAATGTCGTCACCGTCGTCGTCGTCGTCGTCGTCGTTGTAAACAATGTGGTTACCTCTCCTGTCAGCAATGAAATACCGCTATGTTATAAAAGCATTCAAGACGAACAACTGACCCGGAAGTATGTAATACTTCAGATAATTTATTATTGTCCCGGCAACTTTCCATTTTGAACTGAACAGCAAGAGATAGCATCAAATACTGTAATATACAGATTATTTATTTATATAGACTACCGTTGTGACCGAGGGTGTCCTGGTACACAGGCGCGTGCGTGGCATTCTCCTGCATTCTTCTGCATTCATGGTGGGAACCACATCCTAGTATGCACCTTCAACAAACACATTAAACGCTCCAATGAACACTTACATTTAATTTCTAGCTATTTCTAGACACTTCTTTGTATTAAACAGTCTGTATGTTCTACCAAAATCTAGAGAAATAGCAGGTCATTCCTGTTTGATAGAAAGATATTATTTTACAGGATAAGGAAATAAAAGTTTATACTTACCCCTGTAAATATGTCCCGCCATTATGATGGGGGTTTCCACTCCGTCATGTAAACAAACCGCGTACTATCGAAATCTATTCAAGGTGAAGGTCACACTTTGGTAAGCAATGTATGTATAAATACATACCTTACTGTCAGATGGAGCAAAGCAACCGCGCGGACAAACGGAATACTAAATAAGATAATATCTTAATAATACATTCTGTTCGTGTGAAAACGAAAAACAATAAAATAAAATTATACGAAAAAAATGACATGCTTAAGAATGCGATTGATATTTATTTTACTTTTTTTTATTATTATAATTATTATTATTATTTTTTTTTTTGGGGGGGGGGGGGGGGATCATAATTCAAACGTTAGATAATCAGACTGGAGATTATCATATAACATCGGCATAAAAGAACCCCACCTAAATTGATAGCAAAAAAGTTTTTCTGGTTTAGTTATCATTAATACAGATATAAATTAATAAAATCACAACATGAAGTGTGTTTGATAGTTCTTTCTCACCCCACACCCAAGCACGGAGCCAAATATTAGATCATCACAGCTTTGTCATTTTACAACATCAGATAACACTTATGTAATACATGCATTTTTTCCCCTTTCATCGGTTACCTCTCTTTGCCTGATAAGTTACTGTCATTTGCATTGTTTTAGATCTTACACAAGGAATTGATTTGACTCTATCTTACTTATTAGCTTTAATTAAATTAATTGATTAACTATACTATCAAAATAATTATGAAAAGAAAAATTATTGTTAAATACTTCGAGAAAATTTTTCTGCCAAATAATGCCTTATGCGGCTCTTAAGAGAGGAACTTGATAGCAAACATACCGACTCCCAAATACACGCGAGTTTCACATGTTGACAAACAGACTCAACCCCATCACGGAAGTTGCATCAGGCGCATCTAAAATAATTCGAATATGCCAAGACATTCTGTTGGTCCGTAAGTATTCTCAGGACAAGCGCATACTCCGAATCCTAGCAGTAAAAGGGTACACTGTGTGGTTCCCTCGCACTGATCGGTTTCTCCCAATTCATCACATTGACCTGTCAAAATACACATCAAAGTTTTAAAATATAAAACTCTAACAAAGTATTAAAACTGTTAAAGAAAGGAGTATCTATCTAAATGCAAAGTGAAGAGATTTGTTAGCATTATTTATTAATTGGTTTTAGGACTTTAATTTTGTTTTAATCAGATCAAACACACATTTATTAACTTGTCCGAAGCTGCAGTTTAATGCCAATATCCCACCTTTTGGACGATGATAATTCGTCTCTGCTTATATCTTTTACCAAAACATCCGTTGTTTTTAGCTGTGGTAATTAGAGGATATACGAAAAACCCAGATTTACATTCACAAAAATTAGAAACGCAATCATCATTTTCACCACAATCGGAATCTTTAATGCAATCAGCCAACAAGATTCGACAAGTGCAATAAGAGTTAAAAATGCATATTACAGAGATTACATGTATCAAGATACCGGTATGATTTAACTATTACTTGCTTATAGCTAATGCTAACCTTGTGTTATTCACAAGTGTTTTATATACCATACAATCGCTCCTTGGAGGTAGGTGAATCACTAACATACCGCTATACATGCATCAATTGATTTTTTAATCGTCTATTACATTAAGTTGTACCTGTGCATGTTGCTACCGTTACTATAAAGCTTATGATTGTGTATATTACTTTACAGTTCACTTTAATTTAAATATATTTGATATATTTAAATTAAATATATTGATATCATTTATTATATTGTCTTATACAAACATTTGATTATTTAATAATCAAAGTACGTTCATGACAACTCAATGTCATGTAGATATATCTTGTGCCAACATCAACTTTCTTGCATAGATAAATATGAGAAAGCCGTTAAAAGTATCAATTCTTCTGTATTCTCTTTTATTTAGTTTCTTAAAGAGATATCAACGTTTTATTTTCCTTGGAGATATATATATATATATATATATATATATATATATATATATATATATATATATATATATATATATATATATATATATATATACACGTAGTATATATATATATATATATATATATATATATATATATATATATATATATACGTAGTATATATATATATATATATATATATATATATATATATATATATATATATATATATATATATATACACGTAGTATATATATATATATATATATATATATTTATATATATATATATATATATATATATATATATATATATATATATATATATATATATATACACACGTAGTATATATATATATATATATATATATATATATATATATATATATATATATATATATATATATAACATTTACACTTTAATCTGTAAAATTTACAATTTAATTAACGTTGTATTCTTTCAACGTTTAAACATTTTGACAGGAATTATGACGTTTACGGAATAACAAATGCTACCTTAGATTGCTATGAATGTAGAGACTGAATGCAATACATATACAATCTCATTATACCTTAATATGATAATCCTATATAATTTAATTCTGGTTGTAACGAGGCATTTGTTTGGATAGAAAAATTTAGTTAAATTTGTATAACCTGGTTTGCACGTCAAAAGACACAATGCACCAACGTCAAACACGTACTAATCCGCTTGACATTACGTTATAAATTTTGAAAAGATTAATATCATTTTTAAAAGTAAAACGCACTCAATTTGTACAGAAAATCACAGAAAATTTAATTATAAAGAATGAACTCCATATCTATCCAAGTTATACTCGTTTAACCTGGGTTGGAGCAATTTACGCTTTTTTTATAATCCGCTTCGCGGATTATAAAGCGTAAAATGCCCCAACCCAGGTTATACTCGTATAACTTGGGTAGACATTGAGATCATTTCTTAAATAATGCGTTATCTGATTGGTCTAGAAAGTCATGTGACAGGGCGAAACAAAAATATCGTACTTCCTGGGTATAATGTCATATTCCTCCTCTTCGGAAACCTCCAGATTTTCATTCCATTTGTAGGAAAAAAGCCGATATAAGCATCGACGTAACTAGAATTACATGTAGGTAAAATCCAAAATATTTAAAAGTTTTAAGTCTTCCTATACTACAAAATATATTCAAATATACAATGTATATGATTCGGAATAGAAACAGAAAAGGGAAATAACATAGAAATTCAAATAATTATGCCTTTTAGAGTTGAAAAACTATTAGAATGTCGTTCGGAATAAACAATTCATTGCATAATGTTTTGAGATATGAAGATTTATTCCCCGAAAAAAAAAATCACGTTTCCTTCAATCGATGTCTTCTGGAAATATAATTTTTCTTGGGGGAATAAATTTTCATATTTCCCTCATCATCATGCAATAAAGGTATGATATGTACTTTAAACTAAAACAATTATTATTCACCTTGACATTAAGTCAGCATAACAAATATTTGACAAACAATTTTCTGTAAAATGAGTCAATTTATGAAGAATTTAGTGACATTGGTACCTAAAAAGCTTAAATCAAGTACGTTAATGTCATGACCGCTCGAACGAAAATATTCATTAAAGATAAAAATAGAATCTAGAAAAGGTATGTGAATGAAAAGTTTCTGAAAATGTTAATAAATAAACTTTTATTTTGATATAATTATAATACCACCAAGGCGCCAATTCGCTTTGAAAGAATTATCCGTCTTGTCAATTTTACCAGAAAGACCTAAATCCTGACCCCATTGCACCCTGGACACGTTAACTAAAAATGTTAATTAGCAATTTCGTGGGCAAATTAAAAAAAAGACCAGGGCATTATTTATATCTACGTAGCTAACTAAAATGTATATAACTTACCTAGGCCTGTTTCTTTGTGTATATAACTTTTGCTTACTCTTCAATTTGCGGGTAATTTTACTTTCTTTGATTTTCTTTATGTTTTCTAATTGCATGCAATATGTTCGTATGCAACATGAAATCTCCGCAAGGGGGGGGGGGGTGTTAAAGATTGAATGAATTATAAACATTTAAAAACTTTAACTTCCATTATTCATTTCACAATTTCACCATTTATGGTCAGAGTTGTTCATAAAATTGGATAAAATCGAGCTAGGAGAAATAACAATGTACCATATGGCATGTGGTGATAACGAACAGTGTTCAAATTCAAAAGTCCAAAGGAAAATTACAAAACAGGAGCAGAGCAAACGGACCTCTAAAAAAAGTTTGAGGTAGGATCAGGTGCCATGGAGGAGTAAGCATCCTCTGCCGACCGGTCAACCCGCCATGCGCCCAATGTCATATCGGTAAAAATGTCATTATCGGGAAAATTGTCGTAATTTAGGAAAAATATCATGATCGGGAAAAAAGGAGAAAAATCAGTGGACCATTCGGTATTCAATCAATAGTCCAAAGCAGAGCAAACACGGACCTCTGGAAACCATCAGAGGCAGGATCAGGTGCCATGGAGGAGTGAGCATCCACTGCTGACCGGTCACACCCGCCGTGTACTCTTTGTCGTAATCAGGAAAAAGTCCGTAGACAATTAGGTGATTAATTATGGTCTAACAATTAATATGAAAACCGTCAGCCAGCATGCGACCCATCTTTAGAATATTAAACTGCTGTTTCTTAAATATTTAACACTTTGAATATTTTTAATGATTTGATTTCAAGTACAAAATGTCAATGAATTTTCATGCTTTATGATTTAATTTCATTTTGTAACTTAACCGGATTTTGTGTAAAATGAGTCAATTTATGCAGAATTTAGTGACATTGCTACCCAATATTAGCTTAAATCAAGTACGTTAATATCATGACCGCTCGAACGAAAAGATTCAATAAAGATAAAAATAGAATCTAGAAAAGGTATGTGAATGAAAAGTTTCTGAAAATGTTAATAAATAAACTTTTATTTTGATATAATTATAATACCGCCAAGGCGCCAGTTCACTTTGAAAGAAATATCCGTTTTGTCAATTTTACCAGAAAGACCTAAATCCTGGCCCCACTGTCACCAACTTTCCTCAAGTCATTACTCAGCCTCAAGTCTCAATTTTGACCTCAAATGCATGCACTTTTGTTTTAAGGATTTGATTTGAGGATTGAGTTGAGTAGCTTAAATTTTTGGTGACGGCGGGGCCTGATCCCATAGAGCATTTAAATATCACATAATTTAATGGAAAAACACAGTAGAATGTAAGTATATAAGGATGCATATTTTTTTTTTTTTTAAATTGATATTTTGTAGTCAATCATTGTTTAAAACATAGTGAACGTATGTTTGTTTAAAACTTCAAAAACGAATTTGATATCTCATTGTTAAAATGCATTTATATTTCTTGCTCTGTAGTCTGGGGCCGTTACCATGTCCTACTAAGATATTAACTTAGCTTTGGCAATAGCAGTGTTCAAGTGTGTTAAAATTGCAGTTACACTGAAAGCTAATAGTTGCAGTCATTTTTCGTCTTGTCGGTCTAATGCTGTCTCCAAGTAGGACACGTTAGAGAGGAATCCCATTCACGGTTCAGTAATTTAGTATTATCCAAGGCACGCTCATTATTTGCCCATACTTTTTAATTGGGCATTTACATTAGACTGGGTCAGGTCTCCTCTCCGTGATTCGGTGTATCCTTGAGTGTTAACAATATATATCATACGTAGCAAGGTACACATATATCAAACAACAGCAGAGGGAACAAATCATGCAATGAGGAGCTGATCCAGCAACAGAGAACTTCCGGTGAGTTCATTTACACTTAAATTCACTTGCATACTATGAACCAACTGCTTTGATCCATCTGAATTGTAGGGCTTCATGGTCATCTTATTGAAGTTCACACAATTATTTTTTTCTGATATGTTTTCTAAATTCAGTCAATGTATGTTTTAGATTGAATGTTGTTTTGGTAGCATTCTAGTATTTGGATAAGGATTTAGGAATCAGTCGAAATCTTTTGTAATTTCGTTACTCGCTTAAAGGGGAAAATAAATTTTTCCAAGTATATAATACAACAAACGTAATAAATTTTCGTACGATTTTGTACATATATTTTTGGATATATTATTATTCAGGTACCTCACTACATCAAAACTCAAACCTTTCAAGACCCAAGTCAAAAGAGGGCAATTTAAATGTTTTGTTGAACTGTTTGTATCAATCGATTTGTTTTTTTATTTACAAATCTTATATTTTCATGATTTAAAAATTATGTAAAAAAACAACATTTGAAACAATATTAAACACATCATATCTAATTCAATGCTACGCGCATTGATGAAGTTTTCCAGTCAATTTTTCCTTTGATACGTCGATCAATAGAAATATTATTAAATTCATTTCTTAATTCATAAGAATTAAAATTTATTGAAACTCTTTAAAATTTAAGACAGAATTCAATCAAGTACTACCGTATATTATGGAAATATGGGATTTGTAAAATTCTTTGGAACAAAGTAACAAATTTACCTGTATCTCGCACAATTAAATCGTATGTAAGGGAATCGGATTACATGAACATTAACTCGTTTTTAAATAATTGCGTGTAGTTTATGCATTATCTTTATTTCTTTTACACTTAATTTTCTTTAACTTATGATAGAAGTTAATATTCGATGTGGAGTCAAAACAATTTAATTGGTGTATGGATCTTATCATATCGTTTACTCGTAAATTTAACTAAAATAAAACAGTGCATGGGTATTGCACATGCCGCTTTTCAATAAAACACAGGCTTATTGTAATACAGATTAAAGCAATACGTTTTCTTAATTCTAATCTTAACAATTAATTTTGATTTTGCGTGATAAATGGTGTAGAATCGTTCGTTTGCGTTTTTTATCGTTATCATTCGTGTATCGTGAAAAGTCAGTAAGTTAGTGATCGTCCGTGTATCGTGTGTAATCGTTCTTGTATCAGAATCATGCGTGTCGTTTGTCAATAATAACGTTGCTACTACTGTAACTTACTGTAACTTACTGTTAACTTACTGTAACTTACCACTGTAAGTAAGGCCATACCGCAACCCGGTTTGTAAACACGTTTTTGATGAACTTCTAATGGACGGTAAGCTATGATGAGATGTTAAAAAGGCTTAAAATCTTTTTAAAATATGAATACCCTAAAAACTTGAAAAAAAGCTTCGGCTTTTTTACGATTTGGTAAAAAAGAGGGGGCTTATTTTTAAAACCGTCTTATTTTCAAATCGCAGCTTCACTCTGACCACTGTTCCTTGTCAATGTAACTGATAATCCTCAATACACACTCATTACTATGCACCATTGATGCGCATTTAAAAGAAAACCAAGAGAACAATAGGCCTTAACGGTCACCTGAGAACCATAACCCATACACAAACTTGTCGAGGAGTCTAATATGTGCATTTAATCAAGTTTCATTCTGAAGTAGAAAAAATATATTGTAATGACGACCACTTCCCTGTCTGAAATCCTTCAAAAAAGACTATAAAACCTATAATTTTAGCGAAAAAAGATCATAATAGAGTGCATGACCTGATGTTGAAAAGGTGCAATACTCTGATAGAAAAGAATTTCCCCATATTCAAGATAGTTTTTATGTGTATATGTTTTCATAGATAAACTAAAACAAGGTGGCTAGTATACATGATTTATTTAAACAAACTATCATCCCCCATCCCAAGGGGCAGACAGAAACTCTCCCTGTAAGCATTCAAAAACAAAAACAGCTTTAAAAGCTGAACAATGTTACTCACTTCTCCTGTTCCTGCTTTTGAATATTCTACCTTCATTAACATGAAATCACCATCTGGCATTTATACCAAAATCATTTTACATATACTGCTTATCAATGATTTTGGTTAGCCATTTATTACTTTAATATTTAATATTAACCAGGGAAGATAACTCCATTAACTCTTACATCCACCCCCCCCCCCCCCTCCACCCCCGAACTCTTTCCAAATGCTTTCACAACCGTTTTAACGGCAATTTTGCGATGTTGAAAACCCAAATTTTGTAAGCATGACTAGATGTGTGAAAAAGAAGTTTCTAGAAAACGTTGCATTTTTTTGATAAATATTAACAAGGTACTAGCCGTAAATTAAATATGACTAACAGCGATTTATCAGTGCATATTCATAATCGATTAATGTTTGAGGAGGATTTGCGCATGTGCGCGGGAATAGTAATCCAGAAAAGCAGCTTGCAGAACGAGGTAATACAACAGGTTTGTATACAGATGTTTGAATTCATATAGACAGGTTTGTGTTCTTTTAACAGAAAAAATATCAGATATTGTCATCTGCATTTCATGAGGATGGTTGCGTATCGTTGTCGGTGTTAATCAATGAGAGCTCTTTTATTTATTTTTTATTTATTTATATTTTCTTTCCTTTGAAAGTAGTGAGATAGCTCTTTTGCAATTGACCATTATTTCATATATTTGACAACATATATATTTTCTTTCGTTTGAACGTAGTGATTGTGATAATGATGAATATTCATGAAGTAGGCGGGGTTCAAGGCTGATTACGAGTAGAGTGTGTTCAAGTAGTATTCATTCTGACGATTCCGGGCGACACGGGAAAGTCAATATTTCATTTGAGAATTAAATTATTCAATCAAAAGACTTTGAACATATCAGATGTTGCAAAGTTGCATATATGATGCACAATTTATAGTGTTACATGTACTGACAAGGTGCTTGTATGGTAGCAAAACTTCGTGAAGTTTTGCAAATGGTTTGGTTTGGATTGATGAAAATGTGTGTTATGGTATTTTGCAATTGAAGGAATTTTGTAATGAACGACTTCTTGTATCGGACGCCAAAACACAAAATAATAAATATTATAGAAAAATGTAGTGTCAATGTTATATTTTATTCGAGATGGAAGTACATAAAAATATGATTATTAACTATAGCAAAGCTCGTTGCAAAGCAATGAGTGGGTCTTCCGTTAAGTGGAAAGTAAAGCTAGAAGTTCATGTAAGAAGCAGAGTTCTTAAACCAATAACAAGAGTAAAAACAACATAAAGATAAAAAAAACTCTAATCATTCTTGGTACGACTTAACAAAATCCGAATGATTTTAAGTACGCATTAACAAAATCCTTAACGATTTCAAAAACGATTTAATAAAAAAAATCCGAATATGTTCAAGCACAACTTAACAAATATCGAATTATTTTTGGTACAAGTTAATTTAACTTTGATCTTAAAACTAGTTTCTTAAACAATAGCGCGGAATAAAGATTTCCGGAAAAATCAATTTTTGAATCTCAATATCTCTCTAATGCTTCGTCCGATTTTTAAAAAGATTTCAGATTTAAATTCAGCTTACAAATCTTTTTTTTTTTTTTTTGCTTTTATGATTAACAACAAATTATTGCCCAGGAAAGAGTTATTATTAAAAGACTTTAGAGCCCTCTTGGCCCCTAATTTGAGGAGCCAGCCCCTTTTTCTTGATATCAAATGAAAGGGCTCATAAATATAAACATATTTTGTTCAACAAGTGTTAAGGAATTGTTGACAGTTCTAGAGATTTCTGAACAATGCATATTTTTGCCTCTATAATTGATAACAAATTATTGTTCAGTAAAGAGTTATCATAAAAATACTTTAAAAACCTCTTGCTCCCTAATTTGAGGAGCCAGCCCCTTTTTCTTGATATCAAATGAAAGGTCTCATAAACATAAACATATTTTGTTCAACAAGTGTTAAGGGATTGTTGACGGTTCAAGAGATTTCTGAACAATGAACATTTTTGCCTCTATAATTAATAACAAATTATTGTTCAGTAAAGAGTTATTATAAAAAGACTTTAGAAACCTCTTGCTCCCTAATTTGAGGAGCCAGCCCCTTTTTCTTGATATCAAATGAATGGTCTCATAAATATAAACATATTTTGTTCAACAAGTGTTAAGGGATAGTTGACGGTTCAAGAGATTTCTGAACAATGAACATTTTTGCCTCTATAATTAATAACAAATTATTGTTCAGTAAAGAGTTATTATAAAAAGACTTTAGAAACCTCTTGCTCCCTAATTTGAGGAGCCAGCCCCTTTTTCTTGATATCAAATGAAAGGTCTCATAAATATAAACATATTTTGTTCAACAAGTGTTACGGAATTGTTGACGGTTCTAGAGATATCTGAACAACTGTGTTTTAGGGGTCGACTCTTAAACTCCTCACCGGGGTCACCAACGAAAATATTTTAGGTAGCATATTGTAAAGAACATTATACTGAGCAACATTTGTTCTAAAATGCTTTTCAAAATATTTCTCCTTTTCTAGATATTAATGATCAAAGTTTTGGACTTCTTGCCCCTTGACACCCCTAATTACGTAACATATGATTTAAGTATGGTACTGTATAGATAAACAGCTGTACAATAAACATTTTTGCTTATATAATTGATAACAAATTATTCGTCAGTAAAGAGTTATTATAAAAAAAGACTTTAAAGACCGTGTAAATTTGAACAACTTTTGCATTACATGTTTTCACTAAATATTTTTACATAAAAAGATATTACAGAAAATATGCGAAAATTTCGTAAAAATAATTTGATGCTAGTTTTCAGGTTCAGGCGAACTTCGAGGCCTTGCGCATTTTTCACATTTGTAAGCATGGTGGGAATCTACAGACATCATCTAGAATCCCTGAAAATTTCAAGCTTCGATCTTGATTAGTTTGGAGGAGATGAGTGGACAAAATGACCACTACAAAATCATCAATATCTAAAACCAGAAGTGCCGTCATCAATTAATTTAAGAAAAATAGACGTCAAATTTGAACGAAAGTGACGTAATCGCTGAAACTTTAACAACTTTGAGGCACGGTCACTTTACAAAAGCCCTAAAAAAATTATTAAAATCGTTGGAAACGGAGGACCCTAAATAAAACGTCAAAATTATCCCTTCTGGGGCCCCTCGACTCAAAACATACAATTTATAGATTTTAAGTAATCGAGTGATACCTATACAGGTTTTATCATATTCAGACAAATTCGCTCAAAGTGAAGTTTCCAACAAGTGTCCACCGCTCAAAGTGATATCCAATATAGATTCTCATTTCGTTACGTTCTCAGTCAGACTGTGCTTTATTTTTCTATCTGAACGCGTTATTACACTGCCAACGGACCGACCACGTTTTCGCGTTGACATCTTGTGTACGTTCTAAAATTAGCTTGTCACATCGCGTGCTTATGAATATTTCAAAGTTGTGCGTTTAGTGACCGACCTGGTCAGTAATTAAATTATTTAAAATTTATATTTAATACTTTTAAATGCGTTTGATTTAAACTGTATAATTTGCATATATAGTATATAGTATATAACTTTTGTAGCTTAATTGAAAAACCCAAACAGTTCTTTCTTCTAAGATTTTCATTTCAAATGACATATATATCTTTAACTTTGATAAACATTTTCATTCTTTCTCTTTTCTAAATATGTGAATTTACTCATTTCTTTCATTGAAATTCCTGAGCAGAATTAAATAATAAGACAAATATATACCCCCGCCCCTCCCAGCCATATCCCTTGCCTTACCTGTAGGTGACATATATACCCCCGCCCCTCCCAGCCATATCCCTTGCCTTACCTGTAGGTGACATACATACCCCCGCCCCTCCCAGCCATATCCCTTGCCTTACCCGTAGGTGACATATATACCCCTGCCCCTCCCAGCCATATCCCTTGCCGACATGAAATATTATTCAAGATGACAGCTCAGTGTTTTTTTCTAAATACCAGTCAGATTTTATTCTATGTCAGTAGACGTTTTTAAACATTACCCTATACACTATATGAGTGTATTGGCCCCGTCCTAGATTCAAATCACTACATTGGGAGACATGAAATTGAAAATTTTGATAGATGTCTTTATTTTTTTTTTATGTTGTCAGTTTCCATTCAGAATCAGCAGGAGTAAAGAAGACGACTATTTTATAAACATTAAATGCATTAACACTATACGACTATTTTCAAGTATTTTGGCCCCGCCCTAGAGTCAAAACCCATACTACAGGGGACATGACATTTACAATTTTAGTAGAGGCCTTCCTGGTCATCATAATTATGAAGTCAGTTTTTCTTACAGATGTGTGAAATTAGAGAAGATTTTTAACGTAATATGCATTAACACTATATGGCCATATTGACCCCCCCCCCCCCCCCCTACGACCTGAACCCCTGACTCAAGGGCCATGAATTTCACAATTCAGGTAGAGGAGTTCGTAGACATCGTAACCATGCATTCAGTTTTTTTCCCACATGTCTGGGAATAAAGAAGAAGATTTTTTAAGATTTAATACATATTCACTATATAGCTATATTGGCCTCGCCCTAGGGCTACACTCCTGTTTCAGGGGGTCATAAATTTCACAATTTAGGTAAAAGACTTCATGGACATCATAACCATGCATTTAGTTTTTAACAAATATATATGGGAGTAGAGAAAAAGACTTTTTAAGATTTAATACATTTTTACTAAATGGCCATAATGGCCCCACTTAGAACCTAAACCCCTGACCCAGGGGTTATGATTTTCACAATTTCAGTAGAGGGTTTCATGGACATCATAACCATGCATTCAATTTTTTCTTCACATGTATGAGAGTATAGAAGAAGATTTTTGAATATTTGGCTTTCTGGGCACATTTGGCCCCACCTGTGGCGCCTCGGGGATGCTAGAGCCATGAATTACGCAATTTAGATTCCTCTTACCATAGATATACTTCACATAAAAAAAATGGTAACCATTGGCCTAGTAGTTTTCAAGAAGAAGTTAAAAATGTAAAATTGTTAACGCACGACGAAGGACGAAAACAGGTAGCAAAAGGTCACCCGAGTTTTGCTCAGGTGACCTAAAAATTCGCACATTTTTTTGTTATTTGTTGTGGACAAGTTTATGTATGCTTTTATCTTTTACGGCCAATGACATTGTATGTCTTACCAAAGTCAACATAAACATTAATAGAAGTGTTTCTATTCAGAGTTTCGACACATCACTATCTACCATAGTACTAACAAAACCAAAGGAGAAGCAACTGCTATGAACGGATCATGCAAGGTGGAGCTGGGATATCCTACAGAGAGCTCACGGTGAGTGCACAACAATGTCAAGTGAAAACATGTAACACAATGGTCAATTAAAACTGTCACATTCAGTTTGAAGCTTGGGGTTTTATTATCTAAGTTTTTTTTTAGTTTTGGGAGGCTTGGTGGTCAACAAATAACCCATCAGATCTATTGTAAACATTTTGATAAGATACATTTGGTTATAAACTGCTGTAAAGTAGAGAAAAAAATCAAAATGTTTTAGCTTTAGAATTAGAACATTTCCCCATATTTTTATACAGAGCTCTTCATTTAAAAGAAGTAAACATGGCCACAACCATCCAGCCATTTTAAAGGTTATATGGACATGGACATTGTTTATTGTTTTTCGACTGATTTCAATAATAAGCCACAACTTATGTTTTCAAAATTTGAAACAAGACTGAAAACACTGGTTTTTTCATTAAAACATTTTTCCTGATTTTCCTAATAACAACGTGACTAAATGAAAAGAGATTTTATATCAAATTATCTAAACCTAACCCTGTTGAAGAAAGAGAGGATAGTGTAAAAGAGACAGAAAACGTCGTGGTGCCTAATATCGTCGTGGGCAACCAGTGCTGGGGTTTTGTTTAACATTTCATTCAAAAGGTTGTATTAGGTTTCGTCTTTATTCTTGTGTTTGGTCTTCAAATGTTAAAATGGTAACCTTCTATCAAAGCCAATAGATTCTTAAAACTCGTTGAAGTTGAACAGGAAAAACTAGGATAAATAGTTTAATAACAGCGATTAGCCCAT
Organism: Magallana nippona; assembly: GCA_033439105.1. Lineage (NCBI taxonomy): Eukaryota > Metazoa > Mollusca > Bivalvia > Ostreida > Ostreidae > Magallana > Magallana nippona. Next base: position 62,439,666 of record CM065926.1, on the reverse strand, counting down.
GTGTATAACTGTACAAAGTATCAGACTGATCAGGTCTTAATGTGTATTTCTATCCTTAAATAATTGAATGAAAAGATTGGTTGCATAAGTGCTACCTGTTATAAAACTTTGCATATTATCATATAGTCATACTGTAAACATGTAGTCATACTGTAAACGTCTTTAGTGCTACGTGTCTAAAAGTTTACTATTTTAATTTCACGGAGAAACGAATATTCTATTATAATATAATCATGATTGTATCAAGTAATTTTCTAATTACGTGAACGTATTTTATTGATAAAAGAAAAATTATTACATCTATAATTATTATTAATACACATATTCACGGCGGCTTAATGTTCGCGGGAAATTGTGCAATCTCGAGTAGAGTGAAATAAAATCACCGTACTTTTTTACATAGTATTATTAGTATTAGCTGTGGTACGAGGTTTTGTTTTGTTTGTTTTGTTCATTTAATTTTTTTTGGACTGTTTGTCCCAAAATTTAACATTTGTCATTGTACATGTCGTTGACCATTTATCGGGATTCGTGTGTTTATATTGTTGGTATAGTCGACTATCATAAATTAGAACCGGCAATTTAGGATTGACAGGCCATAACTCAGATATCCATTTTAATTAGATAGAAACATGATATACTTCACCTCTGCTCGATGGCAATGACCTCTACTGATAGTCAAAAGATTCAAGAATCAGGTTGAGTCATGTTTTTCTTGAATCAGTTTAACTAGGTTATGAAACTTAACCGATAGGGCAGATTACTTATTCATATTACATCGATTTATTGCCCTATTGTTTTCTGCTGAGTCATTCAAATGACACCTTGTGAAGGTGAAAACACCGGTAACTGAAAGGGCTTCTTGTGTAGAGGTGTTAAAGCCTCCAGGGCTTGCAGTCTACCTGCGGTCGTAACGCTGCAAGTTTCAATACACAGGAAAGAAATTAAGACACAGAAAATAAATAATTAGTCAGAATTGATCTTAGTTGGAATATTGTTAAAAAAGCACGGTTTGATATTTTGATGTATTTTGATACTTTTACATGGATTTTTGAAGACCATCGCTTCTTGTGAAATAAATGTCTCTTAATAGTCTACGGGAAAATAAAACATTTTAAGTTTATTACTGACTGACTAAGGAATTATATCTTATAGACGGTTCGGCTTTGCCTCGCCGTCTATGGGATTAGTCAGCTCCATGTATTTCCGTAGTCAGTCACTAACAAACCTGTTGAGTAATAGTATAAAGTACTTCAAAATTAATGTTACATGTATATCCTCAGGGTAAGTTTCAATTAATGGAAGATCCACTGTAACAGCCACAAGCGTGAACTTTGGTGTTCACTTGTGACGTTACACTTAAACAGCTTCCAACTTTTTTGACGTCAAAATAAAACATTATTTAACCGTTTTAGCATCCAATGGTTTATTTCCTATGTAACACGAGATTTGATTGACTAATAAGCAGGGTGTAAATTTCCATACACCCGACTTGAGCCGCAGGTAAATAACGTGATGTCAAAATGCAGATTTATTTGGTTAACATAGGAAATAGATTCGTTATCCAGGTCCAATCAAGGATGTACGGGTATTTACTCCGGGTTATATTTCATACTCCCTTCACCCTTTGGCCTCAGGGTGTATGAAAACCAACCCGGGGTAAATCCCCGTACACTCTTGATTGAACCTGAATAACTAATATTGTCCCAAATTATTGTTTACTTCATTTATTTCAAATTCTTATAACTGTGAAAGAATCACAAATGAAATCGACGAAAAGGAAAATATAAAGATATCTTCATTAACACATTATCAGTTTTTAAAATTCACAGGAACGAAACAGATTTCTTACGGTGATTTTTGATTAGTTATGTTGACCTTTTTTCTTCATTTCGAAGTAACTCAGACAATTGACACTAGGTACTTTCAATTGAATGGAACTATCCATTATCAAATTGGTATAAGGTGGACATTGTGCTCCAACAAAATGTGTAAACATTGTCTGGAAAGAGCAAGAAAGTGCATAAACATATATACAAAAAGTAGGAAAAACAAAATTACGAGAAACGCATGATGGCATTAATTTGAAATTATAAATGGGGGAGGGAGCACAGATTCAGTGTGCCTCCGGTTTGTATTGGCCTGTAAAAAACAATGATTCTTTATTTTTTGGGTATAATAAAGATTTTTTTAATAGATAAATTGAACTGATTAGTTCCTATTAAAAACGTTAATTTAAAAAGCCAAATTTTTCACTCTTATTTTAAATCAAAGAATGCAGAGCATAATATTTTTCATATTATAATTTAGAGGAAAGGGTTGTCCAAATATTATATTTAATGTAAATAATCTCGAATAGTCCCTAAACCCTAATCTCTCTCTCTCTCTCTCTCTCTCTCTCTCTCTCTCTCTCTCTCTCTCTCTCTCTCTCTCTCTCCTCTCCTGAAATTAATTAGCTTTTATGTAAGTTTGACATAGAGTGAAAAAGTAACGCTCCAATTCTTGCTGATAATCTACGTTGCTTCCAATCTGCATTTCAAACTTGTGATTCGTATATGCAAAATAAGTATGAATTACTACTATTGTATTTACGCCATAGATAACATAGATCTAAATCAGGTAACTTGGTTATAAATCAGAGCATTTTGCCTTAGAGAAATTGCAGAGGAAAATGTTGAAATGTCTCTGTTATGACGTCATAAACGAATGTGCACAAAACGGTCATTCGAGTTATGTAAATTGCGCACCGAATTTGATGACAAAAGAAACCTGCGACCTACCTTAACACAGACAGGTTTCTAAAATTATTAAATGATGAGTTTTATTATGACGTCACAAATGTTGAACGCTGTAATAAAAATCCAACTTTACAAGCTTAAACCAACGTTCATGCTTGTGGCTGTCATAGAGGCTCTTCCATTAATTTGATCTTACCCTAAGAATAAAAACGGAATTTTGAGATAAAAATCACATCTGCAGACAAAACGTGCTTAATTCAATTTGTATCCAAACACCAATGCAGTTATTAACAAATACCGTTTAAGTTGTAAAAATCATTATTATTTATCAAAGCTATTCATAGATATTTACATTTGCAAACATGCTTCTTTATATGAACTTATAGAATAGCGAAAACGTTCAATTCTGTGTGAACTTTTTCAAGACGTCACAATGATAATCGCACGCGCTTATCGTTTGTCAGTTCCATTATAATATCTGTATAATGTGTTTTACGTAAAGAAACCTCATATGATAAGAAGTTATGATTTACAGAGAGTATCACACTTCAGCATATACATAATCTACAATATATGTATATAAATCAATCTGAAGTTCAAGTATAAGCAATGTTATCTTTTATTTCCAGACAATCATCGGGATCGATATCCACCTTAGATGCCACGCTGTTTATAGTGGTCGGGTTCGGAGGACTCTCTATCATCGTGGCTCTGATCCACAATGCCATCCACCGTTACGTCTTCAAGGACCAGCACCGACTCGACACAGTGTTTGATGCGGGGGGACGGGTCACCACGAGCCTTACCGCCGTTACAGTTGCCTCCCAGGTTCTCTGGCCGGTGGACCTCGTGCAGACATCCGTCATCGCATCTATTGTAATGCTCGTCATTCATCTCAGACCTATTAACAAAAAGGAATAATTTATAATGATGCATATGATTTAGCATTGAACATATTTTAGTATAAAACTCCAAAAACTAGCTTATTATTTTATTTTTACTGTTATTTTACCTGCAGTCTGGGGCTGGGACTATATATTACTACGCAATTGGCTTAGCAATGATAATAGCAGTGTTCCCGTCTCTGACGTTAAGTTTCAAGACTAAAGCTCCTGGAGCCAAAACATACCCTCAGGTAATGCAATTTCTCATGATTTGTTTGACATATAACGTACGTTTGCAGCGAATCCTTTCTATAGGAAAAATCTGTTAAATTCTATACGTTTAATCAGCAACTGTTTACATGTATTTCTAGGCAATTTATGCACGCTTTGGAAAATCTGCTCACATAGTCTACTGTTGTATAGCTATTGCCACCAACATCATCACTTTGACCGCCATGATTATGACCGGATATTACGTACTAGAGGGCGCAGTTCCAGGAATTTCTAAAGAGTTGTCGGTCATAATTGTGATCTCCTTGTTTGGCTCCTATTGTTACATAGGCGGACTTGGAGCAGCTTTCTACATCTCCTACTTCAACACATGTCTGATGTTTATTGCACTTACCGTATATTTGTGGCATTTTCTTTTCCCAGCAGAAGATCTCTCGAACTCGGTAAAAAAATTAACTAACATCAATATGTTATATGAATCTGTAAAATGTGTGCAGGGACCCTCAACAAACGCCGCTAGCTCCCTTCTGACGTTTCGAACAGTCTCTGGTGTTATTTATGGTATCGTGGCATTCCTCATGGTCCTTGCTTTGAACTGTTGTGACCAGGCAATGTGGCAGAGTAGAATAGCGGCCAAACCGGAACAGGGTGTCATCGGGTTCTTCATAGCCTCGTTTTTATATTTGTCCCTCCCGAATGCTTTGGCCCTACCATCCTTTCTTTCATACATCTCAATGAGCTACAAAAATGGTTCATATCTTTTGACGGAGTTAGATATGAATAACGGTAAGACTATAAACCAGTTGCAGTTCTTTGTTTACAATATATTTTTTTATTATTAAAGTCTTCCGTTTCAAACGGAAGACCTTATTGTTATGGTTTGTTTCATTCCTGTAATTAGGGGTCAATATTTTTTCATCAGTATCTCTTAAACTTGATACAAAATAGCGTTTAACCATTCGAATGAGAATGTTGGCTGTAAAATAAAGGTCATATTTCACACTCTGAAAATTGAACGCAAGACCTCCTCGTTGCTCCCAACGAAATTGTGTCTAGTTATTATTATTATTTCACTCTCCAAGATACGTATTATATAAATGCAACAAAGTTTTTTGAATATCCTTTGATTCACAATATTTCACCTACTCACATTAAACTATAAGGGAAGAGCTGCTTATATCGAAATTTTCTACCAGAAAACAAAACAAAAACCAAAAACAAATAAACCAATAAAATAAAAACAAAACACAACACAACAAAGAAACCAAAACCAAGATAAGTAAAAATGGATGATAATAAGACAGGTGAATGTACTTAAATACATAATTAGGTAAATGTTGATTAAGATAGAATGAGTAAATCTGATTGAGTAATATTGTTAAAAATAGATTACCATGTGTGCCAGGCATTGACAGATGCATGCGTTTCAAAATGTTTAGATGCAGTATATTTTTCGATTTTGTTTTTATTGTATGACCTGTGGTGATAACGAACAGTGTTCAAATTCAAAAGTCCAAAGGAAAATTACAAAACAGGAGCAGAGCAAACATGGGCCTCTTAAAAAAAATAATAAAATAGGATCAGGTGCCATGGAGGAGTGAGCATCCTCTGCTGACCGGTCACACCCACCGTGTGCTCTTTGTCGTAATCGAAAAAAAACCCGGAAAAGTCCATAGACAATTAGGTGATTAATTATAAGTGGAATAAGAGCCTCAAAAGGCTTGGCAAATTGTCACTTTTTAAACACGTAAACAAATACTGCCTTGAAAATAAAATAGATATTAACTACATCAAAACCAATTTTTAAGGAGGTTGGATCTTGTGTTCAGAATTCTTAAAGTTTTCTTCTTGAGTATTTATTTTTAAATCTACACACACACATATTAACCAAATTTTCAAAACACAAGTTGGACTCTATCAGCTTCGTTCGGCTCTACGGTGCATTTAATATGACCTTTCTGCACTAAAAGTGTAACTTACAGATAAATCGCTTTTCCTTCTATTATGTTTTATTAGAATGAACCATGGCATCAAATGGCAATTTATTCCATTAAAAATGAAAACAAATAAAATAATTTTATAGAAAACGTTCACAATTTCATCACATAATTAATATTTTGACCTATGTGCATTAATGAAACGCCGTTTGCAGCCATTAACGATTCAACATGCAATGAAATTATTTAAAAGTGTCTGACTATTACTCAAATTATACCAGATTTCTCAGAAAAAAAATCTTATAAATTCAGAAAATAAAACAAAACTTAAGAGTCAAGTATGTACAATTTTAGATGTAGCATACAATAAGCTAATTTAAGGTAGAAAATAGAATTAATTTTTCTTCACTTTTATGAAATATAAGCTAAATATACCATTATATGTCGATGGAATTATTACAAAATTGTTCAAAAATCTAAGTAGGTTTTGGAAATCAAGTTGTCCAACACTCTGGTGGAATTCCCATGGGTACCAATTGTGCCCCATCGTTAGCAGACCTATTTTTGTATTTATATGAAGCAGAATTTATTCAAAAAGATTACTCTCTGTGGCTTTCAACTCAACATTCAGGTTGATAGACGACGTATGATCAATTAACAATTGTTATTTCCATACTTACGTCGACTCGATATATCGCAGTGAACTTGAAATAAAAGATACCTGTTTCATATTTGGATATTTTACTGGAAATGGACATTGATAGTAACCTAACAACAAAACTTAATGATAAACGTGATGACTTCAATTTTTCTATAGTCATCTTTCCTTACTTATGTAGCAATATACCTTCATCACCTGCATATGGTGTTTTTGTCTCTCAGTTAATTTGATACGCAAGGGCATGCTCTTCGTATGAACAATTTATAAGGCGAGGCAAGCTACTGACAAACAAGTTCATAAAACTGGACTACCAACAGTCTCGATTGAAGTCATCTTTTCGTACGTTCTATGGTCGATACAACGACCTTGTCAGCAAATACAATCTCCCACTGGGTCGCATGCTGACCGACGTTTTTCACACTAATTGTTAGACCATAATTAATCACCTAATTGTCAACGGGCTTTTCCGTTTTTTCCCGATTACAACAAAGAGCATACGGTGGATGTTACCGGTCAGCAGAAGATGCTCACTTCTTCTAGGTACCTGATCCTACCTCTATCTTTTTAGAGGTCCGTGTTGCTCTGCTTTGAATTTGTATTTCGTTCTATAGATTATTGAGATCGTTGACAGTTTGTTATTGTCATTTTTCATCAAATGTTTTCGGAACAACATGAAGATATTATAATGCACAAACTATCTGGAAGTTTGGTCATCACTGATATATGTATTTTTTTTCCTCACCATTTTATTCGATATAGTTAATTTAGAATATAAATATTCGAGTAAGAGTAATATATGATGCAGATTGTCTAGACTAGAGGTGACCAAACATGGCTACCCAAAAACAGGGGAACGAACTTCTTTAAGGAAGTAGCATGATAAATTTGCAACTCTGGTTACTCCATATTGTTATTATACCCGCACTTTCTAAAGAAAGTTCGGGTATATTGTTGTTACCCTGTTCCGTCTGCCTGTCCGTCCGTCCGACGTCCGTCTGTCACGTTTTACTTTCTCAAACTGCTCTTACATCTTATAAACCAGCAAACTGAACTCTTGGAGTATGATTTGGGGTGTCATTTTGTTTTGTAAAAAGGTTTCAAAAATACTCTGGTAGTCCTGGGGGTAAAATAATTGGTAAAAAATGACGTTTTTGACAAAAAACCTTCTTCCTCGAACTCCTTTTACATTTTCAATAGTAGACAAATCATCTCTTGGAATATGTTTTGGGGAGTCTTATAGATGCGCAATAAGGTTTCTGATTATTGCTAGAATTCTTCTTTTCCAGTGTTGTATCATACAGTGTTTGGACCTAAGCACAAATTATCAACGCTGCCAAGACTTAGTTCTTGAAAATAATTGATAAATTCGATGTAATGTATGCTGAAGCATTGCTTTTCAAGGAAAATTATATATAAATACCTTGAAAATAGTCTGATTTTGGTACAAACAATTTAGATATTTTTTTGTAGTCGAATATAAATCTACGCTAGAGATCAATATAGTCTCGTTCAACCCGACGCTCGGCTGTCTCCTTAAATCTCCGACAAGCAGAGAGTCTCCCTTTCAGCTGCGCGCCTGGTTTAAAGAGACTAGAGTTCAATATTGCTCGGATCCATACAGTTTTCCAGAAATATTTCGATTACTGATACATAGTGTGATGGAATTCATTTTATCTTTAAATATCACACATGATTCATATCGAAATTCTTGTCGGAAAAGTCCGAGAATTCATCTTATAAAAATGTGCGAAGTTCAAATTAAGATTAGAAACAACTTGCCATGCAAAATTCGATGTCGTTGATTTTGAAATAAATAATTATCGATAAAATCAACTCCCGTCAGTACTTATACTAGTATTTTTGGAATCTGCAAAGAGTTTAAGTCTGGGTTTTTTTCTTAGTCGACATAAAATAAATACCCAATAAGTTAAGTGTCGTTCAGCCCTCCCAATCAAGTTTCCATATAGTGTGATGAAAGATCTGATTATACCCGCACTTTCTAAAGAAAGTACGGGTATATTGTTGTTATCCTGTTCCGTCCATCCGTCCGTCCGTCCGTCCATCCGTCTGTGCGTCCGCCTGTCACGTTCTACTTTCTCAAACTGCTCTTACATCTTATAAACCAGCAAACTGAACCCTTGGAGTTTGATTTTGGGTGTCATATTGTTTTGTAAGAAGGTTTAAAAAATTCTTTGGTAGTCCTTTGGGTCAAATAATAGGTAAAAAATGGCGTTTTTTCACAAAAAAAAACTTTCTTCCTTGAACTCCTTTTACATTTTCAACAGTAGACAAATCATCTCTCGGAGTATATTGGGGGGGGGGGGGGGTCCTACAGATGCGCAATAAGGTTTCGGAAATTTCAATTTTGTCCTGGGGGTCATTGGCTGAAAAATGACGTTTTTTACAAAACGTCTGCTTTCAAAAAACGTCAATTTTTTTGCAGTAGCCTAATGATCTGCTAGAATATGATTAGGGGTGTCATGTTGATGTGTAATCATGTTTTAGAATTTTTGTTTATATCACGTGGGTCTGTGGGCATCAAAAAAATTACGTTTTTTTGCAAAAAAAATATGGTTCCCAGAACTCCTCTTACAATTTATGCAGTAGCTATATCATCTCTTGAGATATGATAGGGGCTGTCCTATAGATGAGAACTAAGGTTTTAAAAATTTAAATTTCATCCAGGGAGTCAAATAGTAGCTGAAAATTGACGTTTATCTCTCCTAAAAAACCTACTTCCCATAACTCCTTTCATGATTTAATGAATAGCCACATCATATCTTGAGGTATGATAGGGGCTGTCGTATAGTTGTGCAATAAGGTTTTAAAAATTTATATTTCATCCAGGGAGTCAAATAGTAGCAGAAAATTGACGTTTATCACTCCTGAGAAATCCTACTTCCCAGAACTCCTCTCATGATTTAATGAATAGCCACATCATATCTTGGGGTATGATAGGGGCTGTCGTATAGTTATGCAATAAGGTTTTAGAAATATAAATTTGATTCTGAGGGTCAATACTATCTGCAAAATGATGTTCCGTTCCATAAAAAACCTAATTCCTGGACCTCCTCTTATCTCTTGTGATTGAAATAACGTATCATGAGATGCATAAGGAGGAAGAATAAATATGCTTTAGGGGTGGGAATCACAAGCATTTTTTCAAGTTATTTGATCATTTCTGATTTTGGGAGGGTGGGGTTGGGTTAGGGTGACCCCCACAGGCCATGGCCTACTAATACCGCAAAAAGATTTGCCTTGACATGGTCATGATTCAAGAAACAAAAATATATATGGTTTAGGAGATTTCGAAGATATTTTAAAAATATTCGACTATTCATGTTTTCGGGGGGCAGGTGGGTGGGGAGATTCAGAGTCTCTTCTCACATTTTTACAGTAGCAAAATCATTTCTTGATTTTTTTTTTATTTTTGTATGATGTCAGATGTACATAAAGAGATTTTGGAAATTGCTTTTTAATCTTAAAGATAAACAAAGTGTTATATATAATTGTGGAAATTATAAAGTCGGTCAACAAAGACCTTGCTGTAAAAAACAAAGCAGGGTCAACATTGGGCTAGGGCTAGGAATTACACTTCATATGAATAAGATAGATTACTTGATTAGTTCTAACTCTGGAAGTCACTGGGCGTCTCAAAGGGGGCATAACCTATATACATGATGGGCAATGACACAAAAAGCAAGAATGAATATGGTTTAGGGGTGGGGATGTCAACAATTATCAAAATGTATTATCATTCCCTATTTCAGAGAAGGGGGGGGGATGCTGGTGGTTTAAAAGCAATTCTTGGGGGGGGGGGGGGGGGGGGAATGACTCAGGGGCAGGGGCCAATTTGTCTTAAATGTATCTTGACATGACCAGCGGAATTGGACAGAATGATCATTGTAGGGCATCTGCAGAGTGGGGCCCTAAATAAGTTGTAAATAGTTACAAAATCAATCTTCAAATAATATTGATAATATGTTATACATGTATTTAGAAATGTCTATATTTTCAAAATGGTTAACAATTTAGTCAGTCATAATGAGTTATAGATAATTGATCGGCAATTCTGCAATTGATTGCCATCCCTAGTATAACATCACAGGTATTTTATATATATTTATAATTATACAAGTATATTTGTTAACAATCAGGATTAAAATGCACAAAAAAAGTCGAATATCTTGGATATGGGATAACCCATATCTATTCCTGTCTATTACTGGTGTATGATAATGGGGTAGGCGGTTTAATGGGGAAAAAACCCTACAGCATGCCTTCATTCTCACTAGAAATGTATATCTAATCCACACATCCTGGGGATAGGGAACGGTTAAGGCCCCTTCCCCTTCCTCCCTATTATAACTCATATAAACATGATATTTAATACCCAAATTTGATACAAAATGTTACAGTATGATACAGTATGGTGGCAAAGGGTGATTACATTTTAGAAAGTGAAAGTAAAACTGTTTTGTAAACCTGTGTCTTATTATATTGCGCTACTACATGTATTATACTTACCTATATTGATCAACATCATAATGATAATCCAATTAGAGCACTTTATGAATTCCTTTAGCTGATCACCACAAAAGAAACGTTTATTCATGATAATTAATCCTATTCTGCATATCAAAAACACATATGCATATACACCACGTGAAACCCATCTAACCAAAGAGCTGGGTAAAACTAGTACCCGCTAATACAACCTGTAGACCTGTGTTGTGTACGTAAATTTGGACAAAGATAATTTACTTGTAACATATTGCATGTGTTTTCACAACTTTATTCTTTAAAACCACTTGCTCAATTTTATTAGGTAATTAATCATGTAAAGCACATTTTTCAGCTTTAAAGTGGTATGGGACACCTACATATTGTGATGTAATCCTAATTGAACGAAACAAATAAAGTATAAAATATGATATTTTCCCCAAAATAATGTTACCTAACAGCATAGTGATATGGGTTTGAGCGTTAACAATGTGTCTGTAAGTAGATAGTTTGAATCCTGCTGGGGCTTATCTCATTGTTACCTTAAGTTTCCAAAGATTTTAAAAACTTATTTTTTGGACCAACATGTGGGTGGGCATGATTTAAATATGTTTGTAATAATTATATAGACTATACTTTCTATGACATGAAATGTTTAGATATTTTGATTAATTTAGAATTCACATACAAACATTTCAAACCCAAATTGTACATAATTATGGGATGTGACCTCATCATTTATGAAAATTTTGAGTTTTAAAAAGTACCGGAAAGTGCATGTGGCCTTCTTTTTGACTAAAACTGGTACAAGAGAGTGTTATTTAGAGGCAAACACTTGGTGCGGGTATTACTGTCTAATGGCAGCATCTAGTTTGTTTTTTTTTTCCATCCTATCTAAAGTATTTTTGTTTTGAAGCTATTTACTTTTAACACGGGAATTGAAAAAAGTCTAAAGTATCCAAAGCTGTAAATAGTGAATAAGGTGAGCCATCAAGGACTACAGATGTAGCATCTGCATATTGACTTATTTTGTGTTCCTCGCCCTCTATCAAAATGCCCTTTATTTTGCTTTATGAAAACTGATAGAATTTTAGCACAAAAAAGAAACAAATACTAGTAAGGTGCAACAAATAGGGGCTCCATTCCCGTATCCTCTCTCAATAGAAAGTTGGTCTGATAAAAAACCACTGTGTTAAATTGCAGCCTTTAAGTTTGTATTAAGTACTTTATTCTATTGAATAATTTATTCACCAAAACCAAAATATCTCAAGACTTAGATAAAGGACGATTAAATTGAATCAAAGGCTATTTCAAAATCTATTTCGACTTATAGTCTTGAAATTTTCTTATCTTCAGAAAAAGGCATTACATCATATATAAATCTGGGTTTTTTCTGCAATGTATCATCCTTTAAAAAAGCCCTACTTAATGTCAGATATAAAATAATCTAAATTAGATTTAATTCTTGAACTAAGACAACTTGAAAAAAAACTCGACATTATACCCATCGCTACCTGAGCATTTATTGTTTTTCATGTTTTTTAACAAATTCATATTTCATTTTCTTAATTTTCATATATATTTGTGTCTAGGAATTCTGAAAGACATTCATCTAACCTTGGAACATGGGTTTGAATGACATCTCTAAGGTTTAGGTCCAATAGTACGGGTTTTTTTCTGCACATAATTTAATAAAAAAAGTTTTAACCTCATTAAACATTTCTGACTAATCATAGATCAGACAACTTTCTTTTTGTTTTAAATTTTTAATAGTTTTATTAAGATATTTACGATTTCCCAAGCCACAGAAATATCAGGCATGTTGTTCTCCTTCCTCTCCCATCTAGCTCTACCTTATAACAAATGCCCTTCCACCTTTTCTTTCCTTATTTTTTCCAATGATAATCACTTTTCTTCAAATGCATGCAAATTAATATTTTCTTTAGATTCTCCATCGTCTTTTCATTCAAGTAATTTTTTTTATTGAAAATTGTTATTAAAAAATAGAGACACTTCTTGCAGTTACAAAAGTACAAAAGTATTTATAACCTCACATGGCTTCAACATATGGTTCAAGTTCGAGAATAAAATGTGTATCTAGACATCATGTGATACGGGTAACATTTTGATAAATGAAGATTAATAAATGACATCTTGTCATTTTGATAATGTAGCTAACCCATGACAATTTACGGTGGCTATTTCATGGAGTCAATTAATGAATTGTTCAAGACCTTCGTTTCAATGTCGCGAAATTTGCCTAAAATTGGCCTTGGGCCGTTCCAGACTCCTCCTACGAAAATATTTTTAATGTAACTGTAAGAAAATGTACAGAGCATTTTTTTCAGTGTTGTTCAGTCAATCTAATCTTTTACAGGGTTTATCACGACAATGGTAATGGAAAAAGTCCTTGGAACATCCGGGTCCTATCTCCTTCTGATGATTGTTTTCATGGCGCTAATGGCCACCGGATCAGGAGAAATCATGGCTATATCTTCTATCCTTGTCTACGATATTTATAAAACTTACATTGGTCCTTTTAGGTTATTGACAATGTATTCTTAAAATTTACGTAAATAAATAAATATGTTTCTAACTCTCGGTGGTATGATAGCATTCGCATTACTTGATGACACTTTTTTTTACAAAGCTGGTCTATATATTTCTCAAGACTGAGATACAAATAATACTTCATATATCTTTTATTTCAGGGAGGATCTGGAACCCTCAACTTGTCCTCTTTGTGGAGACAAGAAAAATCCAGAAGGAAACGACAATATTATCACCTGCAAATGCAGTCACTCATCAGAATGTTCAAAATGTGCAGCAGACATAGAGTTGTCCTTAACAGGTCAATTAAGCCATCAGATTCAGTACACGTGTCCTACCCATGGCAAATATCGGCATTACGAGGATATGTTGAAACAGTACAAAAGTCGTAGCATCATGTGGATCGCCTTAGCTCTACTTCCATACGGCATCATTCTATGTTATCTGAATCTCAACTTGACCTGGGTTTTCTTTGTCTTCGAGTCGCTGTTAACTCCTTTTATTACTCCTCTTGTTTTGGCGTTCACATGGGCAAAATGTACATCCAAAGGGTTGATATCTGGTAAGTGAATGTTGAAACTTGTTGGTAAAAAAATAAATTCATTGCCCGAATTGCATTTATATCAAAATGCTAAAACATTCTAAAGAATTTATGATTAATATTTAAATCAGGTGCTATCTGCGGACTGCTGGCTTCTATTGTCGGTCTACTAGTTGTGGCGGAGCTTGCTTACGAGGCGGGGCTCGGAGACTTTTTCACGACAACTTCCTCTGACTACAGTCTCCTGGCAGCTTGTATTGCAGGAATAGTGGTAAGCACCGCTGTTACCGTCACAGTGTCTTTAGTAACACACAATATACAAAGCACTGACGATGAGCAAAGAGAGTGGACAAAGATGATCCTGATCGACAATCCCATCAACTCTTGGAAGAACTTGTACAAAGACGAGCTTGGAGATCTTCCCGAGAAAAGAAATGTCACTGTGAGCGAAATGGAGTTGATATTTCAGAAAGCTCGCAAAATGGCGTATATTTGCGCTGTCGTCTGCGCAATAATTCAGGTTGCTTTGATTCCAGGAGTAATGCTTTCATTCGAGGAATGGACAGCGGACCAGTTGTATAATTGGATGTTGTTCCTGTTTATCATTCTCGTCATCGGTACTTTGTACGCTGTCTTCGCACCTCCAATCGAAGAAATCATCAAAATTGTCCGTTATAGACAAAATGAAAAGAAACAGGGTTTACTGGATCTTGCTTCAAAGGTGCACAACAATGACAACATATGTTCACATTTGTGACACGTGGCTTCTTGAAACTTCATACTTTATATTCCGGAGTTTGTTTCTTTGCAGTATATCATCTTAAAATTTTGAAATGAATGACCATATGCTCTTTAAAGCCTTTTTTTCTCATTGATATATATTTCACGTTATATGGCGTAACACTTATTTAGATTTTAGAATAGGTTTTTTGAAATACGCTATATCTTTTAATTTCTATTTTATCTGAGTCAATCAGGTGACCTAGTGTCATTGGTCTTCGTCCGTCGTCGTGCTTCGTCCCTTAAAATCTTTCCATTTTAGCTTCTTCTTGAAAACCAAAAGTCCAATTGTTACCATATTTGTTTGAATCGTATCTAGGATAAGAGGAATATAAATTAAGAAATTTAGGACCAAACATCTTCATGGCTTCAAGGGCGGGTTCAAATAACCAAAGAAATGCCAAATATTGAGAAAAAAAAACTTTTTCTCTACTCTCACACATGTAAATCTAACTGCATAATTATGACGTCCCTGAAGCTCTCTACAAAATTCGTGACCCTTGGGTCAGGGTCTCAGGTCCTAGGGCGGGGCAAATTAGGCAATATAATAAAAATGAATTAAATTTTAGACAATTTTCTTCCCAGCTACTTCCACGCATGTTGAAAATAAAACTTTCATGGTTTTAATGTACACGAAGCCCTGTACCAAAATTTTGAAATTCATGATCCCTAGGTCAAGGGTGCAGGCCCAAGAGTGAGACTAGTATGACAATATAGTGAAAATGTATTTATTCTTACAAAATCTTCTGTTATGATGTTCATGAAACCCTCTTAAAATATTCTTCTCAAGTTCCACAGAAGAGGAAGATAAACTGAATTCGTGAATCTGATGTTCATGAAGCCCTGCAACAAAATTTTGAAATTCATGGCTCCTGGATCAGGGGTTCAGGTCCTTGGGCGGGGCCAAAAAAGCCGTATAGTAATTTTTTTTTTCATCTTAGAAAATCTTTCAATCCAAAACAGAAAGGGAGGGTTAAACTGAATGCATGTTTATGATATTCATGAAGCCCTATACCTAAATTGTGAAATCAAAGGCCCCGTAGGGATCCAGGACCCTTGGGTATCTATGGCCAAGATAGGAACATAGTAAATATGTGTTGAATTTCAGAATTTATTCTGCTGTACTTTCACACTTGTGGCGCTAGGTTA
The DNA here is from genome assembly GCA_033439105.1 of Magallana nippona. NCBI lineage: Eukaryota > Metazoa > Mollusca > Bivalvia > Ostreida > Ostreidae > Magallana > Magallana nippona. Next base: position 62,423,692 of record CM065926.1, on the reverse strand, counting down.
TATATACAGAATGCAATATTCTTAACTTGTAAAATTTGCTTCCCATAGAGTAGGGGTTTGGTTTTTATTTTGAAAGGGGGGGGGATGGCGAAAATGGTCATACGGTGAATATGCACTACAGTATATTTTAAGTTTAATTGAATTTCTCGAGTAAACTGTTGCTGTTAATTAGTCGTCTTGTTACAATTTTACAATTTTGATTTGAAAACCAGAAGGTAAATAGTCACTTGGACATATTAAACAAAACATGTGTTCTGTTTTGGAAAATTTACTTTTATTTCTTTTGCATTGTAAGGTTGTACTAGTAAACTGAAGACTGTAACAAACTGGCCATCTTAAGCCTGCAAGTCACTTTAAACTAAATGTTTAGTATGTTTGGTCCTTTATTACACCGGCTCTACCACCACCCCCCATCCCCACCCCTGATTTTATGAATGAAGGTTTTCAAATATTAAAAATAAAGGGCATGGGTAACAGACAGAATAGTTTCGGATTAAGGTTTAGACTCCAATACTGTACATTCCTTATTTAACGCGAGTCCTTATCTCCGCGATTCCACCGTTTTGAATCAAATCACTAGAATATAAAACTGCGAACCCTGTTTTTTTTTTTATCTCGGTTTCATTTAGTTTACATCTGTCCAAAAAATAAAGACCTGCTTCTCGCAATTTTACGCGGATATTAATACATCACTTTTAATTAGGAATCTACAGAGTATGACTTAAAATGTAAATATGAGACCCTCTGACAGGTCAATCTTAGAGCTATTGTACTCTGGTAACCGTCAAGACCTGTTTGTCTCTTGTTTGTTTATTTTGATTATCATATTTGACATATTTTTGTATACATTATATTTTTATCCAGAACTGTACATAATCAAGATCAAGTTTTAGATAAACATATCTATCGAAACATTATACAAAACAATAATTAAAAAGAGGGCTAAACCTTGAGAAACTTTTTTAAGAATTGAGTTTGCTTTATGACCGCTGTATGGTTGAAATTAGAACTTAAGGTCCTTTTTTGATATAAACGATAGTTGTCGACCTTCTTTTTTAGTATGGATTAAATTAACAACGTGTTAATCTTGTGGTATAGTATATTTGAGCAGGCAGAAGCCACTGCTTGCACATACTCAACTTAGAGTTGAACTCGTCACTGTGTGATAATGTTCTGAAATGTAAATTTCCGCATAGATAAAATCAGATAAAAATTTAAAAAGGAAATTAAGAACAAATATGGTGGAGAGACATTGATTCTATAATTTTTAATGTTGATAGAGCATACTGATTTTTATTAAGGTCTTCCGTTTCCAACGGAAGACCTTTCTATTATTGTGCTGGTTAAGATTATTCTTATTTTTCTTTTTTTTTTTTTTTTTTCCTAGACGCGAACTTTGAAGCTTAATATCTTGCTCATTTCTAAACGGTTTTTGCTCAAATTTTCAGGGCTAATAGACTTTACAAAACACTATCAAAAACATATCATAAACTTTAAAATTCCTCTTCCGTTAACGAGTTATTTCCCTTTGAAAATTTTTTAGGGCCTTTGGTTTCCAGACAAAGGCTCTGAGACTATAATAGCAGGGAATGGGAATCCAACGAATTTGAATAATAGAGGCATTGAAGTTGTGCACATCGGTTTTTGTTTTGGGATTTCGTTTTTTATTTAGAAAAAGGTAGGGGGTCAAAAACGGGATTCCAAAAGGTGCGAAAATTTACACATATTTTCCTTTGTATCTTTTAAACAAAAAATATTTTGTTAAGACATGTAGAATAAAAGTTGTGCAGAATTTCAAGGGCTTTCATTTGACACTATTGAAAAAGGGCTGGCCCCTTACATAAGGGGCCAACAGCCCTTGAAACTTTTTGCTTTATAACTCAAAAACGGTTAAGATTTCGATATGGCTGTCGCTGGAAAAGTTGTTCATTGGGATCTTATCAATGTCGTTACAATGTTATTTTGTTAGGGTATTGCGTAATATGAGTGTAAAATGCTTTACTTGTTAACATGTACCTGTTTTCATTTGGCAAATTAACGAAAAGTCTTTGAGCGTACAACTGACATAAAGTTATCACAGAAAGTGTACCTGTTTATACAGGATGCTTTAATTCATTTGAAAAGGGTTTTTTTTTTTTTACAGTATATTTGCTTTTATGTGAGGATTATATTTTGTTAAGTTTTTAGAGTGAAAAATCTTATGAAAACAATATACACAAAATATAAACATTCTTTTTTAGTAAGACACAAATTACGGATTAAAAAAACTTTTTTGTTATACATATTAGTTATTATACTGCATGCATTTGAAATCTTTCTGGGATCTGAGCTGTGTGTGTATACCATTACGTAACCTATCCCTCGCCCGCGGCCGAGGAGATCGGTCGCGGCTGTTCTACCCAGCCGTCAGCGATTATCTAATACACAAGATTCGCGTCTTCATATATGGGTTTATTTAGCCGCAAACACATAGAATTGTTTTAATATTGATTACATATAAAAGTTTATTCTTCTTAAATTTAATTAAACGATAGAGTGTTAATTAAGAAATCGTGCTGTTAATCAATAAAAGCGATGTAATTCCCAATTAGAAGCAACATCACACATTAATCAATGGGTGGTATTTATGTAAAAAAAAATTAACTTATTGTAATATATTTAAGTCATTTAACAATACTGCTAGCTTTCTAAATTATCCTTGGTTCACCTATCCCTCGCCCGCCGCCGAGGAGATCGGTCGCGGCTGGACTACCTAGCGGTCAGCGGTGATCTAATACACAGGATTCGCGTTTTCATATATGGGTTTTTAGCCGCAAACACAAGAACTCATCTGTTTTAATCTTATGTTATAGAAGTTTCTTCGTCTTAGAACGATAGGGTGTAAATTAAGATATCGTTCTGAAATTTAATAAAAATATATTATTCCAAATCAGAAGCATCGTTAGTCATAGATCAATGTTGGTTTAGTAAGACTAAAAATTCTAAAAACTGTACAAATAATGTTTAGGATCAGCACAAAAACCCACAAAGATAAATCCTTTAAAGACCGAGAAAATAAGCCCGCCTTCAAATTTATCTGATCAGTGTACCCCTGTCAATCAACTGAATCGAGGCCTCAGATTGGATGATAGAAAATGCATGATTGACATTCGTTTACTCGTCCTGTGTATACCATGTTTGGCGCTCGCGATGATCGCGCAATTAACTTTTGTCTTTTAATGCATACCTTGACGAAGAAACTACCTTCGACAGATTAAATTTTCTACTCTTGGAAATTGAAAGATATGAAGTAAAAATTTACTCGTACTTGCATGGTTATGTACCACACCAAACGTGCTGATCACCTATAGTCTATCTAAATCACGTGGCGCCGATCATCCATGAAAAATTTCTTTTATAATTAAAGATGTTTGGGAAAAATTGAGATTAAATAATTATATAAATAATTGAAATATTGCGTGTACGATTTAAAACGTTAGTTATCACATTTCTTTGAGAAATTTCCCGAGCCGAAACCGAGAAAGAGAAACAGGTACAGACAATTAACTCTGGTAAATGCGCAGCTGGTAGAATTATTGTGCACTGTAGCAGATGATCGGAGAAGTTATAAAAACGTATGTTGCATAAAAGTTGCATTAGTATTTGAGTACGGTACGATGATCGTATATTGCAAAATTTTTCAGTAAATCCCGTCGAAAACTTGTTCAAACAAACGAAAGATTTTGCCCATGTCGCTGGCGGTTATTCATGCCGATATTCATTTCAACGATTGACATTTAATTTGATTTTCCTAGTACATAATTATATTAATACAACAATTTTCTAGATCATCGGAAAAACTCTGTTGAGAGCATTTTAACACCCGTGCATATAGACAATATACACAAGCGAGCATGTTTTCCTCGGGGCTTCACACCTGAACACCTGAAGAAAACCGACCAGTTAAAAACCTTGGCCTCTAACGGGTTTGACCGGTCCATGTAAAATCGACTTGTGTTTCAACTGAAGATTAATTTATGTATCCATAAATTTATGCTGAGAGTTTTTACAGACTTCGTAGAAAATAAAGAAATTTTCTTAGAGTTGCGCTCGCGCGCGCGCGCGCGCGCGAGAGAGAGAGAGAGAGAGAGAGATCTCAAAATTGAATGCATTATTAAGCAGGGTGTACAAAGTATAAATGAATTCAAAAAATTAAATATTCTCCGAGCGTTCAAGGCAGTCAAAAAAATCAAATCAAATTAAAATCAAAGTTCCTTGTTACAATGTTACACGTATGCGGTAGGTGCTGGCACGATAAAAGAAATGTCCGGAATTGAGGGATTGGGTGATTTTTTAAAAGAATATTCACATGAGTTTTAAACAAGTTTTGTTTTGATTCTAGCGAACACATAATCACTTTTGTACTACCTCTACATGGCCGTTTGTTTCTTTGGGAAAACGAACTCATTGCTGTATTGACCACCCCTGCTAAGTGCTCATGCTGATTTTTTTTTTTAAACTGGCGAAAAGGAATCCAAATGTGGCGAATATCAATTTTTGGTGACCTATTGTGTGTAAAATTTTCCCACCTGTTCGTTTATTCGATCAGCCTGTCTTATTATATCCCACATGCGACCAACAATCTCGCGTCGCTTCAGCGCACACAGCTCAGAACATATATAACCCCAGGTTATTTATTGCCGCAGATCATCAATTGATATGTAATTGAGTAAACACTTAGAAAGGTGCTTTCACTGCAGTGGTCAATTGTTTAACAATTAAATATCTAGTCTAACTCGAAGTCAGTCATCTTAATTCACGTTAAAGGTGTGGGATCGTAATCTGAGAATGGGGCTAATAAATTAAACTGTTGAACACGCTAAACTTCTATAGTTATGAACAGAATAAAATAAATATTATAAGTTAAAAGTTTTAAGTCAAAGATCTGAAATAAATTGGTTCTCTGGATTAGAAGTTAGGAAATACGATTATATGATGCAATGTAGTCAGTCCCCATAGAAATCATCAGAGTACTGCAAGTGTCGACAGTTTAAAAATTTCTTATTTCTTTGAAAGACCATAGTTCACTTGGCTTACAAACAATAATATAGCGACACATTTTCCTCCCAAAAATATGCACTTCTTAAAGTTACACTTAAGTGAGATAAATATGTGTTCTTGGGGATTTTATTTATTTTTATATGCACATTGATTAAAAACATTTTATTGAAGCTGTGTAGTATGAGATAATAATGCAACTGAATTGTCTGAAAACCAAGCAGAATATTTTATTTTTACATCTGGCCTGTCAAAATAGGAGATTGTAAACTTGTAGCTTGTTAACTCAGAAATAGTCTAGAACAAAAGAAATAATGTCTTTATGGCTTTTGCTCCTCTTCTTATTTATGTGTATGAGTACATAAAGATATTTTTGTTTTTGCTTCATCATATATAAAAGTGTTGGTTTTTTTTTTACCTCAAACTTAGAACTGTAGAAATTCAGTATCTTAACTTTTCAAAAGCTTTGATACCTTACCACTTGGAAATCATGAAGTGATGCAAATTGTCAAATGTCAATGAGGAGACATCGTCAGAACCCACGGGTTTCCTATCCGTTATACTGCTTTTAAGGCAGTGTAACGGATAGAAAACTCGTGGGTTCCGAGTGCAAATGTACATACAATGCATTGGTCAATACATGTATATTTAAAAAAGTACAAAATATGAATAACTAGCACAAATACATGTACATGTATATGTGATTTGATAGAAATGATAGTAAAACGTAGGTCGTTCTTTGTGCCGCACTAAAGTGGCGAAAAGGATTTTTATACCCCCGCAAACGAATTCGGGGGGGGGGGGGTATATATCACCTTATATAGGAATCACATTGGAAGTTATTACTTCACACAAATATTGCTTATGACCTGACGGTCTGTAATGACCTTGATGCAAGGTCACTGGCAGGAAAAGTGCTGCAAAATTCGTGTCCTGTCCATATCCTAGTTTCTTATGCAGAAACATTGGAAGTTCTTACTTCATACAAAGATTGATTATGACCTGAGGGTGTGTCATGACCTTGACCCAAGATCATTTGGACAAGATCAAGAAACTGATAGGAAAAGTGCAAAATTCGTGTCTGGTCTATATAACTTTTATGGAAAAACATTGAAGGTTCTAATTCACACAAAGATGGCTTATAACCTGAGGGTGTGTAATGATTTATCCCAAGGTCATTTTGGCAAATTCAAGGTCAGTGGAAGAAAAATTTCATAATCTTTATAGAAATGATCAGAAGCTAAAATTTGACACAAAGATTGCTTGTGACCTGTAAATATGTTCTACTTGAGCTTTGTTCATTTGTGCAAGTTCAGTGTCACAATAAGAAATAGAAGCATCAATTATTTTCTAGTAGAGAAATACTTGAGTTATAATTTTTTCTTAGCGGGGGTATCATTTGTTAGCTCGCTCACAGTACCTCTAATTGATCCAGTGGGAGCACTGCTCCCCCCTCCCTCGTAACCAAAATTTTCCTTAAATTAACATTTAGAAAATTGGATTTTCGGGCATTGCACCCCTCCCCCCCCCCCCCCCCCCCCCCCCCCCACACACACTTTTAAGGAGAAAGCAACATTTTTTTGGGCAAATTTAAAACAAAAGCATATTACACAATAGAAGATACAGCTGCCTCACAGCTTCCCCTCCACTACCACCCCCACGGATTAGGACTTTGAAGATTTGCTTGTCAAGATTTCGGATAAATATGTTCCCCCTAGCAAAAACGATGCTGAGTGGCTGTATGGCCTAACGTTATACGGAGAGTTGTCCCTCCTGCTGAGCACCTCTCGTATAGCGCACCCTAAGACAGGAAAAGGCGTCATCGTTTATTTACAATTTGTGTTCGTTTCAATTGTTTAATTTTAACACTGCCCTTTACATAAATTATTCCCTTAGTAAGCAGTAGAGCTGTAAGTATGAGTACAGGTAAATGTTTATCAGACATAACACGGTTTGTTTCATGCATTAGCGAAGTGGAATTTGTGTTGATTACACTTTGATATAAGGCTAGGTCCTGTTTGTATCGTGTAATCAGTTGTACATAAACGTATTTATCACTTTGTGTTTGTGTTCGGAATAATTATATACATGTACATAAATGATGGGTTTTTTTTAAAATTATCCTAACCTGATGTAAACATGAAGTAAGTTAAACGGAGAACTTGCCTGGTATAAAAATAATACTTTGAAATTGAGCCTCATTTTCGATTTTCTGAACGTACTATTATCATATTGACAGTCTAATCTGATTAAAACCATCCCTCTTCTAATACTCGTCAGGATCTGATAGGTATCGTCAATAGGTCATCTTTACAAGACCTTCACATTTGCATACAATCTAAATATACTCCTACTTACCAAAGGCATACCTTTATATGTTTAATGTTTAGGTGCATATCTTCAAAACTTATTCTGGAGGTTACATATAAATAGACAAGAATTAATTTGTCTCCTTAGCATAATACTAAATTTCCTATTGAGACACGCAATAGTTTTTAACTATGATATGGTTTCGGAGTTAAGAAATTAAGACTTTTGGCACTAGATTGATTACAAGAACATTAAAAGTGGGTTTTTTTTTGTTTGTTTGTTATTTTAAAAATAAAATAACCATATTAAAAGTTGTTTCAGTAAAACAAATAATACGGTTATTTGTTAGGGATAAGACTTCTATAATTAAGGTGGTGTAAAATATTGAAAAAAGTAATATTAACCTTGCATTTGACAACTGTCTTTTTTGTGGGTTAAGGTTATTGGTATACAATTGTTGGTTTTGTATGAAAAATGTAGCTCTACATGTACTTTTACATATTGTGATTAAACACATTAAAATTTACAGAGAGAGAGAGCTGGAGTTGGATTTAATATGTTATATTTACATTCCACATATTTTTTGCTAGTAAAGTGTGATATCTACATTCCACATATTATTTGCTTGTAAAGTGTGTCGAAAGCTACGACAGTTATAACACTATAATACACACAGGGTACTCAAAAAATAAAATGACGAGTTTTATCATGACGCCACAAACTTTGAACGCTGCAAACTGCAACGTCACAAGCGAAAATCAAAGTGCACGCTTGTGGCTGTTACAGTGGCTCTTCCATTAATATGAACTTACTCTTAGGATAAGATAGGAATTTTAAGGTATAAATCAGATTTGCACACAAGGCAAGAAGTTACAAAAATGTAAATATAAGCATTAAATCATGATTTCTTTAAAGATACAGTTTCATAACTGCAGCAATGTGTGCATACAAATTTTCATAACGCGCTAACGATGTAGTTATGAGACTGTACCTTTCAAAAAATCATGATTTAATGTATAGTAAACTTATTATTTTTTAATGACTTTTGATTTCAAAACCGATCAAAATAAAAAACAGCACGGTATAAAAATGGTATCAGGGTGTTTATATGTTGTTTATGCACACGCACACGAGTCTTAATTGAATTGCTCGTTTCGCCAATATATTACTCGTTGCAGCCTGGACATGTTTTTAACATAAACTTCGGGTCCGTGTGCGTATGCATAAAAACAAATAAACATCCCGAAATATAGAGAGATACTGTTAATGAGCATTTTGGTCACCTGTGTACACAATTTAACATATATTTCCATTTTAAAACTGTTGAGTGACAGTAATGTTCAAAGACGAGAAAATGAAAAAATCATTTTATCCGTATTTGTTAACCCAAATTAAACTGTCTGTAATAATTATGTATTGCATTGTATATTATCTACTATGTTGCACAGAACTATTTTCTGCTAAATATAACTATGAAGTCATAAGAGACATTGCCTTTCAACATTCAAGTTAATTGACGTCACGTTACTATGTTACCATTATATAATTTAATTCTGGTTGTAAGCGGCATTTGATTGGATAGAAAATGTTAGTAAAATTTGTATAAACTAGTTTGCACGTCACAAGACACGTCACAATTCGCGGATTATAAAGCGTAAACTGCCCAACCCATGTTATACTCGTATAACTTGGGTAGACATTGAGTTCATTTTTTAAATAGCTCATTTTTTTCTATTGTAATATATAAACATGTGCACATTAATTGTATGATTGTCATGAATGTTTTTTTTTTCGGGATTTAAAGAGATGAGGCGGTTGGGTGTGTGTGTGTGTGGGGGGGGTAGAAATTGGGTAACGTATCCCTCCGACAAACAGTTATTCATCCTAACAGCGGAAAAGTTCGAATGCAATTAAGTGATTAATTATGGTCTAACAATTAGTCAGCATGCAACCCAGTGGAAGATTGTATTTACTGACAAGGTCGTTGTACCGGTCATAGAACTTACGAAAAGATGACTTTAAACGAGACCGTTCATAGTCCTGTTTTATGAACTTGTTTGTCAGTAGCTTACCTCACCATAGAAACTGTTCATGCAAACATGCCCTTGCGTATCAAGTTAATTGAGATACAAAAGCTCAATATGCAGGTGCTTATTTTTTTTATTTGTAAAATTGCAACATATGATTTATATGGAGTAATATGTACAGAATATCAGATGAATTAGAATCTTATACTTGTACTTTCTGTCTATCTGTCTCTCTCCCTCTCTCTCTCTCTCTCTCTCTCTCTCTCTCTCTCTCTCTCTCTCTCTCTCTCTCTCTCTCTCTCTCTCTCTCTCTCTCTCTCTCCAATTTCCGATATAAAAAAAACCGTTCACTCATTCACTATCTGACGTCATTTTTCTTGCCAATAATGCATGCGTTTTACTGTAGATAGCTCAATAGTGTGACGATAGCGCGATAAAGACCTTACAATAACCCGATAGGGCATTGCGTCTTTAATATCGCACCATCGTGTAATCGCTATCGCACCATCGTGTCATCGATATTGTACCATTGCGTCATTGCACCATCGCTTCGCCGTGTCATCGCATCAACGTAATTGAATTGTCTCACCCTCGCATCATCGTCATCGCGCTATTGCATCACCGCTTTATCGTCATCACAGCATCGATTCATCGTCATCGCAAACATCGATGATATGAAAGTGAACTGCATGGCTCTATCCGGATTCCATACAGTTTAATTAAAAGTCACTGAAAGTGTGTTCCCCTTTATTTGCATAAATATGGTAAGGAGTGTCTTCAGAGTTTCGGTGCATTCATCATTTGTTAACAACATATACAAAACCTACTGAGGATCCTTGTGAGAAGCAGTCGCTGTTTAGAAGGTGATATGAACGAATCATGCAAGATGAAGCTAGGCTATCCAACCGACAGTCTACGGTAAGTGCACTTTAACAAAATTGTCCATTAAAACCGTTCCATTTAATCTAAATCCTACTTTTTCTTTACTTTATACAATTATAAATATTTGCTATTGGTTTTATTTTCCATTGATAATTATTTAACGCTGCATGATCCAATTTTATATCAAATTTTGTGTACGCTTTTAAACGATAGTTTTGCTTAGTATGTGAATATTAATATACATTGCAGGATTTCAATGAGAAAATGATATACAAAATTGTATTGATAGGATCATTGGCCACGAATTTACATATCCTTGAAACTGTGACTTTCACTTTATCCATAAAAATTGATGCCCACGAATATTAATGAAACCACAGTATGTTGGAATTAAATGATTTAAAAAGGATTCACAAAATAGGTTTTCTCCATCAAAATTGTTTTAAGTCATTTCGAAACCTGCCATAAATACTTTTCCTAGTAAAGAATACTGTTATTTCATTTCAAAATTTTCCGTTTCACGTACGAAAGACAAAAAGAAATATTAAAACACACAAACAATACATAGTATCTATATTCTGGAATTCAGTCATCAAATGAAAAAAATGTCCTCTATACAAAATCGTCAAACGATTGTATTCAAGAACGGGTTGGTTTTTAATGGCAATTTTAAATTGTATATTGCATAAATTGCGTGCATTGGCCAATCAGGGATACATTCAGCAGAAATCCATATACCCGCAGAACTCCAAGTATCTACTAGAGATTGCATTTATATCTATTTCAAAATTTTCAATTCTTCGGGGCGTTCTAAATTTGACAGAAATTTTCGAGCGCCGTGGACGTCTGAATAAAACGGCATAGTTCAAATTAAGCTGATCATCTTTAGCGTAACAATTCGGTAGATAGGTGCATTAAACTGTCCACGATTCAAATTAATATTCATGGGCGCAAACTGACAGTGAACAGTCAGGTGTGTTTATTTGTGTCAGCATCTAAACGGTCTAATTTTGAACAACAGGTTCATCAAAAGTTATTGAATATAGTTAGGGTCATGTAGTTCAATATCGCATCATTGGCCATCGACGTTTGCGTCGATAGTGCAATGACGATGAATCGATTGTATGTAGACGATTAAGCGATGGTAGGATAGCGCGTTGAGGTTGATAAGATGGAGCCACAATGCAAGGACGATGGTGCGATGGCACGATGAAGAGATAGTGCGATGACGCGATGGTACGATATCGATAATTCATTGGTACGATAGCGATAAGGCGATGGTGTGATAGCGATGATGCTATAGCGATGTGGTGATGCTCTATCGTGTCAACGTTAGTTTTATATCGTCCTTTCGTCATCATGTCATCGCACCATCGTTCTATCGACTTATTAAAAAGGATCACATCCCAGCCGCCATTGCAAAAAATGGTGTTTGATGAAGAGTTGCTAGAGTATTTCATTAATGAATACGATTTAAGACAAAACAAATATATGAAGGACAAAGTGACGAGCAGATTTTCGTGTTTTTTGGGTGTATACATACTCAAATATATCATAGGAAAAATAAATATAAGGTTACAGCATTGTACATAATTATACCCGCACTTTCTAAAGAAAGTTGTTACCCTGTTCCGTCTGACTGTCCGTCCGTCCGTCCGTCCGTCCGTCTGTCACGTTTTACTTTCTCAAACTGCTCTTACATCTTATAAACCAGCAAACTGAACTTTTAGAGTATGATTTGGAGTGTCATGTTGTTTTGTAAACAGGTTTCAAAAATTCTCTGGTAGTCCTGGGGGTCAACTAATTGGTTTACCTACGTACAAGAATAACTGATGAAACCAAGACGTGTTTCACTGAGTAAATAGTCTTATGACTACAGCATCTATTACAATATATATAGAACAACTTTTGAAGAACTATAGACAGCAGTGCATGATTACAAGAGAGTATTATATTTCAGCATATACATAACCTAACGACATACATGTATGTAAATCAATTTGAAGTTAAAGTACCAGCAATATTATGTTTTATTTCCAGACAATTGTCGGGATCGATATCCACCCTAGATGCCACGCTGTTTATAGTTGTCGGGTTCGGTGGACTCTCCATCATCGTAGCATTGCTCCACAATGCCATCCACCGCTACGTCTTCAAGGACCAGCACCGACTCGACACGGTGTTTGACGCGGGGGGACGGGTCACCACGAGCCTTACCGCCGTTACGGTTGCCTCCCAGGTTCTCTGGCCGGTGGACCTCGTGCAGACATCCGCCATCGCAACTATAGTAATGCTTGACTGTTTTTTACATCAGAAATAATACTCTGTCATATTTATATAGATATTTATGCAGCACATTTGGACGATTTTTAACAAAAGCTCAAATGCCTGTGACAGAAGTGCAATTGAAATCAATAAAAGGGAAAATTTCCAAGAAAACTGCATTCACACATTATCATTTTTCCCTCGTAAAAATTCACAGGAACGAAAACATATTTCTTACGGAGATTTATAATGGGGAATGTTGACATCTTTTCTCCATTCGAAAGTCACTCGGAATAATTTGCATAATTTTTTAACGTTATAATCCGGGCACTTTCATCTCTTATGTAATGCAAAATCCCCATTTTATTTTTAGCAGTGTGTTGAAACCAGACAAGATAGAGGGGGCATTTCAATGGGGAAATCTTGGGATATTTTTATACTATTAAATGAACATCATCTGAAACCAGGGGTATTTATAAATATAGAATAATTTAAGAATATATGGGGCAAAAATATCTTGGGATATACTATAACTACTTTTCGGTAATACATATAGTAATACTTTACGATGTTTGTATAAAACTGCAAAATCCCATTTATTTTCTTACTGGTGAAGTTTAACGTTCTTTCTTGTTCTGTAGTCTGGGGTTGGTTCTGTCTACTTCTACGTAATTGGCCTATCAATGGTAATAGCAGTGTTCCCGTGTCTGACACTAAGTTTCAAGACTAAAGCTCCTGGTGCTAAGACATACCCTCAGGTAAAGCTTTTTTCATAATTTCGTTGATTTATAAGAAAAATTAAAAATTGGAGAAAGTAACTCTTCCTAAACAAATACACTGTAATACCAAAATCTTGAAATTACTAAGCCGTGTGTGTGTGGGGGGGGGGGGGGGGGTACTGATATCCCTTTAACTTCAATTTCACTCTTGATTTCCTTCTGTTCAATTTAAAAAAGGGGGGTAACTCCATCATAATTAAGTTTGTTATCTGTAAATTTCAGAAAGTTGTATGATGCGAGAAAAAGAGGGGGGCAGCACCCCCTACCCCCCCCCCCCCCCCCTCTATGCTACGTGCCTGCTTATTACCATCTTCTTGTTATTTCTAGGCAATTTTTGCACGCTTTGGGAAATCTGCTCACATAGTCTATTGCTGTATAGCCATAGCCACCAACATCATCACTTTGACCGCCATGATAATGACCGGATATTATGTACTAGAGGGCGTAGTTCCAGGAATTTCTAAAGAATTGTCGGTCATAATTGTGATCTCCTTGTTTGGCTCCTATTGTTACATAGGCGGACTTGGAGCAGCTTTCTACATCTCCTACTTAAACACTTGTCTGATGTGCATCGCACTTACCGTATATTTGTGGCAGTTTCTTTTCCCAGCAGAAGATCTCTCGGACTCGGTTAAAAATTTAACAAACATAAATATATTATATGATTCTGTAAAATGTGTGCAGGGACCCTCAACAAACGCCGCTAGCTCTCTTCTGACGTTTCGAACAGTCTCTGGCGTTAATTATGGTATCGTGGTGTTCTTCATGGTCCTTGCTTTGAACTGTTGTGACCAGGCAATGTGGCAGAGTAGAATAGCGGCCAAACCGGAACAGGGTGTCACCGGGTTCTTCATTGGCTCGTTTCTATATTTGTCCATTCCGAATGCCTTAGCCCTACCATCCTTTTTATCATACCTCTCCATGAGTTACCAAAATGGTTCATATCTTTTAACGGAGTTAGATATGAATAACGGTATCACAGCTACAGTTCTTTGTTAACAATAACCTTAATGTTGCAGACGTATAATACAAATCTGCATTTGAAATAGTGTTCGTCTATGACTCTTTTCACATGAAACAATGCCAGCATTCACCGCCAATTTCAGTTTTGTAATGTTGTTCAATAAATCTAAACACATGTTACTCTCTTACAGGGTTCATTACAACTATCGTGATGGAAAGAGTCCTCGGAACTTCCGGGTCTTATCTCCTTCTGATGATCGTTTTTATGGCGCTAATGGCTACTGGATCAGGGGAAGTCATGGCTATATCTTCCATCCTTGTCTACGATATTTTTAAAACATATATTGGTCCCTTCGGGTAATTGACAATCTATCGTTAAGACGTCCAGTGATCAACATGCATGTCTTCAATTGCGGTGGTATCATAGTATACGCACTATTGGTTAACAATTATTATAGAAAACTGGTCGTTTTAGATATAACTAACTGTAATACATCTTCTTTTATTTCAGAAAAAATCTGGATCCCTCAACCTGTCCATTATGTGGACACATGAACAATTCAAAAGGAGAGGACAAGATTATCACCTGCAAATGCATTCACACATCGGAGTGCTCTGAATGTGCAGCAGACATAGAGTTGTCCTTAACAGGTCAATTAAGCCATCAGATTCAGTACACGTGTCCTACCCATGGCAAATATCGGCATTACGAGGACCTGTTGAAACAGTACAAAAGTCGGAACATCATGTGGATCGCCCTGGCTCTACTTCCATACGGCATCATTCTATGTTATCTGAATCTCAACTTGACCTGGGTTTTCTTTGTCTTCGAGTCGCTGTTAACTCCTTTTATTACTCCTCTTGTTTTGGCGTTCACGTGGGTAAAATGTACATCCAAAGGGTTGGTATCGGGTGAGTGAATGTTGAAGCTCATTGTTATAAAATGGATATATTGCCCGAATTGCATTTATATCAAAATTCTAAACACATTCTACAGATTTTATGATTATTTTTTTTATCAGGTGCTTTGTTCGGACTGCTGGCTTCTATTGTCGGTCTGCTAGTGGTCGCGGAGCTTGCTTATGAGGCAGGACTAGGAGACTTTTTCACGACAACTTCCTCTGACTACAGTCTCCTGGCAGCTTGTATTGCAGGAATAGTGGTAAGCACCGCTGTTACCGTCACGGTGTCCCTAGCAACACACAACATACAAAGCACTGCCGATGAACAAAGAGAATGGACAAAGATGATCCTGATCGACAATCCCATCAACTCTTGGAAGAATTTGTACAAAGACGAGCTTGGATACCTTCCCGAGGAAAGAAACGTCACTGTGGGCGAAATGGAGTTGATCTTTCAGAAGGCTCGCAAAATGGCGTATATTTGCGCTGTCGTCTGCGCAATAATTCAGGTTGCTTTGATTCCAGGAGTAATGCTTTCATTCGAGGAATGGACAGCGGACCAGTTGTATAATTGGATGGTGTTCCTGTTTATCTTTCTCGTCGTCGGTACGTTGTACGCTGTTTTCGCACCCCCCATCGAGGAAATCATCAAAATTGTCCGTTATAGACAAAATGAAAAGAAACAAGGTTCATTGGATCCTCCTCAAAAGAGGACTGGTGGAGTAGTACAAGATGTATGTTTACACCTGTTACGTGATTCTTCTTGAAACTATATACTACTGTTTATAAAATGTTCTTCTTTTCTGTAAATGTTATTCACAAAATCATCTGAACATTGCCAAATGATTAAGTGCACGTTTTAATGGTAAAGATGATCTTTACAACTGTCAAAAACATAAATAATTGACTTTTACGACTGTTTTATCTTTGTAATGATGCATTATTTTCTTGTACATGTGATTTTCATTTATATTGTTCCTTGAATGTGCTACATTTTAAGCTTAATCAGATCTCTGCAGGGGAAAGATCATACGTCTCAATAAAAAAGAAAAACAAACAAAAAAGAAATGTTGATAAAAAAAAACATGGATATACAGTTTGTGTCTTTGCATCGTGACCGCTGTGGATTTAAAAGATGTCTTTGTGGTTTATGTTTCTAAATGCTAAAATAGGAATGTAATAGGGTGCATTTTCCCAAAGATAAGAAAGTCCACTTTAGGGTTCTTCGTTTATTGATGGTATAGGGAATAATGGATAAAAGGATTAAACTCTGCAATATCATTAATAGATATCAGCATAAAAATATTCATGTACAATCATGCTCAAATATACATAGAAGTAATACATCACTGCTCGGGTAAATCAGAGTTACTGCCCTTGAACACAATTTACAAAAATATAGAAATATGCTCTATATTATATTCAATATGATATTTGATTAAATAAAAATATGATCTTTCAATGTAGCTTCTTTCAGATTACATTATTGTAAGATACATGTACAAATCATAAACGTAAATAAAATATAACTTTGTCACGATCACCTGTTTAAAGAACAAGGTTTCACATGCTTATAGCTGCTGAATATGGTACTGCTTAACAACAAGTAATATGATTACAATAGCTAACCTTTCACATCATATATATTAGAAATGAAATATTATAGCTTAGATATGAAGGATATGAATTACTGGGATGTTTTATAAAATACATTCTTTAATAAATAAGATATTATAACCTCAAAATGTTGAATTAGCCAAATGTAACAATTAACAGGAATTATCAAATAAGTATTTATTAAAGTTCAAGAACATCAATAATAGAACACTTACTATAACTGACTTTTTCCAAAATGTAGGGTTCAAATATTAAGTTAAATAAATCTCTTGTTGAAAATGGGTCTTTTTTTAAATTATACTTTGTTCATGCCAACTAGAGGTCTGACAGCAGTTACATTTATAGTATCAAAGATAAAAACACTATCATTTTCTAGTGCTGGTATGTTTGAGAAGGCATTAATTGCCCAGTGTGTGTTCTAAAAGAAAAAAGTTTAATAATAAAATATAACGATATCTGAAACATCATTTGGTTTAAGGAAACACCTTCTTTGAAGACAGGGTGCAAGTTAAGATTGAGGTTTTCGGTAGTGAAAATTTCCTTTAAACGTTCCTAGTTCAAAAAGATCCTAGTATTGTACTATCATATCCACAATCCATTTCAACGATATAGTACACTGCACCTATAAATCAAAGCCGTTCCAGATCCAGAAGGAGAAAAATGTCAATGGTGACAGTAAACAACCTGTAGAGCATAATCCTTTACACTAACTATCTTTACATATAAAGCTTTCTTTGAAGTTACTGAGGCTAACTTATGTACCTATAACAAAAAGCCGTTACAGCTCAAGAAGTAAAAAATGTCCATGTTGGCAGCATAATGAACCTGTAAAGCGAACTCTCTTTATGTCACAATCTTTACATACGTATTCCTTACAGTTGCTGAGGCTAGGTCATGCGCATCCTCTAAATTTTAGAATATATAGAGAAAAATCTTTAAAATCTTCTTCTGAGATATCAATTGGCCAAAAAAAAAGCTGAAACTTATGTTGAAGCATCTTCAGGTATGGTAGCTTCAAGTTTGTTTTAATCATGATCTACTGGTATAGGATGGGGCCACAATTGGGAGGGGGCGGTTGAATATTTACATAGCAATATATAGAATAAGTTTTTAGAAATCTTCTTCTCAGAAAACAATTGGCCAAAAAAGCTGAAAGTTGTCTTGAAGCATTCTAAGAAAGGGTAGATTCAATTTTGTTCAAACTATGATCCATGGGGGTCAAAAGGGGAGGGGTCAAATTTTACATAGGAATGTATCGAGAAGTCTTAACAAAGGAAAACATTTATTAAAATTGTACACAAAAACTCAAATATAATTTATGGTTTTACTTAGACTTTGGCCCCTGGACAATTATTGTGCCTTACAAGGTGTCCAAAGTTTGAGAAATATATATATATATATATATATATATATATATATATATATATATATATATATATATATAATCTGCCTTGGGCATAGGTAACCCAAACCACAAACACGATGCAATGAGCACTTTTCTTGATCCACTTTATTTCATGTGCGTGTGTGCGTGCGTACGTGCGTACGATAAGAAGTTACAATATTTAAGAAAGGAAAAATATCAGTACATATATCATTACCCAGAAAGCATGTTCCACATACATAGAAAATACTACAAATGTTTAACATTAATGCAATACATAAATTACTATTACATGTATTTACTTGTTACAATACTAAGCAACTTTATCGATTAAGATGAAAATTCTACGGTTTCACATAAATAACTTCTATCATGTTATAACAAGAATTGATATAATAATTAGTAAACTTTGATTAAAACATTTGTGACCTGGCAGCAAATTACAGAAAATGGCGCTAAAATGCACGGACTTACGCTCTTCAGTTAAAAAAGTCAATTTATATACCCTTGAAATTTATAGAAATTCGAACCCGATGAAATAACAACGTTGCATATCGTAACAGCACACTCCCCGCTTAATATTAAGTAAATATTACCATTTAAAAACTTGTATAAACTTATAAAATTCATTGCGAAACGCTTTCATACAAAGATAGTTCAATAGATATCATGGAACTTGTATGCAAAATCTATTATCCATGGAACATGGTTAACAACACTGTTCAAATATATCATGGAACATGTATGCAAAATATATTCACCATGGAACATTGATAAAAACTTTCTGTTATAGAACATAACACTTGCAATAATCATATGAAATTTCACATGGTTTAAGAACAATCATTCATTGTGGAACACAATCCTAGATATACTATTGAACATAGTTACCAGTCAGCAAATTGTGGAAGTTCATTATAATTTTGTGGAACACAAATTTCACAATTAACAATTTAGCATCACCATTTCAATAATACATTTCACTAATACATTTTGTCCGTCTTTATGGACACGAACGCGAGCTTTACGAACTTTACCATCACTGCTTTGGTATGTTCTGTTATAACACCAATGGGCCAGTCTGTTCGATGTTCTGCACTGTCTTTTAAAAGAATAACATCACCGGCTTTTAAGTTTGGTCGATCATCTCTCCATTTCCGTCTGGTTTGAAGGTTCCCTAAGTAATCTTGTCTCAAGTGTTTCCAAAATATGTCAAAGAGAACTTGTACATGTTTCCACTGGGCGCGGTACATATCTTAAATGTTATTAATTTTTTTGTATCACAGGTAAGCAATTCACTTTTCCAGTTAACAGCATCACAGGACTAAGAACTAAAGTTGAATCCGGAATCAAACAGCTGAACATTATTGCCCACCGTTTATTGTTTATTACTCCACTGCGTGTTTTCCTCGCTAAAATTTTCCATGAACCGAATGTATCCACTCCTACTGTGGTGAATGGAGGACCAGGAGTAATTCTGTCAGAATGTAAATCAGCCATTTTCTGTAATTCTAATTTTCCACGGAGCTTTCTACATGTGACACATTTGTGGATAAATGAAGTCACCTCGCGTTATGCACCAATCATCCAGAGGCCATTCTTTCTAAGGCTCCTTCGGTAAAATATCTTCCCTGGTGTCTAACTGAATTGTAGTAGAATCGAATCGGGAGTGTTGAAACATGATGTTTATTTGGCAATATTATAGGATTAATGTCTCAAGTAGCTATAGGTAACACATTCTTCACATTGTAGAGTCTTTCACCAACGCGAAGTAATCCTTCACTGTCCATAAATGGGGAAAGGATTGAAATCCGACTATCTTTTGAAACAGCTTTTCCTTTTTGGAAATAGAGGATTTCTTTACTTAAACACTCCTTTTGTACTTCTTTCAACACACATTTTTCAGCAATCTTGACAGGAATGTACACTGATACTGTTCTCACACATATGCCATCCAGAACAAGAATGAGTTCTGTGCTTGAAAGACTTGATGACGTGTCATAGACAGGCGACAAAATTGATAAATGCTTACCATTTAGAAAAGTTCTCTGAAAGTTCAGTTATACAGTTCTTTGACATCTCAGTGGTGGTTTTCATAACCTTTACGTCTTGACGAATGTCTTTGTCATCCTGTGGATCTTTTAATGGGAAGTCACAATTCTTGTTAACATCACTGTTTTCATGTTGTTCTAAAAGCCACTGAGGTCCTTGTAACCATTCGCTATTCTGTAACTGTTCGTTTGAAAGGTTCCCTCGTGTCGCACAGTCGGCAGGATTTTTAAGGGTCGGTACATAATTCCACTGGTCAGCAGAACTCACTTTTAAGATTTTGCTCTCATGATTAGCCACATATGTATAGAATCTTTTTGATTGATTGTTAATGTATCCAAGGACAACTTTGCTATCAGTGTAATATTTCACAACATTCGGTTTTATGTCCAATTGTTCTAAAACAGTTTGTATGATTTCTGAAGCAAGGACGGCTCCACACAGTTCTAATCGTGGTATTGTATGTCCTTTCATTGGAGTTAGTTTGGCTTTTCCCAATATAAATCCTAAATGGCTTGTGTTGTCTTCATCAGTGATTTTCAAATACGCAGTTGCATCAAAGGCTTTTTCTGATGCATCACAGAAAACATGTTATTCAATGGTGTTAACACAGCTTAATGATACAGGTAAGTACATCCTAGGAATTATCAAGTCTTGTAAACACTGTAGAGATGATTTCCACTCTTTTCATTTGTAATTTATTGTGGTTGATAATAATTGATCCCAATCTGCACCAACTGATTCTCGAAGAAGTATTTTTCCCGAACAGGTAATAGATGACAAAAAGCCCAACGGATCAAAAATGCTATTCAGAAATGAAAGTAAACCTCTTCGAGTGTTTGGTTTTCACTGACTTGAATTTCAAACAAGAAACTGTCAAGGTTTAAGTCCCATGATAAACTGAGGGTAAAACTGAGTTTTCCCCAAAATGTACATCTCTAAGGTTATTGTTGAGATCCTCTTCACAGAAGCTATTCAAAATTTCTCTATCAATCTTGTGTAACGGTACATAGCCATTTTCTTGGAACACTGTTTTGGTTCTTTTAATCAAATCTATCATTTTTGCACGGGATGGTGAGGACACTAAACCATCATATACGTAAACGTTTCTATTTACAAAGTCTTTAACATCAGACCCATAAGTGTTTTCACAATTCTCTAGAGTGTTTTGTAATCCATATGTTGCTATCGCAGGAGATGGTGCATTTCCAAAACACGTAAACACACATGCGGTATTCGATAAGAGGAAGACCCGGATTGTTGTTTTTATACCAGAAAAAACGAAGAAAGTCTCTATGTTCTTTTTTCACGTAAAACTGGTAGAACATATGTTCAATATCAGCAATTACAGCATATTGATCTTTGCGAAAACGCAATAAAATTCCTACAAGATTGTTTGTAAGATCAGGTCCAGTCATCAACACTTTGTTCAGAGAATGTCCTTCATAGACTGCAGATTTGTTTTTTTAGAGTTGTAAACACCAAAACTAGGTAAATACCTCACTTCATTGTTGCTTTCATGATCAAGAACATGAGCTATTTCTGCAACACCACTATCAAACACTTTCTTAATAAATTCAACTAAATGAGACTTTTTCACTTCATTTTTCTTGAAAGTAGCATCTAGAATTTGAGCTGTTCTCCATGCTTGAGATCGATTGTTTGGCATCATGGGTTTTGGAGAACGGAAAGGAAGTGGAACAGTCCATTTTCCGTTTTCACCCTTTTGACACAGTCCTTCAATTCTTCTTCCTGTCATAATTGTAGTTCCTGAACAAGATGACAGAGAATATTGGGTGGAAGGGCCTTGAATATCCAGAAGATCGCAAAGTCTTGGAGAAATAAGCGTTCTATTGCTTTGATCATCCAGTATAGCGTATACATTTATGGCTTTGTTTGGATTTTGTCGTAGAAACACATTCACTAACACTATTTTTTCCACAAGAACGTCCTAGAGAGGGTTTGTCACACAACACAGTACATTTTTACGCAACGTTTTCTGATGAGTTATCCTCCCCCGCCATTCTCTCTGACACTTGTATGTTGATTTTCAAAAGAGTTTCTTAATCTGTCAACATGCATCAATGTTCTGTGATTATTACTGCCACATTTTTCACATTTCACTTTAACTTTACAATCTCTAGATATATGATTTGTTGATTCGCAACAGTTAAAACATATGCGTTTGTTATTCAGAAACTTTCGTCGATCTTCAAGTGACTTAATAGACACTGTCTACATCACAACAATGAATGTTCAGCTTTATGAATAGGACAACGTTTCATCGTTTCTTGTTGTTTTGCGGTTCAGAATACTTTTTCGTCTATTTCCACGTATAGGTGTTGAACTTGGTGTGAAACGTGAGTTGTCATACACAAATGCTGTATCATTTTTCATTTCACTCATATCTCTAATGAAGTCTATAAACACAGACAGTGGTAGAAATGATACTTTATACTGTTTCTTATAGGTTGAGGCGCGAGTTGTCCATTTTTCTTGAAGACCGTAGGGTAATTTGTTGACAATAGGATTGATCCCGGACGAAGTGTCAAAATATGACAACAGTTGTGAATAATGAACACCAGATTTTGTAGATACCAACTCTGACAAAATGTCCAATAAATCATAACGTCTTGTCATTTCTTTGTTGGAAAGTTTTAGAAAGTTATTCTCTGAAGACCTCTTTCAGGTGCATGAACATTGGAAGCACGGATACTAGAAGCAAATGTGCTGAAGGTTGGCCCAAGCCACTCTATTAGCATTTCCATTTCTTCAAATGGTGAAACATTAAGTTCATTCACAATGCTCTTAAAACTAGTTTTCCACACAATAAATGTTTCTGGACTATCGTTGAACTTGCAAAATCTTGTTAGTAGTAAGTCTTTCTTGAGGAGAAATTGCAAAAGTCCTCCTAGAACTGAGTCGTCTTGTACTCTGTTGTGTAGTTGAGAGTTTGGATTGTTTAGAACAGGAGGATTCTGATTAGAAATTCGGTTTGGCTTCGGTGTTGCCTGAATTTTCAGTTTTTCTCTAGGTTTTTCTGAACATGATGATTCAGCATAAAATGGCTCCTTTTCTTGTGGAGTTTTGTCATCTCGATATTGGTCATCATTCAATTTTGTTTTTAAATGGAAATCTTCAGTTGGTTTTGAATCACTAAAATGTTACGACACATATTGATCTGTTAATTCCTTTTTGTTAACAAAGGATCGTTGAGAGGATGCATTAGATGATTCACTGTCTGAAATTCTCTGTGATAAAACTTCAGCGGCCTCCAACTTAATGCTTGAAGGCGGTCCAATATTGATGTAACTACAGTCTCTTTTCTTTCAAATTCAATTTCACTTTTTCGGATCATTTCTTTGTCACTATTTCGAGTAAGAAATAACGTAAAATCTTTGAACACAGAATTGTGCTTGGTACGAACTCTCTTCAACTCATCTGCTATTTTCCTAAGTCTCTCTAAATCACCAGCTTCAGCTTTGTCCAGATTTATCAATAAATCTTCCATTTTTGTCCAATTTTTTTTTTTTTGAAAGTCATGAATTTCACTTTGGTAAAATTCTTTTCCTGCTGTCTTTTTTATTCGGGCTCTCGCTCCAAGTGATTTTGGGAATACGTCCAGAGTTTTCTCATCTTCTTCATGAATAGATAGTTGATCATTTCTATGGTCTAATTGTCCTGGATCAGGATTCTGATGAATTTCAGTTTTACCTGGGTCAGGATTTTTGACGTTATCCGCATCAGGCTGATCATTTTGTCCTGGAACAGGATTCTCTTTGTCCGATAAATCAGCTTGATCATGTCCTGGAACAGGTTCCCGTACAGTATCTAATTCTCCTGGATCAGGATTTGATGCCATGGTATATAAATCTTCTTACTTATCTGCCTTGTGCATAGTTAACCCAAAACACAAACACGATACAATGAGCACTTTTTTGTTCCACTTAATTTCATGTGCGTGTGTGCGTCCGTACGTGCGCACCGTAAGAAGCTAAAGACCACAAAATGTCTATAAGCATTAAAGATTAAGTTTAATATAAAAAAAAAAACTACAAGGAAAGGTAAAATACTGAGATTTGCAATATATATGTGTGTGTGTGTGTGTGTGTGTTTGTGTGTGTGTGTGTGTGTGTGTGTGTAATAATTACCTGAACCAGGCATATAACTAAAAGCTAAAAGTAACTGTAGTATACTGGTATAAAAAATGATCGGCCTTTAAAACAAACTTATGAGCTACTGAACCTTTATTTACTGTTACATGTATTACAGGCAATTAGAATTTGATACACGAGTTGGAAAACGAACTTTATCATCATTGTACGTAACATTGCTGGATGTCTTTACGTTCGATTTCCTTCCTAATCTCAAAATAATGGTTTTCTTAAAAAGTTATTTTTTTAATTAACTACATTTAATAATGTCAGATGCGTAACACAATGTACTTAGCTTATTTTTAAAGCATGATTATTTTACTATATTTATTCACTTGTGCTGAAAAATTTGTAAGTCCCAACCACTTATTCTTTAAGTATTTTACCCTCGATATCTCGAAAAATTGGATATCTCGAACTTTTTAAACAGTCGCCTCTAGTACGAGATAACGAAGTGCATCACCAAATACAAGTAATATACACCATTAATAGGTTCAAAATATCTTGCCATGATTTTTTATCTTTTATCAACCATTTTTTAAAAGCATGAGCATTTCAAACACATAATTAATTTGTCAATTTTTACCATTTTCAATCCTCCTTGTTGATAATCTTGAGTTAAAACTGAACGCTTTATTTTGTCACACAAATTAAAAAATGTCTTTATTGAGAAATAAAATTGTCTACCTTTTTGGTGTTGGCCATGATATAAATAAGTAATTAATTTTTGGAATAACTGAAGACTTTGTTACAGTCACACGGCCAATTTGTGCTAGAATTCCTAATTTACAGTGTTGTAGCATACTTTTTATTTTTTGGAATCTGCACACAAAGGAAAAATACAAAACAGGAGTACAACAAACACGGAGCTCTTATTAAAATAGAGGTAGGATCAGGTGACATAGTGGAGTAAGCATCCTCTGCCGACCGGTCACACCCACCATGCGCCACTTGTTATATCGGTAAAAAGTCATTATCTGGATATTGTCGTAATTTGGAAAAATATCATAATCGGGAAAAACGGAGAAAAATTCGTGAACATTTCGGTATTCAATCAATTGTCCAAAGCAGAGCAACCACGGACCTCTGGAAAACCTCAGAGGCAGGATCAGGTGCCATAGA
The DNA here is from genome assembly GCA_033439105.1 of Magallana nippona. NCBI lineage: Eukaryota > Metazoa > Mollusca > Bivalvia > Ostreida > Ostreidae > Magallana > Magallana nippona. The sequence continues at coordinate 62,398,201 of CM065926.1, read as the reverse complement.
GGAGTAAGCATCCTCTGCTGACTGGTCACACCCGCCGCGTGCTCTTTGTCGTAATCGGGAATTTGCATGCAAATTAATATTTTCTTTCGATTTTAAATTGTCTATTTCTACAGTAATGATTTTTTAAAAATTTTCTCTTTCCTTTTTCATAAAAGAAGAATACAAAATAGTAATACACATCATGTCCATGAGTAGAACATCCAAAAATAAAATATCGGCTACATATATAACCAGTGTCTCTTACCAAATATTGTTTGCAAATGTTTTGTATTGTTTTTTTAATCTTTTGTACGCATTTCATGTCTGAAAATAGACTATTATTAAATTTCCACAATCCACGCCCCTTTCGAAATTATCGAATTTTAATTCTGCAGTAACAATGGAGTGATCCGATCTATAACCAGGTTTAAACGACTAAGATTCAACATATTTGGACAGACTTTCAGAAATCAAAATATAGTCCAGACGCCCATGTTTTAAGGGTGTTTTTACAACAGGTATATTCCCATTTATCATTGTTCAAAATTCTAAAATATTCCAAACGATATCATCCATGACTTCTAATACTCTTTCCATTGCTTTTGGGTTATTAACTATATAGTTATTCATTGTATCAATAACAGAATTCAGTGCAAGATTAAACTCCACAAGTATATAAAAATCATTGTCAAATTCCAAAAATGTTTTATACATACTTTTTCAAACTCATGACTATCAGAGTTTGGATCGTAAATGTTTATGACTAACTCTATTATACTGTTAGGTCTAATGCTATTAAGTTCCTCCTTCGCCCCTCTTTATTTCATATACTTTTTATACCCGCACTTTCTAAAGAAAGTTCGGGTATATTGTTGTTACCCTGTTCCGTCTGCCTGTCCATCCGTCCATCCGTCTGTCACGTTTTACTTTCTCAAACTGCTCTTACATCTTATAAACCAGCAAACTGAACTCTTGGAGTATGATTTGGGGTGTCATGTTGTTTTGTAAAAAGGTTTCAAAAATTCTCTGGTAGTCCTGGGGGTCAAATAATTGGTAAGAAATCATGTTTTTTGACAAAAACCTTCTTCCTCGAACTCCTTTTACATTTTCAACAGTAGACAAACCATCTCTTGGAATATGTTTTAAGGTGTCTTATAGATGCGCAATAAAGTTTCGGAAATTTCAATTTTGTCCTGGGGGTCATTAAATGGCTGAAAAATGACGTTTTTTTACAAAAAGTTTGATTTCAAAAAACGTCAATTTCTTTTTGCAGTAGCCAAATGATCTTTTAGAATATGATTCGGGGTGTCATGTTGATGTGTAATCATGTTTCAGAATTTTTGTTTATATCACATGGGTCTGTGGTAATAAAAAAATGAGTTTTTTTTGCCAAAAAAATATGGTTCCCAGAACTCTTCTTACAATTTATGCAGTAGCTTTGTCATCTCTTGAGATATGATAGGGGCTGTCCTAAAGGTGTGCAATAAGGTTTTAAAAATTTGAATTTCATCCAGGGAGTCAAATAGTAGCAGAAAACTGACGTTTATCACTCCTAAAAAAAACCTACTTTCCAGAACTCCTCTCATGATTTAATAAATAGCCATATCATATCTTGGGGTATGATAAGGGCTGTCCTTTAGTTGTGCAATAAGGTTTTAAAAATTTAAATTCATCCAAGGAGTCAAATAGTAGCTGAAAATTGACGTTTATCACTGCTAAAAAAAACGTACTTCCCAGAACTCCTCCCATGATTTAATGAATAGCCACATCATCTATAGGGATATAGCAGGGGCTGAGCCATAAATATGCAATAAGGTTTTAGAAAAATAAATTTGATTCTGAGGGTCAATACTATCTGCAAAATGATGTTTCGTCCCATAAAAAAACCTCATTCCTGTGTTATATGTAATTGTAGAAATTTTAAAGTCAGTCAACAAAAACCTAGAGCTTGCTGTAAAAAAAACAAACCAGGATCAACATTGCGCTAGGGCTAAGAATTACACTACATATGAATTAGATAGGTTACTTGATTAGTTCCAACTCTGGAAAGTCACTGGGCATCTCAAAGGGGGCATAACCTATATACATGTACCAATTGATGTGCAATGACACAAAGAAGAAGAATAAATATGGTCTAGGGGAGGGGATCTCAATAGTTAATAAAATGTATTATCATTTCCTATTTCAGAGGAGGGGGGTGGTTGTTTACAAACAACTCCGGGGGGTGGGGGAATGACCCAAGGGGCAGGGGCCAATTTGTCTTAAATGTATCTTGACATGATCAGCAGAATTGGACAGAATTCGAATGATCACTATAGGGCATCTGCAGTCGTCAGTGGGGCCCTAAATAGTTACAAAATCAATCTACAAAAAATATTGATAATATGTTATACATGTATTTAGAAATGTCTTTATTTTCAAAATGATTAACAAATTAATCAGTCAAAATGAGTTATAAATAACCGATTGGCAATTCTACAATTGATTGCAAGATCCCTAGTATAATATCACATGTATTTTGTTATATATAATTATACATGTATGTTAACAATCAGGATTAAAATGCATAAATTTTTATGTCATAAATCTTGACATACCACATATCTCTTGACAAAAAAGAATAAGCAATTTAAAATAAAAGAAAATTAGTCATTAACTCTTTTTCTATTACTGGTGTATGATGATGGGGTAGGGGGTATAATGGGGAAAAAAAGCTGCAGCATGCCTTCATTCTCACTAAAAATGTAAATCTTATCCACACATCCTGGGGATGGGGAACGGTTGAGGCCCCTTCCCCTTCCTCCCTATTATAACTCATATAAACATGATATTTAATACCCAAATTTAATAAAAAAAAAAAAAAATAGGGTCAATATGGAATCAACTCAATAGTGTAAGTCTGACAAATGAAAAAATAAAAAAATAATGCAATTAAAATGGCAGAAACTGTAGATAAGCTTATTTAAATAAAGACGATGATGATACAGTATGCTGGCAAATTAAAGGGAGATTACATTTTAGAAAGTGAAAGTAAAACTTAACTGTTTTGTATACCGGTGTCTCATAATATTGCGCTACTACATGTATTATACTTACCTATATTGGTCAACATCATAATGATAATCCAATTAGCACAATACGAATTCCTTTAGCTGATCACCACAAAAGAAATGTTTATTCATGTTAATTAATCCTATTCTGCATATCAAGAAAACATATGCATGTACACCACGTGAAATCCATCTTACCAAAGAGCTGGGTAAAACTAGTACTCGATGCAACCTGTACACCTGTGTTGTGTACGTAACTTCAGACAAAGATCATTTAATTGTAACATATTGCATGTGGCCTTCTTTTTTACTAAAACTAGTATAAGAGAGTGTTATTTAGAGGCAAACACTTGGTGCGGGTATTACTGTCTAATGACAGCATCTAGTTATTTTAAATTGTTATTAAAAAAATAGAGACACCTCTTGATTTTGATCTGTAAGAGTTACAAAATCATTTATATGTCCACATGGATTCCTTTATGTACTTTTTATTGAAAATTGTTACTAAAATATAGAGACACTTTTTGTAGTTACAAAAGTATTTATAACCTCACATGGCTCCAACATATGGTTAGAATTCGGGAATAAAATGTGTATCTAGAAATCATATGATACGAGTATCATTTTGATTAATAACGATAAATGAATGACATCTTGTCATTTTGATAATGTAGCTAACCCATGACAATTTACGGTAGCTATTATAGAGTCAACCATTTTTTAAAGGTGAAAAGGTAACTACAAAAAAAAATAGAGACACCTCTTGAATTTGATCTGTAAGAGTTACAAAATCATTTATATGTCCACATGGCTTCCTTTATGTACTTTTTATTGAAAATTGTTACTTAAATATAGAGACACTTTTTGTAGTTACAAAAGTATTTATAACCTCACATGGCTCCAACATATGGTTAGAATTCGGGAATAAAATGTGTATCTAGAAATCATATGATACGAGTATCATTTTGATTAATAAAGATAAATGAATGACAGCTTGTCATTTTGATAATGTAGCTAACCCATGACAATTTACGGTAGCTATTATAGAGTCAACCATTTTTTAAAGGTGAAAAGGTAACTACAAAAAAAACCCCTGAACTATTAAAAATTTAATTGCACTTTACGCAGTCACTAACCAATTCTAGATGCATCTAGAAACCATATAATTTTATTGTAAAGAAAAACACTCTCGATCACTTTCGCATTCCTTCAATGCACGTAAAAATACACAGAACATAGGACCCAACTGTCAAACGTTAAACGAATGGGTTTTTATCTCTTTTATCTTCGTTTCAATATCACAAAATTTGCCTATCACTGGCCTTGGGCCGTTCCAGACTCCTCGTAAGACAATAATATAAATGTAACTGTAAGAAAATGTACAGAGCATTGTTTAAGCTTTTCTCAGTCTTGTTCATTCAATGTAATCTTTGCAGGGTTTATCACGACAATGGTAATGGAAAAAGTCCTTGGACCATCCGTATGGAACGCCTGGACTGTCTCATCATGGCAAAACTGAATTTGTTATGTGCTTATATCATTATATGGCGTGCTTTTATCGTTATCTAGTGTTCTTGTATCATTATGTGGTGTGATTTTATCATTATTTGGTGTACTCCTTCAATTATGTGATGTGCATTTACCAATATATGATGTGCATACATTATTATGGCATGTGCATTAGGCATTATGTGATGCGCAGTCATCATTTTGTGATGTGCATACATTATTATGTGATGTGCAGTTATCATAATGGTATGTGCATTCATCATTATGGCATGTGTTTTTCTAATTATGTGATGTGATTCCGTTTTTACATAATGTGTTTTTAAACATCATTATAAAATATGCTTTTGTCTTTACACGATGTACTTTTTTATTCATTATATCATGTACAAACATCTTTAAGTTATGTACAAACATCATGTGATGTGCAAACTTCTTGATGATGATCAAAGTCACGTGACAAACTTTTAAAGTTTAAAGACGATATCAAAGTTCAAAACGAGTACAAAACGATATTTATCTTCCTAATTTGTTTATAATCTTTACGGATGCAAACATAAATAATCTAAGGTTGTAGAAGTATCACAGACACACACTTACTTTCTGTAAAGAAAGTAGCTCTCATTAGCCACGCATCTCACATCACTTGCCTCGACACTATTTTATTGTTTCTGCGGTCCGTCCCCTTACTTGTACACTTTTTGATGATCCACGCCTGGCTACTCGACGTGATCCGGTCCTTTGGATCAAGTTACTGTTATAATAAAATATATTTGTTGCTTCATTTAACCGGGGACGTTTCACCGGCGTACGCCGATCATGCCGGTCTGTAAAGACTGGCGTGAAAGAGGTTGTTGCAGTTCCTATGCTATTTTTACCTAAAGGAGTTGCAGATAAAATGGAAAAATCAAAGTAAAAGAACTCGATGTCAATCTTTTGTGCATGCAACTTTGTACATAGAGCAGTGTAGAATTTTATCTGGAGTGTTAGTGCTGACTTTTATAAGACCATGAAATAAACTTGAAAATGGTTACGCACATAAATGTGGCAGTTTTCACGCTTTATAAAAGGGGAATCCTCGTTGTGAAAAACTGCCTCCTTGAAACAAAATTAGTTTAATCTTAACGTTTAGAGTAAGACAACTTCTTAAAAACTGTCATTTCCGATTTTTGTTTCAAAGAGGCATATTTTTGAAAAATCTTACTTTTGGAAAAAATCAATGATACCTTTGAAATCCAAAAACGCTGTGTTAAATATCCCCGCCAAAAGTTATGTCCAGAATAGTCGAGTGGTTACGCCGTTAGAATAGATTGCAACCGACTCCGACTGTTTTTATTGGGTTCGAATCCCGGATCAGTTGGAAATTTTTGATACATATTTCTTTTCATCACATGAAAAGGTAATGTATATAGATAATCTAAGAATGTCAGAATGAAGTTATTGAAACGTACTCTTGTCAATGTAATATTTTGCATGCGTGCTTATTTTTTTTCAACATTACTTACTGTGTGAAGTTCCCGATATAAACTTGAATTGTAAGCATTTCTTTCTGAACAAGGGATTTGGAAACAATGTAGAAAGTTATGGGGTTTTTTTCATTTTTTATGAAATGACCGGGTGTGCCGTTTTCAAGGATATATGTACAGGTTGTTAAAAGAAAAAAAAAAAGAAAAATCATTAAAAAAAAAGTATGAATCGGTGATGAAGCAATAGGTAAATGAAAATATGTACGGATTAATTTATTTAATCTTGTTTTTATCTAGACTATGCGTTTATCTAGATACAGAAACATGTTATGATTAAAATTACAATTCTGAGGGCTATGAAGAGCCACTGATCATTTTTATTCATGTCATATTTTAAACACACTGGACCGTAGATATCAAATTAATATATATAAAATTAAAATACAGAATATATGGTCATCTTCCTAACTGTATTTATGAAAATCAATTGGTGATTACCGTGTTCGATATAGATGCGCGTAAAATGTTTAAGTATTTTATCTGTATGCGGAATATACCCGCTATGTAAATATAGTCGTCTACGTAATGTGTCTATATTTAGATATGACTCTTCAAGCGATACGGATATTTAAAGGTCATTTCTACGTTAGGTAATAATCCCGCTTTTTTGCAACACCCTCTTTGCTGCTTTTCAAGTATCAATGGCGGAAAGCTCACGGTTTAGTCATGTTATGAGTTGAAAATGTACATATTATAGCATTTAATGATTTATTTTTGACGTCGTCGTGTCAATAACTGCCGTCAGGTGAGCAGACAAATTGAATAACGCGCGTTAGTGTTCATGAATTGAATGCATTTATTCAACAAAGTTTTATTCATAACGTTATGATATAACGTGTAATTTCTTTAAACTGCACAACGAATTATATCGAGGCTAGAGAATCCATAAATTATTGGCAATCGTTCTTGTGGATTTGTTGGGGTTTTTTTTGGAATTTTGGACAGAAACTAATAAAAAGATGTATTTCCTTGTAATTTTAATAAAATTGCACTGCTACATTTTCAACCGTTCTTTAACTCTCTATCTTTTATTTTAATTAATGTAGGAATTCTCGCAGAGCCAATAAAGAAAGGCATCTACTGGAATTGTTACAACTGTTACCATGGTTATACCGATAGTTGTGACAATAATATGTTTCTCCATTTTTGTTTTACACCGGTTTACTTCATTTGCAAATTCGCTGTTTAGCGCCCGTCATATATCGGGATATGGGACAAATGAGGTCCGCCCTAAAGACAATCATGGACTCAGGAAAATAAAAAAGAATTCGAAATTACTAAACGCATTGGAACATTCTTATTAAAGACAAAGACTGCAATGCCATTTTCTTTAAATTGCTGACAAGTTCATATAAACACAATAATTTGGGTGATATACTCACTTTCTCACTAATAAATAATCTGTACAACATATGTGCAAGAAGTATCCTAATGATGGAGGATTTGCAAATTAAAAATAAACTGTCAAAAAAATTAAAAATAAATAAATCATTAACCTCGTATCACACCGCCGACTCAAATATAGTATCGAGGCAATTTGAGGTGAATGGCTGACGAGAGCCACTTTCTTTACAAACATTAAGTCTGTGTCAGTGAGACGTTTGCATAGTTAGATTATTTACGTTTGCGCCCGTAATGTTTATAAACAAATTGGAAAGATAAATATCCGTTTTGAATTTTGCCGCTGGATCTACTTCGCCATCTTTAAACTTTAAAAGTTGTCACGTGACTTTGATCATCATCATAACGAAGTTTGCACATCACATACTGATGTTTGTAAATACCATAAAGATGTTTGTACAAGACATAATGAATAAAAAAAGTACATCGCGTAAAGACGAAATCATATCATATAATGATGTTTGAAAACACATTATGTAAAGACGGAATCACTTCCCATAATTAGAAAAGAACATGCCATAATGATAAATGCACATGCCATAATGATAACTGCACATCACATAATAATGTATGCACATCACAAAATGATGACTGCACATCACATAATGCCAAATGCACATCACATAATACCAAATGAACATGCCATAATAATGTATGCAAATCATATATTGGCAAATGCACATCACATAATTGAAGGAGTACACCAAATAATGATAAAAGCACACCATATAATGATAAAACCACATCACATCATGATACAAGCACACCACACTAAATAGCGATAAAAGCACGTCACATAATGATATAAGCACATAACGAATTTAGTTTTGCCATGATGAGACAGTCGCGTTCCATACATCCGGGTCCTATCTCTTTCTGATGATTGTTTTCATGGCGCTAATGGCCACCGGATCAGAAGAAATCATGGTCATATCTTCTATCCTTGTTTACGATATTTTTAAAACTTTCATTGTTCCTTTTAGGTTATTGACAATGTATTGTTAAGAATTTCTTAAATAAGTAAATAGGTTTCTAACTCTCGGTGTTATGATAGCATTCGCATTACTTGATCACGCTTTTTTTACAAAGCTAGTCTATATATTTCCCAAGACTGAGATACAAATAATACTTCATCTATCTTTTATTTCAGAGAGGATCTGGAACCTTCAACTTGTCCTCTTTGTGGAGACAAGAAAAATCCAGAAGGAGACGGCAATATTATCACCTGCAAATGCAGTCACTCATCAGAATGTTCAAAATGTGCAGCAGACATAGAGTTGTCCTTAACGGATCAGTTAACCCATCAGATTCAGTACACGTGTCCTACCCATGGCAAATATGGACATTACGAGGATATGTTTAAGCAGTACAAAAGTCGTAGCATCATGTGGATCGCCCTAGCTCTACTTCCATACGGCATCATTCTATGTTATCTGAATCTCAACTTGACCTGGGTTTTCTTTGTCTTCGAGTCGCTGTTAACTCCTTTTATTACTCCTCTTGTTTTGGCGTTCACGTGGGTAAAATGTACATCCAAAGGGTTGGTATCGGGTGAGTGAATGTTGAAGCTTATTGTTATTAAATGGATATATTGCCCGAACTGCATTTATATCAAAATTCTAAACACATTCTACTGATTTTATGATTATTTCTTTTATCAGGTGCTTTGTTCGGACTGCTGGATTCTATTGTCGATCTGCTAGTGGTCGCGGAGCTGGCTTACGAGGCGGGGCTAGGGGACTTTTTCACGACAACTTCCTCTGACTACAGTCTCCTGGCAGCTTGTATAGTGGTATAGTGGTAAGCACAACTTTTACCGTCACAGTGTCCCTAGAAACACACATTATACAAAGAATATCATCTTGAAAGTTTGAAACGAATGACCATATGCTATCTAAAGCCATTTGTTTATCATTGATACATACTTCAAGTTATATTGCGTAACTCTTATTTAGATTTTATAAGAAATTATTACATATACGCTAAATCTTTTAATTTTTATTTTTAATGTGCTTTTTAGGTCACCTGAGTCAATCAGGTGACCTAGTGTCATTGGTCTTCGTCCGTCGTTGTGTTCGTCCGTTAAATTTATTACATTTTCACTTCTTCTTGAAAACCACAAGTCCAATTGTTACCATTTTTAGTTTGAATCATTTCTAGGATAAGAGGGATATAGATTAAGCAATTTATGACCAAAACATCTTCATGGCCTCATGGGCTTGGTCAAATAACCAAAGAAATGCCAAATATTGAGAGAGAAAAAACTTTTTCTTTACTCTCACACATGTAAATTGAACTGCATAGTTATGATGTTCCTGGAGCTTTCTACAAAATTCATGACCCCTGGGTCAGGGGCTCAGGCCCTAGGCGGGGCAAATTAAGACATACAATAAAAATGTATTAAATCTTAGAAAATCTTCTTCCCAGCTACTTCCACAACTGTTGAAAAAAAAGCTTATTGCATGGTTTTTATGTACATGAAACCCTGTACCAAAATTTTGATATTCATGATCTCTAGATCTCTTGAAGGCCCAAGGGTGTGACCAATATGGCAATGTAGTCAAATGTATTTAATCTTACAAAATCTTCTGTTATGATGCTCATGAAGCCCTCTAAAAACATCCTTGTCAATTTTCACAATGAATTCCTGAATCTGTTGTTCATGAAGCCCATCACCAAAATTTTGAAATTCATGGCTCCTTGGTGAGGGGTTCAGGTCCTTGATCGGTGCCAATAAGGCCATACAATGAAAATTTATTTCATATTAGAAAATCTTCTCTCAATCCAAAGCAGAAGGGGGGGTTTAAACTGAATGCATGTTTATGATATTCATGAAGCCCTCTACCTAAATTGTGAAATCAAAGGCCCCAGGACCTTTGAGTATCTGTGGCCAAGATAGGAACATAGTAAAAATGTGCTAAATTTAACAATTTATTCTGCTGTACTTTCACACTTGTGGCGCTTTGTTATTATATACAGAATGCAATATTCTTAACTTGTAAAATTTGCTTCCCATGGAGCAGGGGTTTGGATTATTTATTTTGAGAGGGGGTGGCAAAAATAGTCATACAGTGAATATGCGCTACAGTATATTTTAAGTTCAATTGAATTTCTCGGGTAACCTGTTGCTGTTAGTTGTCATTTAACAATTTTGTTTTGAAACCAGAAGGAAAATAGGCACTTGGACATATTAAACAAAACATGTGTTCTGTTTTGGAAAATTTACTTTTATTTCCTTTGCATTGTAAACTTGTGCTGATAAACTGAAGACTGTAACATATTGGTCATTTAAAGCCTGCAGATCAATTTCAATTAAATGTTTACAATGTTGGCCCCTGGGTATAGATAGATAATATGAGATAAGGCGAGGCAAGCTACTGACAAACAAGTTCATAAAACAGGACTATCAACAGGCTCGTTTGAAGTCATCTTTTCGTAAGTTCTATGGTCGATACAACGGCCTTGTCAGCAAATACAATCATCCACTGGGTCGCATGCTGACAGACGTTTTTCATACTAATTGTTAGACAATAATTTATCACCTAATTGTCTACGGACTTTTCCGTTTTTTTCCCCCAATTACGACAAAGAGCACATGGTGGGTGTGACCGGTCGGCAGAGGATGCTCACTCTTCCTAGGCACCTGATCCTACCTCTATCATTTTGGAGGTCCATGTTGCTCTGCTTTGAATTTGTATTTCGTTTTATGGATTTTTGAGATGGTTGACGGTTTGTTATTGTTTTTTTTCATCATAACACAGGCTCAACCCCCCCCCACCCCCACCCCCCTCCCAAAACTATCACCACCCCCGATTTATGTAGAAAGGTTTCAAACATTAACTGAATGCTGTCATTAGACAGCAATACCCACTTTAGTGTTTGCCTCTAAATAACACTCTTTTGTACCAGTTTTAGTCAAAAAGAAGGCCACATGCAATTTCCAGTACTTTTTAAAAATTATAATTTTGATAAATGATGAGATCACATCCCATAATACACATATTACCTTTATGTACAATTTGGGGTTGAACTGTTTGCATGTGAATTTCAAATTAATCAATAATCTAAACATTTCAGGTCATAGAAAGTATGGTCTATATAATTATTACAAACAAAAATGCCCTACCCCCTCTCTCGGCGGTTGCCTGCTTTATATCTGCTTTTGTGTGCCAACATCATCGTGTGCGTGGGTTTAGAGAAAGGGTGGTGGTGAGAAGTCCAGACCCCCCCCCCCCCCAACCCCCCAAAAAATTCATTTATGTAGTAAAATTACCAAAAATAAATCTCGGACTACAATCTCCCCCCCCCCCCCCTGCAAACACGATTATTACTCTGACCCCCCCCCCCCCCCCCCAACACTACTTATGGATAAATAAAATTCGGAATAGTTTGATAACAACGAAAGCCTGTACATGTAATTGCAATAAATAATATTGTAAACAGTGCAAAAATAAATGTCAAATTGCGCAATAATTTTCACTGCAGGACTGTTTTAACTATTTTAAAAGTTGGTATCAAACACATGTCGATATTTATGTAGATAAAAATGCGTTATTTATATTTTATGTAGTTATATTATAATTAAATTACTTTCACCGTTTTAGAATTAGAAATTTTTACAAATAAATACTTGGCCAAAAAAATACGTTTTTAAATTTTGGGGAAACTTAAGAATAAGGTAAAAATAAGATAAGCCCTAGCAGGATTAAAAAAAATTGCTCCTTGATTAGATGGGTTTCACACGTGGTGTACATGCATAACATATTTGTTTTCGATATACAGAATAGGATTAATTAACATGAATAAACGTTTCTTTTATGGTGATCAGCTAAAGGTATTCATATTGTGCTCTAATTGGATTATCATTATGATCTTGACCAATATATGTAAGTATAATACATGTAGTAGCGCAATATTATGAAACACCGGTTAACAGAACAGTTAATTTTTTCTTTCACTTTCAAAGATGTGATCTTCCTTTGCCAGCATACTGTATCATCATCTTTTTTTAAATAAGCTTATCTACAGTTTCTGTCATTTTAATTGCAAAAGTTAATTTTTCATTTGTCAGACATACACTAGTGAGTTGACTCCATATTGACCCTGTAACATATTTTATTAAATATGGGTATTAAATATCATGTTTATATGAGTTATAATAAGGGAAGGGGAGGGGGCCTTAACCGTTCCCCATCCTCAGGATGTGTGGATTAGATATACATTTCTAGTGAGAATGAAGGCACGCTGCAGCTTTTTTTCTCCATTAAACCCATTACCCCATCATCATACACCAGTAATAGAAAAAGAGTGCTTGACTGTAATTTTCTTTTATTTTGCTTATTTTTTTTGTCAAGAGATATGTGATATGTCAAGATATATGACTCATGAAAATTTGTGCATTTTAATCATTTTGACTGATTAATTTGTTAATCACTTTGAAAATATAGACATTTCTAAATACATGTATAACATATTATCAATATTTTTTGAAAATTGATTTTGTAACTATTAACAACTTATTTAGGGCCCCACTCTGCAGATGCCCTATAGTGATCATTCTGTCCAATTCTGCTGATCATGTCAAGATACATTTAAGACAAATTGGCCACTGCCCCTTAGGTCATTCCCCCTCTCACCCCCACCCCACCCCCGGAGGTTTTTTTAAACCATCCTCCCTCCTCCTCTGAAATAAGATGATAATACATTTTAATAACTGTTGAGATTCCCACCCCTGAACCCCTAAACCATATTCATTCTTGATCCTTGTGTCATTGCACATCAATTGGTACATGTATATAGGTTATGACCCCTTTGAGACGCCCAGTGAATTTCCAAAGTTGGAACTAATCAAGTATTCTATCGTATTCGTATGTAGTGTAATTCCTAGCCCTAGCCCAATGATGACCCTGCTATGTTTTTTACAGCAAGGTTTCTGTTGGATAACTAATTTCCACAATTACATATAAATTTTTGTTTATCTTTAAGATTAAAAAGCAATTTTCCAAATCGCTTTATGTACATCTGACATCATACAGAAATATACCAATCAAGAAATGATTTTGCTACTGTAAACATGTGAGAAGAGACTCTGAATCTCTCCCCCCCTCCCCCTCCCCACTCCATTTTTAGAATATCTTCAGAATCATCGAAATCCCCACTCCTAAACCATATATATTCTTATTTCTTAAACCATGACCAAGTCAAGGATCTTTTTGTGGTGTTAGTAGGTCAGGGAACACCCTAACCCAACCCCACCCTCCCAAAATCAGAAATGATCAAATAACTTGAAAAAAAAATGCTTGTGATCTCCACCTTAAAGCATATATATTCTTCCTCCTTATGCATCTTATGGTACATTATTTCAATCACAAGAGGTAAGAGGAGATCCAGGAATTAAGTTTTTTATGGGACAAAACATCATTTTGCAGATAGTATTGACCCTCAGAATCAAATTTATATTTCTAAAACCTTATTGCATATCTATAGCTCAGCACCCGTTATCTTGCTATAGATGATGTGGCTATTCATTAAATCATGAGAGGAGTTCTGGAAGTTTTTTTAGGAGTGTTAAACGTCAATTTTTCTGCTACTATTTGACTCCCTGGATGAAATTTAAATTTTTAAAACCTTATTGTACAACTAGAGGACAGCCCCTATCATACCCCAAGATATGATGTGGCTATTCATTAAATCTTGAGAGGAGTGCTGGAAAGTAGGTTTTTTTAGGAGTGATAAACGTCAATTTTCAGCTACTATTTGACTCCCTGGATGAAATTTAAATTTTTAAAACCTTATTGCACATCTATAGGACAGCCCCTATCATATCTCAAGAGATGACATAGCTACTGCATAAACTGTAAGAGGAGTTCTGGGAACCATATTTTTTTTCCAAAAAAACTTCATTTTTTATGCCCACAGACCCCCTTGTTAAAAGCAAAAATTCTGAAACATGATTACATGACACCCCGAATCATATTCTAATCATATTCTAATAGATCATTTGGCCACTGCGACAAAAATTGACGTTGTTTGAAACCAGACTTTTTGGTAAAAAAAAAACAAAACAAAACAAAACAAAAACAAAAAACAACGTCATTTTTCAACCATTTAATGACCCCCAGGACAAAATTGAACTTTTATATTATTATTATGATCATATTATTGCGCATCTATAGGACACCCCAAAACATATTCCAAGAGATGATTTGTCAACTGTTGAAAATGTAAAAGGAGTTCGATGAAGCAGGTCTTTTGTGGAAAAACGTCATTTCTTTACCTATTATTTGACCCCAAGGACTACGAAAGAATTTTTGAAACCTTTTTACATAACAACGTGACCCCCCAAATCAAACTCCAAGTGTTCAGTTTGCTGGTTTATAAGATGCAAGAGCAGTTTGAGAAAGTAAAACGTGACAGACGGAATGACGGACGAACAGACGGACGGACAGAACAGAATAACAACAATATACCCAAACTTTTTTTAGAAAGTGCGGGTATAATTAATAAAAGGCAGGGGTAACAGTCAGAAGAGTTTTGGATTAGGGTTTAGACTCCAATACTGTGCATTCCTTATTTAACTCTAATTTATCTCCGCGATTCCACCGTTTTGCATCAAATCACGAGACTATAAAACTGCGAACCCTGTTTTTTTTTTTTTTTTTTTTATCTCGGTTTCATTCAGTTTACATCTGTCCGAAAAATAAACACGAGATTTAAAATCCATCAGATCTGCTTCGCGCAATTTAATGCGGATATTATTGCTTCACTTTTAATCAGGAATCTACAGAATGAGACTTAAGATGTAAAGGTGAGACCCTCTGACAGGTCAATGTTAGAGCTATGGTACTCAGGGGACCGTAAAGGCCTGTAGGTATCCTTTTTAATTATTTTGATTATCATATTTGACATATTTTTGTATACATTATATTTCTAACCAGAACTGTAAATAATCAAGTTTTAGATAAACATATCTATCGAAAAATCATAGAAAACAATAATTAAAAAGTGGGCTACAACTTGAGAAACTTATGATAAATATATGAATGAGTGCATGTGTGAATGTTGTCATTAGTCACTTTTTTCTATTTTTAGCATTTAATGGCCAGGTTCAGGTATATACGTCACATTGACCAATGACAGATTACTTTAAAGTCATTAATATGGATGAGTTACTAACTTTGTTCACTATATAAGTGCAAGTCCTGCCAAATTCAGTACCCACGGATTCTACCCTTTACGATGATAGTTTCATTAACTGTTGTATTCCTGATCTTCAAATATTCAGTATTTTATTTATGATTATTTAAAGTCCTGGATACCTTGTAAGATCACTGTTAAATATATTATCATTATTATTATACTCAGTGATACTGTCTGTAAATCACCAGTATTATAATTCGGAAAACCATTGTGTTTGTAATTTAGGGTAATATGAAGTACATGTAATCGTATTTTGTCAACGTGCGAGTGTTGTATTGTGAATTTGTTTTCTGTGTTTTCTAGATTTTCTTTGGTTATATTATATAAAAGCATATATATGAGTACGATTTCGTCATTTTTTTTAACGACCCTGTGATATATATTTTAAGAATTGAGTTCGCTTTAAGACCGCTGTATGGTTGAAATTTTGGTCCTTTTTTGACATAATTGATAGTTGTCGAACTACTATTTTAGTATGGAATAAATAAACAACGTGGCAATCTTGTAGTATAGTGTATTTGAGAAGGCAAAGCCACTGCTTACACATACTCAACCTAGAGTTGAACAGTATCCCTGTGTGATAGTAAAAACCTTATTTTAAGTTGTTTCAGTGAAAATACAGTTATTTGTTAGGAGTAAGACTTCTATAATTAAGGTGGTGTAAAATATTAAAAAAAATAATATGAAATATTTTGCATTTGACAACTGTTGTTTTCGTGGGTTAAGTTTTTTGGTATAAAATTGTTGGTTTTGTATGGAAAATGTAGTTCTACATGTACTTTTACTTATTGTGATTAAACACATTCATATTTACAGAGAGAGAACTGGAGTTGGATTTAATGTTATGTAAACCAGTAAACTTATTTTTTTTAGAACTTTTGATTTTGAAACCGATCAAAATCAAAAACCACACGGTATAAAAATGATATATTGTCCTCAGGTGCCTAGGAGGAGTAAGCATCCCCTGTCGACCGGTCGCACCCGGTCGTACCCAATATAGTTTAAGGTCGAGATCTAGTAAATGATTCCAGGGCCCAGAGTGTCGTTTTGGTGCTAAAACCATTATGACGTCATAATTGATTTGATGAAAATTCTCCCGTATTTTACGGCTTTAAAAAATCATGCAGAAATTGCAACAATTTCTGCACATTCTTTATCAAATCGGAAAACGTAATCCCGATATCTATATTGAATTTGACATCATGCGAATTATTCGGATGAGAAAGAGACGAAAATTAACACGCATTGCAGTGTACATACAATTTTCACATTCCTGAATGGCATATCTATTTTGAATGAACATTATTAATATTGGTAGATATAAACAAAATTCATTGATTATATGACATGCAGTTGATAACATGGTCAATGCTCGTTAAAGCAGATTTGATCAGATACAGTAAATTTTACGGACGGACAGAGACTGTCCAGTGGACAGAATTAAGACAGACAATAGTGATCATCACTTAAGCTTTTATCTCAGGTGAGCTTAAAAAGATGCCGATGGTCTGCATCACTTAAATGAGCTTTAATATTAAACATTGATCCAAATTATCATACATCTCTTAAATTATATAAGTATTACTAACCATTGTATCCATTTTTTTAAGTTCCCTGAATGTTGTTGGTTGTCACACTGTTAAAATCTTCTCTAAAGAGTCTCTGCAGATCCACATATGCAAATTTAAAGTTCTCTGAAAAAGATATCAGATAGTTTATTATATTTTCGCCTATGAAATTACGCTAATGAAGGTTAGGGCTATAAGGTGTCTCTGATCATCATCAAGTTAACTTTATCTTCATCATGCAGTTAATTGTAAAGGAATTCTTATATAATCTGCAAAACCTTCGAATGATCTTTTTTTTATCAAAACGGGAAGCAGTGGTCTTCCGATAATACTTAAATTTTCAGGTTTCTTACCTCTCTTTACATGTAGGCCTACTCAAGTCTCGTTCCTGCTGACGTCACATATTGTGTATATTTTCAGTACTGAGAACTGTCAGGATGGTGTCTGATTTTATATTATAGTCTGTCCCAAGATATTCATGCAGCACATTTGGCTGATTTTGAATAAAAATACACATACCTGTGAAAGAAGTGCAGTTGAATCAATGAAAGGTAAATTTTCCAGGATATCTTGATTAACACATTATCATTTTTCACTCATAAAAGTTCACAGGAACGAAAACAGATTTCTTAGGAGATTTATAATGGGGAATGTTTACATCTTTTCTCCATTCGGAAGTCACTCGGAATAACTCGCGCAATTTTTCAACGTTATCATCCGGGTCTGCTTTAATACAAAATTCCCGTAGACATTACATTTTTAAGCCATATATTGAAACGTGATCAGCTAGAGGGGGCGTTTTAACGAAGAAATCTTGGAAAGTTTTCATACTTTTGAATGAACATCGTTTGAACCCTGAGGTATTTATAAATATCGAGTAATTAAGCAAAATGTGAATCCAGGATATCTTGGGACAGAGCATAGTACAAAATACCAAAAGCAAGAAATCAGATCAGATTTTATATTTTAGATATGATCAAAACAACTATTATTAATTAATTTAAAGCGCTACATGTTGATTTGCAATTTTTTGAAGCTTTTGCAAACAGTTTTACTCGTTTCCGAAATCCCGTTCTATAGTTATCTCCCGCGATAACTCAACATTCGATGTGCAGACGGACTGAATTTTCTCTTTATGCCCCAAGATATCCTCGATTCACATTTTGCTTAATTACTAGGTATTTACTAGATATATTTGCAAGAAATTAGGGGACTGTGTTTTTAGGTAATAATTTTGTTCTCTAGGGTACACTCCTTTAAAATACATAAGTAAAAGGTTACAAATAGGGTACGCTATGTATTCTTACTGAAATCGAAAGAAGGCCTCATAACAGAATTGAGAAAATCAGATAGGAGAGCTAATGAAAGGGATACAGTGTTACAAAGGGTACCCTTGGATACAGGATAGGTTACAGCACTATTAGAAAGTGATACAGAGGTTTAGAAGTCTACATTTCTTCTAAGTTCAAAAATCAAACAAGCGAGCTGAAGAAAAGGGTACAGTGGGTACACTTGGATACAGAAAGGTTACAGCCCTATTAGAAAATGATATAGGGGTTTAGAAGTCTAAATTTCTACTAAATTAAAAAAATCAAACAATTAATTAAGGGAGCTGAAGGAAATGATACAGTTGGTACAAACGGTACACTTGGATACAGCAGAGGTTACAACACTATGTAAAAAATTTCATTACAAAATCTAGGGCAGAAAAAATTAGACCCGGTGTTGTATAGTTTTCCCCCATAGTAGCTCCCCCCTCCCCCCCCCCCCCCCCAGAAAACCTGCTATATAGTAGCCTTTCCCCCCGGGGAAAAAGATACTATATAGTAGTTTTCCCCCATACTAGGGTTTCTCCTTCACGTTTTTGGTTCAAATTTTATAAAAAAAAATATTTACGGAAACCCAGTAAGAATTTAAAATCAATATTTTAAACCCTCAGTTTGCATATACCTGCATTGATCTATACAGGTTAAGTTTCGATTTGCCGATTTCTTAATTTTCATAGACAATGCTAAAACTTGAACATATGTATCATGGCATACATAGATCTTATTTAGGTAATTATCTGATAAGATATACACTGATCATATGCTTCCCAGCGATGGTCCCGATGACTTGATTAATTGTTTCTCATTAGTTGACCCGGGTTCAATCATCAAAATAACTAAAGTCTCTTTCTCTTTACATTTATCTTAAAATTGACGAATTGCAATTTTTTAAGTTTTAATTTTATAAATTGAAATAAGTTAACAAATATAAGGCGTACGTTCAAATGTTTCTCGGAGATGGTTCAATAGAATTTAAAGAAACTCTATTTAAAACATTATTGAAACTTTATCTCTAAAGGAAAGAATTGATTTAAACCACTGTTGGACATTCTGTGTTTTCCACGAAACTTAAAACTAAAAATTCCACGTAAAAAGGGCCTTTTATAGTAGATGTTTCTTAGGGATTTTTTTTTTGTATGTGTTTTTGTCTTTATATACATTGTAATACATGTACATATAATTTCAAGTGATGGTATATATCTGAGAATTTTATTTGTTGAAAAAAAATTAGAACAAAATACCTTTCTGAGTATATGAAATGTAATGAGTTGTTTATTTTGAAATACATTTCACTATCTGAAATTTCATTTGATTTAGAACCCCATCAAGCGAATTAAAAAAAACTTAAAATCAGTTTCTCATCAAATCATTGCATACAGTCTCCCGTTAGATAATTATTTAGAAGTGAAGATACAAGTATATGATTAAATTTAAGATCGTCAACTCTAAAGGTATTAACTTAAAATCAATAGCCTTTGGGAACAAAGGGGGTAATAAATTTCCACTCCTTAATCCCTCTGCAAAATTTAGTCAAGATTTATCAGTTATTTTCTTTGAAAGGTGCTTATTACATAAAAAATAATACATGGCAAAATTTGCATCACACCTTATATCAACCCGAGACTCCAATATCAGCCGGAGGAACGAAGGCCATGTGGCTGATATTGGTTGAGAGTTGATTCGAGTGTGATCCAGATTTTGCCAAGTATTGTTGTTTTAATTATATTTTTGATAAACGACTCGTTTATATATTCATATGAAAAACTTTATCCAGCTTTATCCTAGTTCTCCCATCTCAAAACCGGCGCATTTTTGACGCTTTGTGACGTCCTATAAAAAAATATGTCCATGTTATAACGTCATAGTCCACACCGTAAATATGCATCGATTAAAACAAAAATATCCGCGGTATTTCGAAATTTGAATAAAAAGAGCAAAAGTATTTTTTAAAAATCGTAACAAAGGGTGAAATAAACTTAAGGGTGATGATACAGGAATGTAATAAACGCGTGCCTTCGTTCATATCAGAGATGAAAAAAACTAAATGCATTTATTACCCTAAATTATGAGTAATCAATATCCTCTCAGATATTGCAAACTATTGCCACGAATGGTCCGCCGTAAACATGACCGGAATGTAAAACAGGGGGAAAATCTACTATATAGTAGGTTTTCCGTGGGGGTAATCTGGCTATAAAAGGGGGGGAAACCACTATATAGCCGGCTTTCCGTGGGGGAAGATCTACTATATAGTCATTTTTCCGGGGGGGGGGGGGGGGGGTTGAACTGCTATATAGCTAGGGGGAAAAGGCACTATATAACTCCGGTTTCGTTAAAAATACGGATGAAATATTTTTCTTTTTCCCGTCTTTGAACATATCTGTCAATCAACAGTTTGTAAAATGGAAATATGTTGATTTTTCATTGCTGTAGGTCTTCAAATGCGCTCATTTAACGGTACATGTATCTGTCGATATTTATTTGCATGTCGATGTCGATGTTTATGAACACACACGGGCCCGAAGTGGATTGCTCGTTTCTCAATATAGTATTCGTTGCAGCCTGGACATGAAATTGCATATAAACTTCGTTCATTTGCATAAACAACATAAAAACACCCCAAAATATCCTTTTTCTTGGTACCGGGGATGAATAAACACAAAGAATATGTCAATTGCTTAAACAGTATATATTGGCTTAACAACAAACGAACCACATACAAGTGATAAAGACATTAACTATTTAACAGATTTAATCAATACGTTTTTTTCTATTATAGTATATAAACATGTGGATATTAATAGTATGATTGTCATGAATGTTGGGTTTATTCGGGATATAAAGGGGTGATGAGTTGGGGGGGGGGGGGGTAGAAATTGGGTAACGTATGATCCTATGAACAAATAGATTATTCATATCCTAAAATCCCAATCAGTCAAAATATATTCTTATATATGCAAACAACTTTTTGTCCGAACAAAATAGATCATTCGTCCGAAAAAATCCTAATTTCCTGAACAATTCCAACTCTTCCGATTAAATAACTTATCTGTCCGAAGAAATATCGTTAGCTACGAACAAATCCCAATTTATCTAAACAAATCTTAATTCGTCCCAACAAATAACTAATTTGTTCGAACAAATAGCTACATCGTCCAAACATATAGCTAATTTGTCCGAACAAATCCAAATTCGTCTGAACAAATCCAACTTCGTCTGAACAAATTCTAATTTTTCCGAACAAATAACTTAAGAAAAGAAATCATCGCACTATTTGTGGTTTAACAGATGAATTTTTGTTTATAAGTAAACATTTCATTATGTTTCTAATAGTCATATTCAATCGTAAACTAAACAATGACAAAGTTCACATGAATACAAACTATGCACGTGATCGAGATCATGATTATGCTAACAAGCTACTTAGGCTTCACAGGATTTGAACACGTGGTCACCCAAATTCATATCCTACTTTTATTTCTTAGATGAACAAATGAAAATTAAATATTTTTATTAGTCTATCTTCCATCATTTGACAATACATATCAAATATGATAATTCAATTATTTTATTTTCAACACTATAATTATTCTGCAAAGTAAAAAAAAAACACCAAACATCAATTCAATTGTCATTGAAAAAGTAACACTTAAAAGACAGTTTATAAAACAAAATAGTTCTGATTAATTACAATTGTTATCCATGTGATACTTAATGAAAAGTATATTTTAATGCTTGGGACATTGATACCATCTGTTGTTTCTCCTTAGTGCTCCTCGCTGCCTATTTCTAACGACACATTAATACCATCTGTTGTTCCTTCTCAATGTCCCTCTCTGCCTATTTCTGTAGTTTTTTTCATTTCCGTTGTTTCTCCTTAATGTTCCTTTCTGGCTATTGTTGCCGTTTTATTTATTTTTACCCATTCACTACCTGACGCCATTTTCTCCTGCCAAAAGTGCATGTGTTATACAGCTCAATGGTGCGATGATATGATGATGATAGTGCAATAAGGACCTTACAGTTACCCGATAGAGCATCGCGTCTTTGCTATCGCACCATCGCGTAAACGCTATCGCACCATCGTGTTATCGATATTGTACAATCGCGTCATTGCGCCATTGCTTCGCCGTGTCATTGCATCAACGTCATTGCATTGTTTCGCCCTCGCATTATCGTCATCACGCTATTGCATCGCCGCTTCATCGTCATCACACCATCGATTCATCGTCATCGTATCATCGCAAACATCGATGGTACCAAAGTGAACTACATGGCTCTATCTGGATTCCATACATAGTAATCAAAAGTCACTGAAAGTGTGTTCCACTATTATTTGCATATTTATAATTACGAGTGTCTCCATTCAGAGTTTCGGTGCATCCATCATTGTTAATAACATATACCAAACTTACTGTGAGAAGCAGCCGCTGTTTCGAAGGAGATATGAACGAATCATGCAAAGTGAAGCTGGGTTATCCAACTGACAGTCTACGGTAAGTGCATATTAACAAAATTGTCCATTAAAACCGTTTCATTTAATCTAAATCAGTTTATATCTTTCAAAGATAACTTGAAAATTATTTGATACTGAAATTACCAAAATTGGAGCAAGCAGCGTTAACAATCGGTTTATGTTTTGGTTTGGATTATGATATGTTGGTATTAAATGATTTGGAAAAGGATTTAATACATGGATTTTTTTTTCAGTAAAAGTAGTTTGAAACCTTCTATGAATGCGTTTCCTAATAATGAATACGGTTATTTCATTTCAAAATATTCCGTTTCACGTTCGAAAGAAAAAAAATATTAAAACCCACAAAAAATACACAGTATCTATATTCTAGAATTCAGGAAGTAAAATGAAAAAAATGTCTTTTATACAAACTTGTCAAACGATTGTTTTCATGAACGGGTTGGTTTTAATGTAGAAAATGAAATCATTTCTTGACATTATGTAACAAATCTTGGGAAAAGTAATCCCGATAACTAAATTCAATTGGACATCATTTTCAAGAGCAGGTCGTGCTTGTTTAATTCTTGATTCTTACAATGGAATCATTTTTATTCGGGATCAATGTTCGCGGGTAGCCAAAATTTTCCTGGTTTGTGGGGACGTAATTTCGTTGGTAGTGTAATCGGGGTAATTTTATTAAATATTAAACAAATGATTATATGTAGGTTCGTGGGGATGTAAATTCATGGGCAAGGGTTACCCACGAAACCCCCGAACATTGGTCCCCAACGAACAATGATGATTCCACAGTAATTCATCTTTGGAGATATAGAGGCTGTGGGCGTTCTAGATTTAATTCATTAGTCAACGATGAACAAAACTCCGAAATGTTTTACTTATTTCCTTCATACTTTGTTGAAAATGACATTTGAAACATGGCTTTTCATTGTGTTTACAAAAGATTGAAGCCCCGGTGCACACTAAACAAAGCTATTACTTGTGTATAAAGACTAGATATATCACACTAGTTTTGTGTCATATTTCTTTTTAAATTTTACAATAAGCAGTCTAATAGTAGCAAACAATTATACCCAAATCGTTGGTACCGATCTTGCAGAAAAATAGATTACAGAACCTGGTAATGCGGGTTATGTACTTTTTTCTGCAATTGCCCCACCTTTATTTCCCGCATGAATCACCAAAGAAAGCATTTTATCCTTTAAATGTATATAAATACAACATCATTATCAAAAACAAAAAAAAATTCTTTTTAATATTTTGTGCATTTCCGTACAATTGAACTGACAATAACTACATATCTTGAAAACTGCAGAAGTTATCTGGACAAATGATGCACCGTGTGTGCATTATATTGGGGGGAAATTAAGTTGAATAACAGGCATTTCACAAAAACAAAATACAATTAATATACATATCTTGTATTTATGGATAATGTAACTGCAAAATAAAAAAGGTTTTATCTTGAAAAATGTAGGAAAGGATATCCGAACAAATGGCGTACTCTATATGCAACATTTTATTAAGGAATGACTAAGTTGAACAGTTGGTATTTTTCTCATGTTTTATCAAAATTAAAATCCACGTTAAATGAGCATCTTGATATTCAAACAAATGATCTGCAAACTTAAAAAAAAAAATCTTATCTTAAAAAACTGTAGTAGCAGTTATCTGGACAAATAAGGTACCCTATCAGCAATCTCATGCAATAAAATATATGTACGAGGGCCAATCCAAAATTATGAAGATTTTTGTCGTATTTTTTGTACTTAAGGAGGCCGATTGGGGGGGGGGGGGGGGATCGTAAAAACAACAATAGCAAAACTCTTTATTTTTTAATCATATGTAATTTACACCATCTCTAGTTTATTTGTGAAGTTTCAAGAAAATGGACAATCTGGTTCTTCTTAGGGGCCATCTCAAAATACAAGTACATTTACCATAGGAATATACAGGAAATTCTCATTTTCCGCATTTTGAAGCAGATTTAAAAAGTACTACGATAGCGATTTTCCTCAAATTGTAATATGTGAGTAGTAATATCATTTTATACATTATATGTAAAAAATACAGAATTCTCCCTTTTCAGTGGGGGCCATCTCAAAATATTAAAATGCACAAAATTTTGCTATTTAAAGTATTATAAATGTAGATTGGTAAAATGGATTCATTCAAAAATTAAGAAATATACCCTAGAGGATAGCATTATTTTGTGTATAAAATTTCAATGGCGTACGAATTTTACTTTTTCTTTTATGCTTCCTATAACGTACTCCTACAAAGCTTCATTTTATCATAGCATCATAAAAGCACAATGGCAACGCCCAACTATCGTACAACGGAAAAATCGTTTGAAAAAATGAAAATAGTTTTATCTGTATTTTGTTTCTTGTGTTCAATTCATAAAAAGTATGACCGGTCAGCAGAGGATGCTCACTCCTCCTAGACACCTGATCCTACCTCTATCTTTTTGGAGGACCGTGTTGCTCTGCTTTCAATTTGTATTTCGTTTTATGGATTTTTGAGATGGTTGATGGTTTGTTATTGTCATTTTTTCATGGTTTTAATGTCCCAAGCATTAAAATATACTTTTCATTAAGTATCACATGGATAACAATTGTAATTAATCAGAACTATTTTTTTTATAAACCTTCTTTTAAGTGTTACTTTTCCGATGACAATTGAATTGACGTTTGATGTTTTTTTTACTTTGGAGAATAATTATAGTGTTGTAAATAAAATAATTGAATTTTCATATTTGATATGTATTGTCAAATGATGGAAGATAGACTAATGAAAATATTTAATTTTCATTGTGTTCATCTAAGAAATAAAAGTAGGATATGAATTTGGGTGACCACGTGTTCAAATCCTGTGAAGCCTAAGTAGCTTGTTAGCATAATCATGATCTCGATCACGTGCATAGTTTGTATTCATGTGAACTTTGACATTGTTTAGTTTACGATTGAATATGACTATTAGAAACATAATGAAATGTTTATCTATAAACCAAAAATCATCTGTTAAACCACAAACTAGTGCGATGATTTCTTTTCTTAAGTTATTTGTTCGGAAAAATTAGAATTTGTTCAGACGAAGTTGGATTTGTTCGGACGCATTTGGATTTGTTCGGACAAATTAGCTATATGTTTGGACGATGTAGCTATTTGTTCGAACAAATTAGTTATTTGTTGGAACGAATTAAGATTTGTTTAGATGAATTGGGATTTGTTCGTAGCTAACGATATTTCATCGGACAGATAAGTTATTTAATCGGACGAGTTGGAATTGTTCAGGCAAATTAGGATTTTTTCGGACGAATGATCTACTTTGTTCGGACAAAAAGTTGTTTGTATATATAAGAATATATTTTGACTAATTGGGATTTCAGGATGAATAAGCTATTTGTTCGTAGGATCATACGTTACCCAATTTCTACCCCCACCCCAACCTCTTCACCCCTTTATATCCCGAATAAACCCAACATTCATTACTTGATTAAATCTGTTAAATAGTTAATGTCATTATCACTTGTATGTGGTTCGTTTGTTGTTAAGCCAATATATACTGTTTAAGCAATTGACATATTCTTTGTGTTTATTCATCCCCGGTACCAAGAAAAAGGATATTTTGGGGTGTTTTTATGTTGTTTATGCAAATGAACGAAGTTTATATGCAATTACATGTCCAGGCTGCAACGAGTACTATATTGGGAAACGAGCAATCCTCTTCAGGCCCGTGTGTGTTCATAAACATCGACATCGACATGCAAATAAATATCGACAGATACATGTACCGTTAAATGAGCGCATTTGAAGACCTGCAGCAATGAAAAATCTAACATATTTCGACTTTACAAACTGTTGAGTGACAGATATGTTCAAAGACGGGAAAAAGAAAAACATTTCATCCGTATTTTTAACGAGGCCGGAGTTATATAGTGCCTTTTCCCCGTAGCCATCCCCCCCTCCCGGAAAGATGGCTATATAGTAGATCTTCCCCCACGGAAAGCCGGCTATATAGTGGTTTTCCCCCTTTTATAGCCAGATTACCCCCACGGAAAACCTACTATATAGTAGATTTTTCCCCTGTTTTACATTCTGGTCATGTTTACGGCGGACCATTCCTGGCAATAGTATGCAATATCTGAGAGGATATTGATTACTCATAATTTAGGGTAATAAATGCATTTATTAATACATAGTATAAAATACAGAGTTTTTTTCATCTCTGATATGAACGAAGGCACGCGTTTATCACATTCCTGTATCATCACCCTTAAGTTTTTTTCACCCTTTGTTACGATTTTTAAAAAATACTTTTGCTCCTTTTATTCAAATTTCGAAATACCGCGGATATTTTTGTTTTAATCGATGCATATTTACGGTGTGGACTATGACGTTATAACATGGACATATTTTTTATAGGACGTCACAAAGCGTCAAAAATGCGCCGGTTTTGAGATGGGAGAACTAGGATAAAGCTGGATAAAGTTTTTCATATGATAATATAAACGAGTCGTCTATCAAAAATATAATTAAAACAACAATACTTGGCAAAATCTGGATCACACTCGAATCAACTCTCAACCATTATCAGCCACATGGCCTTCGTTCCTCCGGCTGATATTGGAGTCTCGGGTTGATATAGGGTGTGATGCAGATTTTGCCAGGTATTATTTTCTATGTAATAAGCTCCTTTCAAAGAAAATAACTGATAAATTTTGACTAAATTTTGCAGAGGGATTAAGGAGTGGACATTTATTACCCCCTTTGTTCCCAAAGGCTATTGATTTTAAGTTAATACCTTTAGAGTTGACGATCTTAAATGTAATCATATACTTGTATCTTTACTTCTAAATAATTATCTAACGGGAGACTGTATGCAATGATTTGAGGAGAAACTGATTCAAGTTTTTTTACTTCGCTTGATGGGGTTCTAAATCAAATGAAATTTCAGATAGTTAAATGTATTTCAAACTAAACAACTCATTACATTTCATATACTCAGAAAGGTATTTTGTTCTATTTTTTTTTTAAACAAATAAAATTCTACTATATAGCAGTTTTTCGGGGGGGGGGGGGGGGGCTACTATGGGGGAAATACTGCTATACAACACCAGGTCTAATTTTTTCTGTCCTAGATTTTTTAATGAAATGTTTTACATAGTGTTGTAACCTCTCCTGTATCCAAGTGTACCCTTTGTACCAACTGTACTATTTCCTTCAGCTCCCTTAATTAATTGTTTGATTTTTTAATTTAGTAGAAATATAGACTTCTAAGCCCCTGTATCATTTTAGAATAGGGCTGTAACCTTTCTGTATCCAAGTGTACCCTTTGTACCCATTGTACCCTTTTCTTCAGCTCCCTTGTTTGATTTTTTAACTTAGAAGAAATGTAGACTTCTAAACCTCTGTATCACTTTCTAATAGTGTTGTAATCTATCCTGTATCCAAGGGTACCCTTTGTAACACTGTACCCCTTTCATTAGCTCTCCTAGCTGATTTTCTCAATTCTGTTATGAGGCCTACTTTCGATTTCAGTAAGAATACATTGCATACCCTATTTGTAATCTTTTACTCATGTATTTTAAAGGGGTGTACCCTAGAAAACAAAATTATTACCGAAAAACGCAGTCCTAATTTCTTGCCATATCTATTGGCTCGGACACATCTCGGACACATCTTGGTGATGTTGAAGTAAAGTGCCCTCTGACTTGCATTACTAATCATCCAGCGCCGGTTAAATATGTTCATAAGTTTTTAGCTATAGATTTTCCCAAGATGTTTATGTAGCACATTTGGGCGATTTTTAATGAAAATACACATACCTGTGTAAGAAGTGCAGTTGAAATAGATCAAAGGGAAAATTTCCAAGATAACTTCATTCACACATTATCATTATTTACTCGTAAAAATTCACAGGATCGAAAACAGATTTCTTACGGAGATTTATAATGGGGAACGTTGACATCTTTTCTCCATTCGGAAGTCACTCGGAATGCCTCGAACAATGCATCAACGTTATCATCCGGGTCTGTTGCAATGCAAAATCCCGGTAGACATCACATTTTTTAGCCGTGTATTGAAACCTGATAAGCTAAAGGGGGCATTTTAAAGAAGAAATCGTTCATACTTTTGAATGAACATCGTTTGAACCCTGAGGTATTTATAAATATCTAGTAATTAAGCAAAATGTGAATCGAGGATATCTTGGGACAGAGTATAGAGACAATTCAGTCCGTCTGTTGAATTCATCGAATGTTGAATTATCGCGGGAGATAACTATAGTACGGGATTTCGGAAACGAGAAAAACTATTTGCAAAAGCTTAAAAAAATGCAAATCAACATGTAGCGCTTTAAATTAATTAATAATGGTTGTTTTGATCATATTTAAATCATGAAATCTGATCTGATTTCTTGCGTTTGGTATTTTGTACTAATATTAAATCAGACACCATCCTGACAGTTCTCAATACCGAAATATACGCAATATGTGACGTCAGCAGGAACGAGACTTGGGTAGGCCTACATGTAAAGAGAGGTAAGAAACCTGAAATTGTATGTATTATCGGAAGACCACTGCTTCCCGTTTTGATAAAAAAAAAAAACATCATTTGAAGTTTTTGCAGATTATATAAGAATTCCTTTAAAAATTAACTGCATGATGAAGATGAAATGTAGCTTGATGATGATCAGAGACACCTTATAGCCCTAACCTTCATGAGCGTAATTTCATAGGTGTATGTATAATAAACTATCTGATATCTTTTTCATTGAAGCATGACAAAAACATCCCTACAGGGATATTGGGTTGGTACTATTTGGATGGACGTGTGAACATGATGACATGCCTGTAGGCTGTATAAAAGGTGAGGATAAATCAAAGTACTAAATGTACAGAGATTTTACGAGCCAATCCAAAGCTTGAAACTGTTTATTACATTTGCATGTTTTCTCTCAAGTTCTTTAGATAAAATTCCATAGAAGAGAAGAAAAGATCCTTCCATATTTCTTAAGTTCTTTGCAGCAATTAGAGCATGTTCATAATTCGGTAAGCATGACAATTTAGTTTTGTCAAACATTTGTGTAGGAGTTATTATTATTATTATTATTAAATAAGAAAGCCATCATTACTGAATATAAAGAGCACACTAGCTGCATTACTTACTTTAAGATATTTATAAGATAAAACATGAATGAGATCATTTAGTTATACATCAATATTATTTGCAGAGAACCTTAAGTTTGCATATGCGGATCTGCAGAGACTCTTTGGAAAAGATTTTAACAGTGTGACAACCAACAGCATTCAGGGAACTTAAAAAAATGGATACAGTTGTTAGTAATACTTATATAATTTAAGAGATGTATGATAATTTGGATCAATGTTTAATATTGAACCTCATTTAAGTGATGCAGACCATCGGCGTCTTTTTAAGCTCACCTGAGATAAAAGCTCAAGTGATGATCACTATTGTCTGTCTTAATTCTGTCCACTGGACAGTCTCTGTCCGTCCGTAAAATTTACTGTATCTGATCAAGTCTGCTTTAACGAGCATTGACCATGTTATCAACTGCATGTCATAAAATCAATGAATTTTGTTTATAGCTACCAATATTAATAATGTGCATTCAAAATAGATATGCCATTCAGGAATATGAAAATTTTATGTACACTGCATTATGTAAATTTTCTTGTAGATTCATGAAGCATCAAACCTTTTTGAGAACAGGAATAAGAAGAAATTTGAATTTTGTTTTCCTCCAAAATAAAGAAGATTATCCTAAGAAGATGATCATCATTGTTGTCTTTTAATTCTGTAATAAACAGATCAATAAGGATTTAAGTTTTCTTTTCAAAAACAGATCATATTCCTAAATGTAGATAAAAAGAGATCATAGAAGATTTCAAAATTATTAAATTAACCTCAGCAATATTTTGCATGAAAATATTATGATATTCGCATAATATTTGCATAGAACAACAATGAAACATTAGATATACATTTTCACATGAATATCGTGCGAAATTTTAATCGTATGATATTCGCATGAAAATCATGTCAGAATCGCATGAAGTTTTCGCATGAAATTCATGCGTGTTACTTTTCGTCTCTTTCTCATCCGAAGAATTCGCATGTCAAATTCAATATAGATATCGGAATTTCGTTTTCCGTGATTTGATAAAGAATGTGAAGAAACTGTTTCAATTTATACATGTTTTTTTAAGCCGTAAAATACGGGAAAATTTCCATCAAATTAATTATGACGTCATAATGGTTTTAGCACCAAAACGACACTCTGGGCCCGGGAATCATTCACTAGATCTCGACCTTAAACTATATTGGGTACGACCGGGTGCGACCGGTCGACAGGGGATGCTTACTCCTCCTAGGCACCTGAGGACAATATATCATTTTTATACCGTGTGGTTTTTGATTTTGATCGGTTTCAAAATCAAAAGTTATAAAAAAAAATAAGTTTACTGGATTGCATAACATTAAATCCAACTCCAGTTCTCTCTCTGTAAATATGAATGTGTTTAATCACAATAAGTAAAAGTACATGTAGAACTACATTTTCCATACAAAACCAACAATTTTATACCAAAAAACTTAACCCACGAAAACAACAGTTGTCAAATGCAAAATATTTAATATTATTTTTTTCAATATTTTACACCACCTTAATTAAAGAAGTCTTACTCCTAACAAATAACTGTATTTTCACTGAAACAACTTAAAATAAGGTTTTTACTATCACACAGGGATAATGTTCTACTCTAAGTTGAGTAAATGTAAGCAGTAGCTTTGCCTGTTCAAATATACTATACTACAAGATTGCCACGTTGTTTATTTATTCCATACTAAAATAGTAGTTCGACAACTATCAATTATGTCAAAAAAGGACCAAAATTTCAACCATACAGCGGTCATAAAGCGAACTCAATTCTTAAAATATATATCACAGGGTCGTTAAAGAAATAACGAAATCGTACTCATATATATGCTTTTATAATATATAAGCAAAGAAATCAATCTAGAAAACACAGAAAACAAATTCACAACACAACACTCGCACGTTGACAATATACGATTACATGTACTTCATATTACCCTAAATTACAAACACAATGGTTTTCCGAATTATAATACTGGTGATTTACCGACAGTATCACTGAGTATAATAATAATGATCATATATTTAACAGTGATCTTACACGGTATCCAGGACTTTAAATAGTCATAAATAAAATACTGAATATTTGAAGATCAGGAATACAACAGTTAATGAAACTATCATCGTAAAGGGTAGAATCTGTGGGTACTGGATTTGGCAGGACTTGCACTTATATAGTGAACAAAGTTAGTAACGCATGCATATTAATGACTTTAAAGTCGTCTGTCATTGGTCGATGTGACGTATATACCTGAACCTGGCCATTAAATGCTAAAAATAGAAAATCAACGTGACTAATGACAACATTCACACATGCACTCATTCATATATATATTATAAGTTTCTAAAGTTGTAGCCTACTTTTTAGTTATTGTTTTGTATGATTTTTCGATAGATATGTTTATCTAAAACTTGATCTTGATTATTTACAGTTCTGGTTAGAAATATAATGTATACAAAAATATGTCAAATATGATAATCAAAATAATCAAAAAGGATACCTACAGGCCTTTACGGTCCCCTGAGTACCATAGCTCTAACATTGACCTGTCAGAGGGTCTCACCTTTACATCTTAAGTCCCATTATGTAGATTCCTGATTAAAAGTGAGGCAATAATATCCGCGTAAAATCTCGTGTTTATTTTTCGGACAGATGTAAACTAAATGAAACCGAGATAAAAAAAAAAAAAAAAAAAAAAAAGGGGGGGGGTTCGCGGTTTTATATTCTCGTGATTTGATGCAAAACGGTGGAATCGCGGAGATAAATACTCGCGTCAACTAAGGAATGCACAGTATTGGAGTCTAAACCCTAATCCAAAACTCTTCCGACTGTTACCCCTGCCTTTTATTAATTATACCTGCACTTTAAAAAAAAGTTCGGGTATATTGTTGTTATTCTGTTCCGCCGTCCGTCTGTTCGTCCGTCTGTCCGTCCGTCTGTCACGTTTCTTTCTCAAACTGCTCTTGCATCTTATAAACCAGCAAACTGAACCCTTTGAGTTTGATTTGGGGGTCATGTAGTTATGTTAAAAGGTTTCAAAAATTCTTTGGTAGTCCTGGGGGTCAAATAATAGTTAAAGAAATGACTTTTTTCACAAAAGACCTGCTTCCTCGAACTCCTTTTACATTTTCAACAGTTGACAAATCATCTCTTGGAATATGTTTTGGGGTGTCCTATAGACGAGCACAAATATTATAATAATAATAATATAGAATTTCAATTTTGTCCTGGGGGTCATTAAATGGTTGGGAAATCTTTTTTATAAAAAGTTTCAAACAACGTCAATTTTTTTTGCAGTAGCCAAATGATCTATTAGAAGATGATTCGGGGTGTCATGTAATCATGTTTCAGAATTTTTGTTTTTATCAAGGGGGTCTGTGGGCATAAAAAAATGACGTTTTTGCCAAAAAAAAATATGGTTCCCAGAACTCCTCTTACAATTTATGCATTAGCTATGTTATCTCTTGAGATATGATAGGAGCTGTCCTATAGATGTGCAATAAGGTTTTAAGAATTTAAATTTCATCCAGGGAGTCAAATAGTAGCTGAAAATTGACATTTATCAGTCCTAAAAAAACTTACTTCCCAGAACTCCTCTCACGATTTAATGAATAGCCACATCATATCTTGGGATATGATAGGGGCTGTCCTATAGTTGTACAATAAGGTTTTAAAAATTTAAATTTCATCCAGGGAGTCAAATAGTAGCAGAAAAATTGACTTTTATCACTCCTGAAAAACCCTACTTTCCAGAACTCCTCTCATGATTTAATGAATAGCCACATTATCTATAGCAAAATAGCAGGTGCTGAGCTATAGATATGCAATAAGGTTTTAGAAATATAAATTTGATTCTGAGGGTCAATACTATCTGCAAATGATTCTCCGTCCCATAAAAAAACCGTATTCCTGGATCTCCTCTTACCTCTTGTGATTGAAATAATGTACCATAAGATGCATAAGGAGGAAGAATATATATGCTTTAGGGGTGGAGATCACAAGCATTTTTTTCAAGTTATTTGATCATTTCTGATTTTGGGAGGGTGGGGTTGGGTTAGGATGACCCCCATGACCTACTAACACCACAAAAAGATTTGCTTTGACATGGTCATGGTTCAAGAAATAAGAATATATATGGTTTAGGAGTGGGGATTTCGATGATTTTGAGGATATTTTAAAAAGGGAGGGGGAGAGGGAGGGGAGGATTCAGAGTCTCTTCTCACATTTTTACAGTAGCAAAATCATTTCTTGATTGGTATATTTCTGTATGATGTCAGATGTACATAAAGAAATTTGGGAAATTTCTTTTTAATCTTAAAGATAAACAAAATTTTATATGTAATTGTTGAAATTACTCAGCCAACGAAAATCTTGCTGTAAAAAACATAGCAGGGTCATCATTGGGCTAGGGCTAGGAATTACACTACATATGAATAAGATAGATTACTTGATTAGTTCCAACTTTGGAAAGTCACTGGGCGTCTTAAAGGAGGCATAACCTATATACATATACCAATTGATGTGCAATGACACAAGGAGCAAGAATGAATATGGTTTAGGGGTTCAGGGGTGGGGATCTCAACAGTTATTAAAATGTATTATCATTTCCTATTTCAGAGGAGGAGGGGGATGGTTTAAAAACAACTCTGGGGGGGGGGTGTGAGAGGGGGAATGACCCAAGGGGCAGTGGCCAATTTGTCTTCAATGTATCTTGACATGATCAGCATAATTGGACAGAATGATCACTATAGGGCATCTGCAGAGTGGGGCCCTAAATAACTTGTTAATAGTTACAAAATCAATCTTCAAAAAATATTGATAATATGTTATATATGTATTTAGAAATGTCTATATTTTCAAAATGATTAACAAATTAATCAGTCAAAATGATTAAAATGAGTCATAAATCTTGACATACCACATATCTCTTGACAAAAAAAAAATAAGCAAAATAAAAGAAAGTTACAGTCAATCTCTCTTTTTCTATTACTGGTGTATGATGATGGGGTAAGAGGTTTAATGGAAAAAAAGCTGCAGCATGCCTTCATTCTTACTAGAAATGTATATCTAATCCACACATCCTGAGGATGGGGAACGGTTAAGGCCCCTTCCCCATATTATAACTCATATAAACATGATATTTAATACCCATATTTAATAAAAAAAAAATGTTACAGGGTCAATATGGAGTCAACTCAATAGTGCAAGTCTGTCAAAAATTAACTTTTGCAATTAAACTGACAGAAATTGTAGATAAGCTTATTTAAATAAAGATGATGATACAGTATGCGGGCAAAGGGAGATCACATTTTAGAAAGTGAAAGCAAAACTTAACTGTTTTGTATACCGGTGTCTCATAATATTGCGCCATTGCATGTATTATACTTACCTATATTGGTCAAGATCATAATGATAATCCAATTAGGGCACAATATGAATTGCTTTAGCTGATCACCATAAAAGAAACGTTTATTCATGTTAATTAATCCTATTCTGTATATCGAAAACAAATATGCTATGCATGTACACCACGTGTGAAACCCATCTAACCAATGAGCTGGGTAAAACTAGTACCCGCTAAAGCAACCTGTAGACTTGTGTTGTGTACGTAACTTCGTACAAAGATCATTTACTTGTAACATAATACATGTATTTTCACAACTTTAATTTATTCTTTAAAACCCCGTGCACAATTTTATTAGATAATTAAGGTTCCATGTAAAGCACACTTTTCAGCTTTAAGGAGGTATGGGACTTACATATTGTGATGTATTATTTATTGAACGAAACAAATAAAGTATAAAATATAATATTTTTCCGCAAAATAATGTTACTTAACAGCATAGTTCGATGGGTTAAAGTGTTAACAATGTGTCTGTAAGTAGAGAGTTTGAATCCTGCTAGGGCTTATCTTATTTTTACTTTAAGTTTCCAAAAATTTTAAAAACTTATCTTTTTTTGGCCAAATATTAATTGGTAAAAATTTCTAATTCTAAAACGGTGAAAATAATTTAATTATAATATAACTACATCTAATATAAATAACGCATTTTCATCCACATAAATATCGACATGTGTTTAATACCAACTTTTAAAATCGTTAAAACAGTCCTGCAGTAGTGTTGGGGGGGGGGGGGGTCAGAGTAATAATTGTGTTTGCGGGGGGGGGGGGGTGAGATTGTAGTCCGAAGTTTATTTTTGGTAATTTTACTACATAAATGAATTTTTAGGGGGTGGGGTGGGGTCTGGACTTCTCACACCCACCCTTTCTCTAAATCCACGCACACGATGATGTTGGCAGACAAAAGCATATACAAAGCAGGCAACCGCCGAGAGAGGGGGTAGAGCATAATTTAATTTTGTTTGTAATAATTATATAGACCACACTTTCTATGACCTGCAATGTTTAGATTATTGATTAATTTAAAATTCACATGCAAACAGTTCAACCCCAAATTGTACATAAAGGCAATATGTGTATTATGGGATGTGATCTCATCATTTATGAAAAATATAATTTTTAAAAAGTACTGGAAATTGCATGTGGCCTTCGTTTTTACTAAAACTGGTACAAGAAAGTGTTATTTAGAGGAAAACACTTAATCGGGTATTACTGTTTAATGACAGCATCTAGTTAATGTTTGAAACCTTTTTATCATAAATCGGGGTGGTGGTGGGGGGGGGGGGGGGTAGAGCATGTGTTTAACAGCTGTTATCTATTCATTATACTATTGTCAAAAACCAAAATTTAAGTGATATGCACATCTTTGATATATGTACAATTAATATTCAAAACAAAACTTTTTTAGTTTGAAAACTGTAGGAGGAGTTATCAGGCAGTAGGGTCGCCTTATCAGCAATATTATGCCAAATATGACTTAGTTTAAAAGTTGATATATTTTGCAAATACCTCATAAATAATATCATGCCCGAAAATGACAGCTAGTATTTTATGTATTAATTATCAAAAATCAAAATCAAAGTGATATGCACACCTTAAATATATGTACAACTGGTCTGCAAGACAAACTTGGTACCCAATAGGCAGCCGCCCACCCGCCATTTTAATAACTGGATTTTTCCTATGGAAACCCTAGTTTAAATATAATAATTCCACCTAATTCTCTCTCAAGTATTATCAGATCTTGTATCTAATCATATAAATCGTTCAGAGATTAAAACTAAGTAAAGAATGTTTTACAAAAAAATAATAACCCAAAACATGCACTGATATATTCATTTCGTTTTTATCTATCTATCTATCTATCTATCTATCTATCTATCTATCTATCTATCTATCTATCTGTCATCTATCAAATAGTATATATCTATCTATCAATCTATCTATCTGTACGTTTATCAAGATACATCCAAAAAGCAGAACTTGTACAAAACAGTGCAGGTACATGTTAAAGCTATACACTGTTCATTACTAATGTTGACAAATATAGGGAAATGAAATGGTGTTATTTCATAAACGACTGCAATTTTACAATTTTGTATCATTAAAGGGTGCGACTGCAACGCTTAATGATAAAAAAGTTTATATCATTAGCCGTTGAGATTGTAGATATTGACCTGTTTCATTAAGGGTTAGGGTGATGAGCATTTGTGACGCCTAATGATACAATTCTATCGTATTCTATACTTAAGCGGCGATATATTATTGGCCGCTGGCAATGTTAACTATCAATTTAATAATTTATAGCATTAAGCGTTGCAATTGCAACACTTAATGATATTATTAAGAGGCGTTGTATCATTAACGGTTGTTACAGACATATATCACCAAATAGCAAAACTTTGGAAAATAATTCAGTCTAAAAATATTTATGATGATTATTATCCAAAAAAGGGTCATTTACTTGAAAGATGAATTTAGTTACAAATTGGTACTTTACTTTATTATATGTATTAAAGTTCTGAACACCCGTTTAAAAAATGCATTTAGCCAAATAATTTTGCCCCAAAGTTTCTATCTGATTTAAAACCCAGTTGTATAGTTCCGATAGAATAAAGGAAAGATACATAACACATTTGTCCTGCTGCCGTGTCTAACGCTTTTAAAATTCCTCTTAAATAAAATAAATCTTCTTTTTCTCAATCCACAAGAAACTTGTGATTTCAGTCACAAGTTAAAAAAAATAATGTCATCACACACCCTTGTTTCCGTTTAAAAAAAATAAAATAAGATATAAGATGTTTTATCACATTAACCTACGTACAATGATTAAAAGAAAAGATTTACTGATGAAACCAGGACGTGTTTCACAAAATAAATAGTCCTATGACTATAGCATCTATTACAATATATATAGAACCACTTTTGAGGAATCATAGACAGTAGTGCATGATTACAAGAGAGTATTATACTTCAGCATATGCATTATCTAATGACAAATATGTATATAAATCAATTTGAAGTTTAAGTACCAGCAATATTCTGTTTTATTTCCAGACAATTGTCGGGATCGATACCCACACTAGATGCCACGCTGTTTATAGTTGTCGGGTTCGGTGGACTCTCCATCATCGTAGCATTGCTCCACAATGCCATCCACCGCTACGTCTTCAAGGACCAACACCGACTCGACACGGTGTTTGACGCAGGGGGACGGGTCACCACTAGCCTCACCGCCGTCACGGTCACCTCCCAGGTTCTCTGGCCGATGGACCTCATACAGACATCCGTCATCGCAACTTTTGTAATGCTTGACTGTTTATACATCAGAAATTAACTACTTTTCGGTGATACATATAGTAATACTTTACGCTGTTCGCATTAAACTGCAAAATCCCATTTATTTTCTTACTGGTGAAATTTAACGTTCTTCCTTGTTCTGTAGTCTGGGGCTGGTACTATCTACTTCTACGTAATCGGCCTAGCAATGATTATAGCAGTGTTCCCGTGTCTGACGCTAAGTTTCAAGACTAAAGCTCCTGGTGCTAAGACATACCCTCAGGTAAAGTTTTTTTTCTTCATAGTTTGGTTGATTTGAAAGAAAAACAAAGCAATTGGAGACAGTTCTTATTACCATCTACTTGTTATGTCTAGGCAATTTGTGCACGCTTTGGGAAATCTGCTCACATAGTCTATTGCTGTATAGCCATAGCCACCAACATCATCACTTTGACCGCCATGATAATGACCGGATATTACGTACTAGAGGGCGTAGTTCCAGGAATTTCTAAAGAGTTGTCGGTCATAATTGTTATCTCCTTGTTTGGCTCCTATTGTTACATAGGCGGACTTGGAGCAGCTTTCTACATCTCCTACTTCAACACTTGTCTGATGTTTATCGCACTTACCGTATATTTGTGGCATTTTCTTTTCCCAGCAGAAGATCTCGCGGACTCGGTTAAAACTTTAACAAACATAAATATATTATATGAATCTGTAAAATGTGTTCAGGGACCCTCAACAAACGCCGCTAGCTCTCTTCTGACGTTTCGAACAGTCTCTGGTGTTATTTATGGTATCGTGGGATTCTTCATGGTCCTTGCTTTGAACTGTTGTGACCAGGCAATGTGGCAGAGTAGAATAGCGGCCAAACCGGAACAGGGTGTTATCGGGTTCTTCATAGCATCGTTTCTGTATTTCTCCATCCCAAATGCCTTGGCGCTACCATCCTTTTTAACATACCTCTCCATGAGTTACCAAAATGGTTCATATCTTTTAACGGAGTTAGATATGAATAACGGTAATACAGCTACAGTTCTTTTTTTTACAATAGCCTTAATGTTGCAGACGTTTAATACAAATCCGCATTTGAAATCGTATTCGTCTATGACTCTTTTGCACATGAAACAATGCCAGCATTCACCGCCAATTTCCGTTTTGGTATGTTGTTCAATAAATCTAAACACGTTACTCTCTTACAGGGTTCATTACAACTATCATGATTGAAAAAGTCCTCGGAACATCCGGGTCTTATCTCCTTCTGATGATCATTTTTATGGCGCTTATGGCCACTGGATCAGGGGAAGTCATGGCTATATCTTCCATCCTTGTCTACGATATTTTTAAAACCTACATTGGTCCCTTCGGGTAATTAATAGCCTATCATTAAGACTTCCAGTAATAAACATGCATGTCTTCAATTACGGTGGTATCATAGTATACGCACTATTGGTTAACAATTATGATAGAAAACTAGTCGTTTTAGATATAACTAACTGTAATACATCTTCTTTTATTTCAGAGAAAATCTGGATCCCGCAACCTGTCCATTATGTGGACACATGAAAAATTCAGAAGGAGAGGACAAGATTATCACCTGCAAATGCATCCACTCATCGGAGTGCTCTGAATGTGCAGCAGACATAGAGTTGTCCTTAACAGGTCAATTAAGCCATCAGATTCAGTACACGTGTCCTACCCATGGCAAATATCGGCATTACGAGGATATGTTGAAACAGTACAAAAGTCGGAGCATCATGTGGATCGCCCTGGCTCTACTTCCATACGGCATCATTCTATGTTATCTGAATCTCAACTTGACCTGGGTTTTCTTTGTCTTCGAGACGCTGTTAACTCCTTTTATTACTCCTCTTGTTTTGGCGTTCACGTGGGTAAAATGTACATCCAAAGGGTTGATATCTGGTGAGTGAATGTTGAAGCTTATTGTTATAATATGAATATATTGCCCGAACTGCATATATATAACAAAATTCCAAACACATTCTACAGAATGCATGATTATTTTTTTTTATCAGGTGCTTTGTTCGGACTGCTGGCTTCTATTGTCGGTCTGCTAGTGGTCGCGGAGCTGGCTTATGAGGCAGGACTAGAAGACTTTTTCACGACAACTTCCTCTGACTACAGTCTCCTGGCAGCTTGTATCGCAGGTATAGTGGTAAGCACCACTGTTACCGTCACAGTGTCCCTAGCAACACACAATATACAAAGCACTGACGATGAGCAAAGAGAATGGACAAAGATGATCCTGATCGACAATCCCATCAATTCTTGGAAGACCTTGTACAAAGACGAGCTTGGAGATCTTCCCGAGGAAAGAAATGTCACTGTGGGCGAAATGGAGTTGATCTTTCAGAGAGCTCGCAAAATGGCGTATATATGCATTGTCGTCTGCGTCTTGCTTCAGGTTGTCTTGGTTCCAGGAGTTATGCTTTCATTCGAGGAATGGACAGCGGACCAGTTGTATAATTGGTTGTTGTTCCTGTTTATCGTTCTCGTCATCGGTACATTGTACGCTGTCTTCACGCCTCCCATCGAAGAAATCATCAAAATTGTCCGTCACAGACAAAATGAAAAGAAACAAGGTTCACTGGATCTTCCTCAAAAGATGAACAGGAATGGTGGAGTCCAAGATGTATGTTTACACCTGCTGCTTCGTGATGCTTCTTGAAACTGTATACTACAGTTTATAACATGTTCTTCTTTTCTGTAAATGCTATTCAGAAAATCATCTGAACATTGCCAAATGATTAAGTGCACGTTTAAATGGTAGAGAATCTTCATAACTGTTCAAAACAGAAATAATTGATTTTAACGGCTGCTTAATCTTTGTAATGATGAATTACATTCTTCTTACTTGTGATTCTCATATTGTTCTTTGAATGTGCTACATTTTAAGTTTAATCAGACCTTTACAAGGGAATGATCATACGTCTCAATAAAAAAGAAAGACAAACAGAAAAGAAATTTTGATGAAAAACATGGATATACAATTTGTGTCTCTGCATCGTGACCACTGGATTTTAAAGATATCTTTGCGGTCCATTTTTCTAAATGCTAAAATATGAAGAGAACAAAAACAAATTATAAAAAAAATTTTAAAACTGAAATTTGGTTAGAAACTTACGGCAGTGTGGAAGGGCCAGATGAACAAAAATTTAATCTCATTTGTTTGGACGAATTAGGATTTGTTCGGATGAATAACTTATTTGTTCTGTCGAATTGTTATTTGTTCGGACAAATTAGGATTTGTTCGGTTAAATAGGTTATTTGTTCAGAGGAATTAGCTTTTTGTTTGGACAAATTAGTTTTTGTTCGGACGAATTAGTTATTTATTCGGACGAATAAGTTATTTGTTCGAACGATTTAGAGCTCTAAAGTCTAGCTGACTTAAACCACTTTAGAGTGGCCGCCTCTACATCATTAAACGTGGAGGTTCTTGTGTTTTTTCTCTTTGGGTTGAATTGTTGATAAGCATCGATAATGCTTTCTTTGTTCTTTAGCCAGGTGGAAAGGGTGTTAAGTGGAACGCCTATGTCCTTAGCGATAGTTGACTTAGACTTCTCCCCTTCTTCGACCTCCATAATTGCCGTGTACTTTGTTTCTATCGTTTTGACGGTCAATTTACGCTTAACGCCCTTGCCCCCTAATGCAGATTTTGCATTAGGCGTTGTTAGCTCCGATCTGGTTATCCCCCCGGATTGGCCGGGTCCTTCACCAGATTGCTCGGAGTTACAACGCTTAGAGTCAACATGGCGTAAGATTGATCTCTGAGTAGTGATGACCGATCTGGTTATCCCCCCGGATGGGCCGGGTCCTTCACCAGATTGCTCGGTATCGCTATTCAGCTCTTGTGAAAGAAGTTGGTGTGCAATAGTTGCCATACTGGATTGTAAAGATATCGGCTAACAAACATGATTTATAAGAATTTATTGACACGTCTCTAAATTATTGTCTCCAAATTATTTTCTCTACATTGCATATTATTGTCTCAAAATTATTTCCTCTAAATTATCCTCTCAAAATCATTTCAAATACCGTTAAGTGCGGCAAAGAAGTAGGTGTTAAAGTGGTCAATTAAATCATTATTGACACTCATATCTATCCACCGATGTAGTGTCACTTATGTAAACAAATAATTCACACGGCCACGATAGCCGCGGGCAATTACTGCTGTCCAGGTAAGGTCCACGCGCAGCTAATTATACGGTTGATCGGTCGCGTGTATACACAGCCATCACTTCGAGTTATCAAGAGTTAAAAACAATGAATTATGTATAACGGGACCAAGATTTTACTTCGAGAGATCAAGAACTTCGAGAGATCGGAAGTTCGAGAGATCAAGTGTAAATTTGCTTAGTTATATAGGGAAAAAAATCGGGACCGTGATTTCACTTCGAGAGATCAAGAACTTCGAGAGATCGAAGTTCGAGCCATCGAGTGTCACCTGTATATACCCTCTGTGGGTCATGTGACAATCTCCGCTGGTTGCTAGGCGACTATACAAACACAATCGTCATGTGTGGTACGCATGATTTAACATTACATGATATAAAATCGCTACATCATCATGGCGCTCATGAACTAAAAAATGTCCAAGTTGGCAGTAATGAA
Source organism: Magallana nippona (assembly GCA_033439105.1). Taxonomy (NCBI): domain Eukaryota; kingdom Metazoa; phylum Mollusca; class Bivalvia; order Ostreida; family Ostreidae; genus Magallana; species Magallana nippona. The sequence continues at coordinate 62,354,675 of CM065926.1, read as the reverse complement.
CCTGTAAAGCGAACTCTCTTGATGTCACAATCTCTTTACATACATATTCCTTGCAGTTGCTGAGGCTAGCTCATGCGCTTATCTAAAGGTCTGGAACAGTGTTTGCTTCTTGGTGGTGGTGGCAAATCTAGAGGCTTCTACACATTCAATACATGGAGAAGTTTGACAGCGGTGCCTTGTCTTACTGAATTGTAAACATGTACCATTATGATTACGTAGTTCTTTCAGTTCTTTTGTTGTTTGGTTATTATTGTGCACAACATTTGGTGTAATGTCAGATTGAAATTGATGTTCATAAACGTTATATTCCTGTTAAAACACAGTTTCGAATGGGAATATACATTGATTGTAGAAAACTCTTTACAGGACAGCCAAAGAGAACTCAACACTGGACAGACAAATATTTGGTAGCGTTCACTTCAGCATTATATATATATATATATATATATATATATATATATATATATATATATATATATATATATATATATAATACTATTTGTATTTATTTTTGTTCATTTGACCTTCTGGCTTAGGGTAACTCCAGTGTATTTCGTGTCCAGTTTCGCGTCAAAAATTTCAAAAGTCAATATTCATTTAAGATGACACGTAATTGATTTAAAGCATTGTGCAAGTAGGGTTCAGTGGCTTCAATATAAATATATAGCTCTTATTTTTCAAAAGGAGAGAAAACCCATAGGTATGTAAAAAAAAAACTTGGGGAAATTACTTGACGGAAAGGGGGGGGGGGGGTACTACTACACTGGTTTCTATATTTTGCCAGCTGGGATCAAAGTTTTTTAATATGTATAATATAATTTGATTGAGCATGTAATTTTTAGTGACTGATAGATTGTGTCTATTTGGTACGGTTTAATTTTTTTAATGTTTTCAAAAAAACAAATTTTAAAATTATATTCAACAATATGGGAGTATACATGTTCAAAAGACTATCAGGCTAAATCTAGCTGGTTAATTTCGATAAACTATTGTGTTTTTTTTTTTTTTTTTTGTTAACAAAATAGATAACTTTTAATAAATGTGTAATAAAAATAGTTTGTAAATTTTATAATTTTTAGACATTTCCAAAAATATGCATTTTGTGAATTTTTTGGAAGGTCGTGTTAAGAATAAATGTAGAAAATCAATAATACTATTTTTATTTAATGACTATCAATACATTTTCTTAAATTTAAACCTAATATGATGTATTTTGGTGCATAATTTATTTTAAGTACGTTTATAAGTTGTTTTAACTATTCAAATGAAAAAAAAAAGTTTGGTTCGACACATTTCTAATACACTGGGTCTATTAACTCCGCTTTTTGCAAAGTGTGGAATGTCTATATATGTAATTGTTACGTCATAAAGCGTGTGATGGTTCTCTGTGATTGTTACGTCATATTTCAATTTCCTTCACATTACTCTATTTCTGCTTCACAGTATCTATTTTGTGACCTGGCCTGCTGTGACAGTTTCAAAAAATCCATTTCATTTAGAGGTTTGGTAATTATAGCATAACTAGAAGCTTCTCAAACCGACAAATGAACCCGAAATAAATAATTAAAATTCATTCGCCATTTTGAACAACATTAAACAATTCAATATTGATTTGATTCGTAAATGAATTTATCTTCTCTTATCTCCTTCAATAGCAAGCCATTTTTCTTTTAAATAAGAGATAGTGATGATGGTATATATTATATCTAAAATAAAAAGTCGTGTTTTGATGGAATACTAGTTTTTTTTCATAAGGAATCTTCGAAATGAGTAGTAATGTTACTACATATGTTACATACACATAAATTTACTTACCTTTTCATCGGTCATTAGCAAAATTATTTTGTTAAAAGCCATTCGGATTGTGCACACAAGCACTCTGAAGTTGACATTAAAAAGATGCTTGAGTTTCTGATAGACAACATCTATATAGGTTTTGGAAATCAGGTCTTCCAACAATCTGTTGGAATTCCAATGGGTACCAATTGTGCCCCATTGTTAGCAGACCTATTTTTGTATTCATATGAAGCAGAATTTATTCAAAAACTTCACTGGAAATGGATAATGATGGTAACCTGACTATATGATAAACGTGATGACTTCAATTTTTCTATAGTCAACTTTCCTTACTTATGTAGCAATATACCTTCATCACCTGCATATGGTGTTTTATCTCTCAGTTAATTCGATACGCAAGGGCATGCTCTTCGTATGAACAGTCTCTAAGGCGAGGCAAGCTACTGACAAACAAGTTGATAAAACAGGAGTATCAACAGTCTCGTTTGAAGTCATCTTTTCATAAGTTCTATGGTCGATACAGCGTATTTGGTGTGACCAATCAGCAGAGGATGCTCACTCCTCCATGGCACCTGATCCTGCCTCTGAGGTTTTCCAGAGGTCCGTGCTTGCTCTGCTTTGGACTATTGATTCAATCCCGAACTGTCCACGGATATTTCTCCGTTTTTTCCGATCATGATTCTTGTCCCAAATTACGACAATTTCCCCAATAAGACATTTTTACCGATATGACATTGGGCCCACGGTGGGTGTGACCGGTCGGCAGAGGATGCTTACTCCTCCGTGGCACCCGATCCTACCCCTGTTTTTTTTTTTTTTTTTTTTTTTTGGGGGGGGGGGGGGGTCAGGTCCGTGTTTGCTCTGCTCCTGTGTTGTAATTTTCCTTTGGACTTTTGAATTTGAACACTGTTCTTTATCACCACATGTCATTTAAACAAGAGGTCCGGGGGCCACATCGCTCACCTGAACAGCAAAAGCCATAACTGATCAAATCAGCATTACACTATCAAATTAAAATTCAAAATATGTTGACAAATAAGTACATTAGATCTTGCAAAAAATCTGTCAATTGTTATCCACATATTTTTATGGTAAATATCAAGCCCCTTTTGTTGTTTTAGTACTTGTGAGAAAATTTTTCTCTATTCCTATTCAAAAATCCCCCTTTTTGGGCCCCACTTTTCTCCAGGGAATCATGGTTTGATCAAACTTTAATCTGCATATTCTATGCTTTCACACACGTTTCAGCTTTTTAGGCTGAATGCTTTTCCAGAAGATTTTTAAAGATTGTTTTCTACATCTTCCTGTGTATAAATTTGACATCCCATAATTATGGTCCGACTCTACCCCCGATGACCATGATTAGAACAAACTTGAATCTACACTAAATGAGGATGCTTCCACACATGTGTGAGATTTTTTGGCCATTTGGTTTTAGAGAAGAAGGTTTTTTAAAGATTTTCTTCATATATTCCTTTGTAAAACTTCATTCCCCAGTTGTGGCCCAACCCTACTCCCGCGGAACATGATTTCAACAAACTTGAATCTACACTACATGAGGATGCTGCCAAACAAATTTAAACTTTTCTGGCCAAATGGTTTTTGAGGGAGATTTTTGAAGATTTTCTGTATACATTACTATGTAAAACTTCATCCCCCATAGTGGTCCCACCTTACCCCCGGTGACCATGATTTGAACAAACTTGGATTTACTCTACATGAGGATGCTCTCTTGGCCAAATGGTTTTGAGAAGGTTTTTAAAAATACCAACAAATTTTCAATAATTCTAAATCATCTCCCCTTTAAAGAGGGCGTGGCCCTTCGTTTGAATAAACTTGAATCTCCTTCACCTAGTGATTATTTGTGCCAAGTTTGGTTGAAATTGGCCCAGTGGTTCTGGAGAAGAAGATGAAATTGTGAAAAGTGTATGACAACCACGACAGACAACGGACAAATCTTGATCAGAAAAGCTCAGGTGAGCTAAAAACCACAAAATTGCTTTACGCACTGAGGATTAAGTTTAATATCAAAAAACCTATGCAAGGAAAACTAATATACCAAAATAAAACATATTGCACGTGTATAATAATGACCTGAACCAGGTATATAACTAAACGTGAATACATACGTAACGTAACCGGTCAGTGTGGAGAATATCTCGATCAGTATAACAATATGTAGAAACTAGTATTAAACCCACTAAAGCACTGTAAAACAGTCGATACTTGTTTTCTGAATGACAAAGTTTCAAATGAATTGTAATACTTAAATACTAATATACATTTTTTACAAAATCTTTATAAAAACTTTTGGGTTAATTTTTTCTAATAAAGTATTTATATATCCCACTTATAAAATATGATGATTATAATAATGTATTGAGTATGCTACGAATAAATATAATCATGAAATTAAAATATACAATTACAATTAAATTACGGTTCAAAGCAGGTTTTCCCCTCATGTTCAAAATAAACATCACTGCTGTTTCTCTCAGGGAATCTAAACCACGTTTTGTTCTCTGGTTACATATACAATTTTAGTAAATATAAGCAATCTAAAATGCATCAATTACATTTTAAAGCAATTTGCTTTTATAGATTTCATCACCTCGCATAAGTTATAAAACTTCGTCATATTGAGTAACCAATCAAACTCAAGTTTGTATGCCTATTTGAATCGTTATGCATTACTGTGTGTAAATTGTATATATATTTACATATGCTTGTAAATATTTGTAGAATCACCTTGTTTAATTGGTTGTAAATAAATTCATTACGTAAGAAAATTATGTTACTCACATAAAGATCACTAAATGATAACAAATACAGGGTTGATAATCATGGGAAACGTTTACAAATAGGTACTAGTATTTGTTGCCAAATAAATCTGGTCATAAAACTCCACAGTGGTGTTCTACATATATTATAAAACACTTAGTTGTGTCAATCAAAAAGCATGTATATCGGAAGCGAGGTAGACATCAAATACAACAAAATTAAAAAATAAAAGACTATTGTAAAATGCTGATTTGATCGTGTTAACTGTTAACTCCATTGCGTTAACCAATAAGCACCCCTTTAGCGGTAGGTTTAAGTGAAAAATGACCGGTAATTTAGACCATGCCTCACCCCCCACAACCACCGCACCCTCCTCCACAACCCCCACCGTCACTCCCTCCCCCTCCATCACCGCCCCCACTGTCACCTCCCCATCCCCCACCATCCCCACCCCCACCATCCCCTCCCCCGCTATCCCCTCCAGAATAACCCCCACCGTCACCCCCACTGTTCACTCCATCTCCCCCTGTGTCCCCCTCCCACCCGCTCCCTCCTCCTCCATCCCATGCACCCTCACCCCCTCCGCATCCGCCGCACCCCCCACAGCCATCTTGATCTCCGTCCCCACCGTCGGTGTTTTCTTCGCCCTCTTCATTGTGAAAGTCCTCTAGATCTTCGTCTTTGACACAGAAGAAGGCCGCCTCCCACCCTTCCATCTCATAGTCGTCGTTGTTGTCGTCATCGTCATAAACGTGAGGTTCGTCAGTAGGGTACAGATGCATGGGTTCACTGTCCATCCCAACCCCGCAGGCGGGGGCAATATGAGAGGACCTTTCCTTCTCTTCTTTCTTCTTCTTAAATTGTTTTCGTAACAGATAATTGGAAGGAGTGGACACCATGAATCCAAACGCCATCACCATGGCGAGCTTGTCCGTTGGGAATTCCTTCCTTTGGCTGAGGTAAGAGGGCGTGTCTGAGGTGGTTTCCTTCAGTGGTTCAAAGTTCGGTGGTCTTGGTTGACAGAGTACTTGTAAAACACTAACACAGAACGCCAGAGCCAGATTCTCTGCGCCATCATTAGGCGAGATGTTGATCGTACATTTAGAAAAGTCGGCAACAAAGCCGTGGAACTTGACGGTAAAATCATAGTAGCGGAACGGCTCGCTGTCCAGGCGGAGGGTTGACCGTTCGCCAGTCGGAAGTCTGTACATCGTCACCTCCAAATAACCGGGGCTTCCACGAATAGGGGCACGTCCAGCAGAGTGTTTGGTTGCTAAAATCAACAGAATCAAAAATAATTATTATTTACAAGATACCAATAAAATGTACATTAAATAGAGTGGACGGTTAATTTTAATCACTGTCAATAACTATTGTTACCTCTGACCCCGGGTTTGCCCTTTTTGACGCCGGTCCATCGCCCTATCAACACTGCCCAGTCCCCAGCGTTGTTCTTGATGATCATCGCTCGCTCGCCATCTTGCTGGGAGAGGGTAATTGGGGGGTTTTCGGCGGATGAATTGACCTGTGGCAACGAAGGGAAACCTACTCTATCTCTTATGGTTTTCATAAACAGAGGTATCAAAGGTATTACTAATAAAACACACAATTTGGGAATCGATCCAATCATCATATAATATGGCCTAATTAGACGTTTATAACCAACCTGTGCCGGTGTAGGAAGGGTATCCGGCCCAATCAGGTGACAGACGACACTCAACAAATCACGATAGAACACGTGAACGACTGACGTCATCAGCGGCAAGCTGTGTATCATGCGTGCAGTAAGCATCACCTCACCAACGGCGTTCCGAATTCTGATGAAAGATAATTATTCAAGACATTTTTTTTTATCTTGTTTGAAAGCAAAGACGAGCAATAAACTTGGAAATATATCTAACGTTTAATTTTTTTGTTTTTTGTTTCTGTTTTGTTTTTTTTTTTTGTTTTTTTCGGGGGGGGGGGGGTATTCTAAATGGATGGGGGCGTGACGCGGCAATTAAACATTGACCTCAAATTGTCAACAACAATTCATATCAGGTTGTGGTGAGAGATTTTTTTTTTACCTGTGTGTGGCCACTGAACAACTGTGCTCCACCCCCTCTGGAAGACGTGGAAAGGGGACGGGTCCCCACAAGGCCTCGTTTTCCTCAGGAATTACCGCTAACTCAAAGTGGCCGGGTTCCAGCTTCAAGTTGCAGCCTTTGGTATCTGTGACGATGATCGAGTGTTGTAGCGTCATGGACTCGCCATTAGATAAATGCACGGTAGAGGTGACGGTGAAGGAACTACCTTTACCTCCTGTACTACCCTCCAACAGGTCTCGACACGATATCCTTCCCGCTCCCAGTAAAGTTTTACCCCCCAGTTTACCAAGTTTTCCGTATTTGAAGAGTTCTACACTGATGAACTCAATCATCTCCGTGTCAATGTCGTATATCGGAATGTGATGAGACTGCATCCCCCAGGCGCCCCCTACAGGCTTCTTCAGCTTTAGGAGCTCTATGTCCATCCCATTCCTGAACACTGCGTTGATTTTAAGCTGGTGTACTTTCAGAGCCGAGGTGTAGTCCAGGATTTCTGCTTTGTCCAGCTGAAGCTGTACAATTTTTGCACTGTGTTTGTCAATCACGTCACTGGGAACGGGAAACAGACGACCATTGGCCGGCTTCCCTCTGTACATGGCGCCAAATTCTGAGAAGTTTGTTCCGAATGTTTCCCGCCATAACATCCTTGTCTCCTTGTCAGACTCCACCAGCTTGGAGCCCTCCGTCCTGTCGTTCACCGAATCATCGTGATTGAAGAGTTTTCCCAGGAGAGATTCCGTGTCTCTCTTGTAAGCTGCCGGGTGAACTTGATGCGAATGCCAGATCAAGTCGACGTCATAACAGGGAACTACAAAAGAGTCGGGATTCAGTCGCTTAACAGTCAGAAACTGTTTGTACCGCTTAATGGCGTTTTCTATAAACGTTTCGTCTTTATAATGAGGCAGAGAAACTTGGTAGTAGAAAAGTTTCTGCCTTCCTGCTGCCGCCTCCAAATCGTATTCAATACGAGAATCGTAAGATGGCGGCTTAATGCTGCTCTCCACGAGGTTGATAACAAAGTCAACATCCGGGTACCTCCGTGTCCACAGTTTCTCGGTGTCAGCGGGATTGAGGTTGGGGGTGAGACTGTGGTCTATTTCTGAGTGAGAAACCCTCACACAGTCCCTGACGTAAGACACGGGGGATAGTAGGTGGCAGTGCCACACCCACGCGATGTCCAGAGGAGCGGTGAGGGTCAAGCCCCGATGTTCGGCGGCGAGTGGTAGCCACAGGGTCTCGTACCTGTAAAATAAAGATATCAACGTATTCACTTATGAGTATGTCACATCTCTCTGTCTGTTAATTCAGAATTTGGCTTACTGTTTTATTTTACACCCACCCAGAAAATTAAAAATTAGCAAAATGACAGCTTGCTGTTTAAGCATGGATGAATAAAAGGCGTGCCTCCTATTTCCAGCCTCAAAACATTAGGTCGGTTGATAGGGGATTAAGGAACCCTGAAGCCCCTGTAACAACATTTTTCTTTACCAGCCTGTGCACAATTTCATTGTTTCATTGTTTCTTGTCAATAAAATAAGCATTTTCTAGACCAAGGCTAGATGAGTGAGTCTTAAAGTATTAATACACTTAATTGTCCGTTTGGTAGAATAATAAAAGCTTACTAGGCGAAAGTTACTATAAAACAGTAAGACAACTTTGTTACATGTAATCTAGCATTTACATTTGCGTGCGTGTTAATTTTAAACTCTTTTTAAACATTTTAAAACTTCATTACAGTCTCTTTTTTGAAATTACAATTTTAAATTCATTTAGTATTATATATACTGATTCTTTTTTCTGCATCACAAAAAATCATGTATTTCTTTTTTCAATTCCTTAATACTTCAAAACAATTTACTTTCATAAGTTCTAGTTGATCTCACAGAGTTCAAACCTGAATATAGCGTATTTGAGTATCGGACCCGCATAGAGAGACGGGTATTGGTCAACCTCCTGGAGAAAGGCAAGCTCCCTAGCTGCCGCTGTCTGGAAATCCACAGAAAACTCGTACGCCTCCACATCACCCATATTGGCGAGTTACACCTACACATCAATCATTATGTTGTTAGAATAAATGAAGCAAAGTTACATTACTCATTTTAATTTTATCTGGTTTATTTCTTTCTTTTACGTATAAACAGTTACTTTGTTTGATAATTGATATTCACTCCTCATTTCTGACCTAAATTGTATTTGTTATGAAACATAGTGAGAAAATATTTTAAAGAGAGGAGTTGATTTTATTATTAGGAGTAAATGATGCACGTGATTGATGAGTTATTCTAGAGATGTTATATATAAGGGAGATTGAGTTAAATTCAGTGTGGGAGTAGTAGTAGCATGGTTTAGCAGGGTAGTAAGGATTTTTAATTCAAAGAAGAATCGCACAAGTTTTGATTGAATTGGATGTATATATTTGATGTGTTTATAATTATGTTTCTTGGATTATTACCTTTATTAAAATTGTGAACTCAACGCTGACTTATTATTTAAAAGGAGAAAGGAATGAGGATTTGGGTAATTAAATGACATACTCGGAAAAAGGTTAAGAAAATAAAGACGCTACATAAATACATATGTATTTATTTAAGGAATAAGGAATCATTCTTTGAGTATTATGAGGTGATCATTTTGGTTGGAGTGTGATCAAATCTAATAAAGCCCGAGGGGCTTTGTGATATATTCCGAAATTATCACCTCATTATATTCAAAGAACGATTCCTTATTACGGGTGCATCGATTTACCCAAAAGGACCTAAAGGAACCCAAAAGTACTCAAGAGACACCCAAAAGGAGCATCAAAATACATTATAAATTAATGATAGAATATTATTTTTTTACTTTGATGGGTTAAATACATATTTGGGATAACTTGTATGATACTTCATTTCACATATTTCAAAATTTATATGGTAACTTAATGGAAGATCTTCATCCATCGGAAAATGTTTAATGTTTTGATTTGTCAAACATTAAAATATGTATAATTTACGATTTTAAACTAAACTAACTGATAAAAAAATGATTCAGCAAACAAATGAAACAAAATTATGGATGGTTCTTTGTGATGTTTGCCTATGAGGATGATGAGCTTCTTTTAAAACACGAATAATGCAATAAAGGCCTAATATGAAATTTTTTTCAGTGTTATCACCAATTGAAATAATTCACTTTAACAAACATAAAGTAGTGAAATTAAGCTATTATTTGTAAATAAAATGCAATATTCTTGGGTCTTTAGGATTCCTTTTAAATTCCTTATATTAGTATAATGTTCAGCCATTGTACGATTAAATATTTGAATATAAATAAGCAAACCCCGCTTATACGTCAATTGAATTTATTGGACTGTATAGTACAAAATCGATACGTAGTGTTATCACAGGCAAAGACACTGAAAAATGTAAATATGAATACATGATCAAATGACTAGCTGAGTTTCCAAACGTTCACAGGTGATAAATAAACACGTTTTGAAGGGAAACTCGATTTTCCAAAGTAAAAAAAGATTCAACTTGCACTTTGTATAAATTGTACTTTGAGGAGCACAATGATTAATAAGGTGGATTTTTTCAACTTATTGTTTTCAATGTTTTTTTATGTATTTATTTATTTTTTTTGCTAATAAAACATTAAATAATTGTCCAAATTGCATTTATTTGTTAACGTGGTCTTTTTCCCAACTTCATTAATAAGATTGATGAAACTGAAATTAATTGCAAAACAGAACACTTAATTAAAGAGTTTTTAAAATTTTAAATGCCCAATTATTTCGCCCTTTTTTTTTTTTTAAAAAGTTTCTATTATGTCGGTCGATAACTCCTGGGGTCCTGTAAAGACATTTGTTTGTACTTAGGTGTAACACCTGTAAGCGTGTACTTGTATAAGTATGAATATATACAAATACCCCCCCCCCCCCCCACCCACCCACACAGTTTCCCATCACATCACATATACCGGTGCATGCAACTTTTGGAGGCGGACCAATGATCGGTTTCAAATGAAACAAGTTAGGGCTAAATCAAAGTGGTACATTTCAATGATTAGTCTATATCTGTCAGGCTATTGGAATGTACGTGTGAAGGCGAGGTTAGATCAATAGAATTATGCCTAATCTTCAGGTGAATCTAATTAATCTAATTCAAATTAAAAGGTTTATAAGAACTGATATGGTATTTTTATATGATATTCTTTATATCTTCTTAATAATATAGACTCTACTGACCTTTGGGACTTGTTCTTATTTACACCAACTTATGCCGATTCTTTGTTTACGTTTTGGGAAAGTGGGGCCCATGAGGGGGCACTCTCTAAACAGTTCTCGGAGGGATTTTTGTAAATCGCTTTTCCTTAGTTGGTTTATATTCTCAGTTTTTATTTCATTATTATTTTTTTTTTTTTGGGGGGGGGGGGGGGGGGAGGGGAGAGGCTATTGAACTTCACACATGTACACGTATTCTCCTTCATCGCGACTTATGCAAGATACCACATATATCATCCAAAATAATAAACAAAAAAATCACATATGTACCCGGTATCGTTGTTTCACCTGAAACTCTCATAGAAGATATTTTAGCAATATATAAGAGGTAAAATTTTGATAAAGAAAAAATATCCATCCAATGTCCTTGGTTCCAAAAGACTCGACAATGATATAGGGGGTAGTCATAACCTTGAAAGTGAAAGTAGAGTGTCAACATGAGCACGTCGGAATCGGGGAGGAATGACGACACAGAGAAAACAGAGGAGAATGTTCGCAAGGTTAAAACAGTGTTACCACATCACATGGCAGGGGGTCCCAAGGGACTAGGTATTACTCAAAAATTATGAAGCAAAACAAGATGAAATTCAATAAATAGGTTTGCATAACAAAGTTAAAACGAAAAGTGGTGTCGATGTGCATCCGCACGGTGAGAGATGCGTATAATTACCTACCGATGATTGTTTCAGGTGACCCTGAAGACAGAACTTTACGAATTGTGGAGGAAGACACACTAGTTGGAAATGTCATGAGGGAGCGAGGTCGCATCATCTGTGAGAAAGAGCTGTTAGGTATAAATGTCAAATGAAATATATAACTGGCTGTAATCCATGGTACCTTTATGCAATCTAATGTCAAATCATAGACTTATGTTTTTTTACTGGCGTTATAGTCAGAGTGGTTCGATTGTTGGAACCAGATACATGTAGTTCATATTTGGTGAAGCACCTGACTGCAGATTCAGGGGCCTGGGTTCGAATCCAGGTCTGATCCCTCATTATTCTCCAATCCCTTACATTTGGTGCTGTGACTAACCCTTGGAACTGAAAGATTAAGTCCTGCCAGGGGAAAGAACCTAGCATAGTATCTACAAAGGGGAAGATCGTTTAAAATAGGGGAGAAATATGACCATGATGAGGGTTTGATTGGTTTAATCGCCAGTGCTAGGTAACACCTGACTAGAGATTAAGGGGGCCAGGGTTTAGCCTGGTCATTATTTCTTCCATTCTGTTACAATAGTATAATTTTTTGTCTGCCTTTTTTGTGGAAAAATGTGTATACAGTTTGACAGTAAGTTTGAATGTACCGTACTTCTGTACACTCGAAACAATTGTTAAAGGTGGGTTTGCTGGAATAGAAATACACTGTATTGCTTCTTTAACTCTACTACATAACAAAAATTATTTCTTGTGTGATACTGTGTATTCATGTACTAATACTACCATATTCCTTCTAGCACTAGTTAGTGGGTTAATTTATTTAACCCTTTAGCTCAGTTGGTATATTGTGTTTTTTAATCTGAAGGGTATTGAGTTTGAGCCTCTTTGTGATCATTCCCCAATCTGTTACACTTGCACGCAAATGTAAAAGAAAAAGTGTCTCATACTAAATAAAGATATGTACCTTTTAAAATCAACCATAAAATAGCTCTCTCAAAACTTATAATGAAAGATGGTTATTTCATTACATATAAAATATGTAATTAATTTTTTTCTCTCACAGATTTTATGGTATGTTCAGATGAACATTATGTATTGTTTCCATGGAAATGTAAGACAGAAAGCAGGATATACAACAAATGTCTGACTGACTTGTAAGTACCCATTAGCAAAAGATTTTTATTCTCAAAACATTCCCCTATTTATATTAGCTAGTCTATACAGTCTAAAGTTGTCCATTCTACCAAATTTCACTTAAAATTTACACCAATCAGTAAAACTTGCTATCATTTTATAATGATAGGGTTTGGTTATACTGGTACATGTAAAAGTATCACAAATGTGGAATATTGAATTGAACATGAATTAATTAAATCAGACAATTCTGTGTTTTATAATTGCATCTCATAAATTAACAAATTGCCCATCAGATTCACCCATTTTTGACCTCTATTCAGGAAGTTTAAATATATAGTGGAAAAATGGCTTTGCAAGACCATTCAACATTTTTAAAACATTTCAAAACAAAAATATTGTGTTGTGATCAGTTTAATTTTGTATGTGTGTGCACTAGAAATGTTTTCTCCCAGTCAAATTCCAATCCAATGTTATTGTAGGAACAGTGATCCAAAATTTCAAGAGGAATGTAAGGAAATCTATCTTCAAAGAAGAAAGCACTACAGAATAACAGGGAGATATGATACATACCATGAGAAGAATGAAGCAATGGCAAAGAAATTGGCCGAGAGGAAGAAAATGAAAGAGGAACAAAGACAACAGAAGCTACAGGAAGCTCAGCTACACACAGACACTAGTTTATTAGGACGATTCAGGAATTTATTTAAATCTTGAATAAATTGTACTGTTTGTAGTGGGTTTTTTTCATTTCAGTGCAGTGAATTTGTAGGTCAGAAACCACATTTCTAAAGCATCTTAAGTTTGATAAATTCTTTCTTCGGAGGTTTGAAAAAGTAACAAATCTGTGAGGTAAAGATGTGTGTTAATTCTTAATGAGATTCACTCACTTGCCTTTAAATGTGACAAGTGGTTGTGAAAGGATATAAATCTTGATTTTGGCTCAGGTCTTAATCTCACTGAACAGCGAAAGAATTCCTCAGCATGACAGAACCATCCTTGATAAGGAACCACGGTTGTAAGTCTTTTTCTGAAGGAGGACTGATTCGTATGTTGAGAGCCACAGTGACAAATGTTACCTAGTCTTTAATTATAATTTGCCTCCACATACAAGTCAAGTGTAACACATCTGTGCAATGTGGTGGCTTAAGGTTAATTTTCTGCAAGTCACTAAATTTTTGAAAATGTCAATATTCTACCTTATTGGCAAAACTCAAAATCATAATTATATTTTTTAACCGGGTTTTCCAAAGGAAAAATCCGGTTATTGAAATGGTGAAAATTGCGGGCGGACGGCTGCCAAAAGGGTACCCTTATTGTATGAATAACTCCTCCTACAGTTTTCAAGATAAAAAGTTGTTATTTTGCAGATCAACTGTACATAAATCAGAGGATTTTGATATCTGATTATTAATGAAAAAATACCAACTGTTGAACTGTTATTTTTTGGCAAAAATATTGCATAGAGAGTACCCCATTTCTCTGGATAGGTAGTGTTCATCAATTCAGGGTTGACAAATAAATTCTATTAACACAAAAGAAAACCCGGTTTGCTGTCACATTGACAGCTTTTCTCTTCTTTAAAAATTCATTGTGATAACCATGACAAATTAAATGATGCTATCAATGATTCTTCCATACTGTGAACAAAGGACCCTGCTATGGATTATCAAGTGCCATTCTGTGTTACCCCCTCATACAAAAATATAGCTGTTCTGTTATTCCCCATGAATGATAAACCTTATCTCAAGACCCTTGTTGCTACTGACCACAAAATATTATCCAATAATTCCAACCAAATGTATATGTATAGCAGCACCGATTTTAAACAGTTATCACTCAATGGGGTTTTTATTTTTGGTTTGTTTAGGTGTTTTTGTACATGCAAGACCTCTCATAATTAAAACGTGTGAATCTCAATTTCAAAAACTTTATTTTTTTTGTAATTATACTGAAAGGTAACTTCCTTTGACTTTGTCTTGGTAGTTTGTGTTGGCAAACTCAGACCAGTAAAAAGTTCATACTGAGATTACCAGCATTGCAACAAGTTACAATCAATGACATAATACAATGTATTCACAACTGTTTACAAATATCTACTTAAAACTTGTATTTTAAATAAATTCTTTCTGTGTACAGTACATTTATATTATATATAAGTACATGTACATGCCTGATAATATTTGTTCACATACAACAGAGGTTGTTGGTGCCATTTTAGTGCTTTCAATAGAGATTCAAACATTTATTTAATGCCTTGGGACTTATATAAAAATACATGTAATAAACATTATGCTGATTTGCACTAAACATCAAAAGTACATGTATGCTAGCACTAATTATTACATTTAGAGCTATTGTGTTTAAATTTAGAGTGTAGCACACACTTGAAATCATATAACCTGACATGAAAATAGACCTGGTACACATGTTACCAATTACTTTTGTAAATGCAAACAAAAACAGAACAGCCTAGAATCCTCCTGTGGATTCAGCATACATGAAAGTCTGACAAAAGTTACAACCATAAATCAGCATGTCTCTGAACGCATAACCAACATTTAAACAAAGAACAAATTCTAAAACGTGCTTTACATTAAAAATCATGAAGTCATACCCCGAGTGTAGTTTCTGTAAAAAACGTTATACACAGATTTGTACACTTCCAAAATCAAATAACATTATCTACTTGTCTTTGAACCATTTTAACAAGACCCTGAACTTTTGGTAGGACGTAACTATCTATTTCTTGCATAAAAACAAGCTGCATAAAAACAAGTTAAAAATGATGCTGGTTTCAAGTGAAATATGCATAGATTGCGTAGTCTTGGCCAAAAAGCCAGACAAGTCTTGTTGATTTCAAAGAGACATGACAGAGTGGCCAGCAATGAAATACAGGCCTACGTCACATTGCTGTTTGACACATTTATCCAAAGCCCAAGCTCTTGTTAAAATGGTTCCATCTTCATATGCAACTCATTTACTGGATTATGTAACAGAGTATCTGATGTTAGCAATCCTATTTAAAGCATTTATATAATTTATTAATGATGAAAAATAATACATGTATGAGTGATAATGAAACTTAAGATAATTCAAATAATCTTATAAAAATTCTTGTGACATAAATAATTATTCAAAACATAAATTAACAAAAGTAACCCAACAAATTATATTTTGACGTAGTCACACCAAGCTCTCAATCAGATATATTCCAGTACGGAGTTTGGAGAGTGCAGGAATGCTGGGGATGGTCTTTGAGGTCCCCCTCCTCCCCCACCATCACTGTGTGATCCTCAAGGGCTGACTATTGCTGCTCTCTACACTTGGCTGTTCCCGTAGTAACACGGTCTGCTGTTTCTGGCTCTCTATAACTCCGAGTTCCTTCGCTCGGTTTGTGGCGGTCTCTACTGCAGTAATTAATGACGATCGGAAGCCGGTCTCCTCCAGTTTGTGTATGGCAGCGATGGTGGTGCCCCCTGGTGAGCACACTTCATCCTTGAGTTGTCCCGGGTGTTTCCCTGATTCAAGCACCATTTTTGCAGCACCCTGTACAAACAAACGATGAGAATTTAATAAATGATTTCTATCTCTTGAATTATCTTAGAGTTTATAAAATAGGCTGTGCCTGCTGCTTAATCCCATTCAATATATTACATTGAATAAAATATTGGTTAAATAAAAAAAAGATATGTCAGAGTTAAAACAATTTTCGCACTGTGTATTATTAACTTTTCAAATATCCAAGAAGCATGTACATGTACGCTGATTTGTAAAATGTCAACAAAGACGCCAACATCCAATGTCACAAAGTTATTCATTGAAAAAACTCTAGAAAGTTTTTAATGACATCATTGTTTTCTGATATTGTATGATTGTAAATTGGGTAAAATGCTAATACATGGAACTCTCTTATGATGTCACTATTTTCTGGTATTGTGTAGATATTATCAGTAAAATACTACTATGCTCCTTACAACATAATCTTTTCTGTTTGTTTAGATATTTTGGGGATAATTCTACTTCATCTCATAGGACATCCTAGTTTTGTAAACGATTTCAAAAGCAAGCACTTACAAGTAGCGTTTGAGCGGCCAGCTTTTGAGCCAGGTCACGTGGTAGCCCCATCTTAACACCGCCATCAGCCAGAGATTCAATCGCCAGGAAACCCTACATAAACAATGGCCATGATTAGACATGGATTTGTGATGTAACAACAAACAACGTAACAACATATAGAGATAAATCATCTGGTTTATCCCCCTTTCTATGTCAGTTTTGTTTTCAAATATGCAAATATTTTCTTTTATATATTTGAGTACAATCATTTCTATGATCTTAGTATCTTGGTGCCTCTTGAAAGCTCTTAAATGGTAAATAAATGAATTGTTTATGGTCTCAATTATTTACCAGCTACAAGAACATGTAGTCTGTAAATATTTTTTTCAGAAAATTATTTACAGAATGTCTGGTCCCTATAAAGGTAAACACTAAGTACTTAAGTACCACAAAACTCATAGGCAAATAGAAGGGAACTGTTCAGACAGTGTTATATCATATTCATGTAACCAACTGTATTAAAAGAATTTTATTTACATATCAGATCTAATCTGATGTTAGCCTTGTTCAGGGAACTGGATTTCAAAACATGATTCTACGACAATTTTCTGCAAAACATCAGACTGTCATTGTTTTGCTTGTAAGTAAATTTTTAAAATTCAACCTATTTAAGTTTTTTTTATGTTATATAATTAAGCATATTACCAGTAGTCTTACATGAAGTACACTAAAGTTTCGTCCAATGGCCTTTCATTGGGATCACTATTAAAGCTAAACATTTAATATACATATGTACACTGTACTAAAGTTCCCCAGCCCCCTAGCTTTAACCAATAGCTAGGGTCATTGAATTTTTTTTATCCTCTTTCACATGGCATGCTACAATAAAGTTTCAATGGTTACTAGCCCTACTTTCACATGATATAGTACACTGAATCTTGCAATGGTTACTTCATTATGTAGGTATGGTTGGATGACTTGACTAATTCTACTTAGCTATTAATTACTACTTTCAAATTTTAAAACTTCACTTAAGTTTCCTCCAGTGACTGCTATATTTAGTGGGACTGGTCACTCACATAGGCGGGGCCGCTCCCACTCAGCCCGGTGACCGCATCCAGCTGTTCCTCTGTCCCAACCTCACAGATACCAATGGTCCGGAACAGCCCCTGGATCAGCTCCCTGTCCCCCTGGAGCACTGATGACCCTGGGGCGATGACAGTGGCCCCCGTCTGTACCAGGGCGGGGGTGTTAGGCATGGCACGGATCACTCGTGTTTGTGACGGTAGATTCTAAATAAAAAACAACAAGGTCAGAACGAAACTACAGTTGGGCATGGCAAGAGTCACACGTGTGTGATGGCAGATTCCGTACAATGAAATAAGTTCTGATTCAAACATTAACATACGTACAGCAAATGATCCTACTTACAGCTATATATGCCAGTTTACATGAATGTTTAAAAAAAGAAAAAGAAATGTTCAGGTTTTTCCTTCAATGAAGTCAAAATGAAACAAGTGACCTCCTTAATGACAAACAAATAAAATTCATTAATGCAGAAAAACACATTGTCACACTTAATCAATTGATTTTAAAATCTTTTGTCAGATAATGTTATTTCAACCAAGAAATGAACAGTTACAATAGTGAAAACTTGTCTCTGAGAATAACTTCTCTTTAAACATTTATCAAGTCTTGAAAACAATAGAAAACCCCTTTAACTGCATGGAGAGTTTTCTACATAAGAGCATGAGTCTTAATCCAATTTGCTCAATGGATATAAACACGGTAGTGAAGAAGAGCATTATACTACTGTCTTGTCATAGATCGTGACTACTAATGGATTGTGACTACTAACAGATTGTGACTACCAATGGATTGTGACTACTAACAGATTGTGACTACTAATGGATTGTGACTGCTGACAGACTAAAACTACAGTAACTAACAGATTGTGACTACAGATATCAGCGGGGAGAGGACTTACTTTTTCCAGTGTTTCCAGTGTGACTCCTGCTGCTATGGACAGAAAAAGCTTCTCACGCGTCACTTTACTGGACACCTCCTGTAGAATTGGGGACACTACGTGAGGTTTGACGGCTATGATAATTAGGTCACTGTTCTCCACTATCTCAAGGTTGCTTCTGGATGTTCTAACACCTTGTTCCTATAAAACAATCAGGAATAAGTACACTGTACCAGACCATAGTAAATCATCATTTTTGGTATATCTATCTTTATCTCTTAACTTTTAATTTGTACGTTGATTCTGCCAAGATTTGAAACCTGGCCCCATAACTATATTCTGAGAATGTACTGGCAAGTCATATTTCAGATTATGAATATCTTGATTTATTTTCAATGGTGACAAATTTCTATCATCATACATGTTCATGGTTAAAATATTAAAGTTTAGAAACATTTACTAATTTGAAATTCTCAAATCTAATATGGCATTTGGTCCTGGTAAACTGACTTTATTTTTATAGTCTGTCCCAAGATATTTATGCAGCACATTTGGCCGATTTTGAATAAAAATACACATACCTGTGAAAGAAGTGCAATTGTAATATATGAAAGGGAAAATTTCCAAGATATCTTCATTGACACAATATCATTTTTCACTCATAAAAGTTCACAGGAAGGAAAACAGATTTCTTATAGAGATTTATAATGGGGAATGTTTACATCTTTTCTCCATTCAGCAGTCACTCGGAATACCTCGCACAATTTTTCAATGTTATCATCCAGGTCTGCTTCAATACAAAATCCCCCGTAGACGTTACATTTTTTAGCCGATTACTGAAACATGATCAGCTAGAGGGGGTGTTTCAACGGAGAAATCTTGGAAATTTTATAAATATCGAGTAATTAAGCAAAATGTGACTCGAGGATGTCTTGAGACAGAGTATAGTAAGGCCAGTGAGTGAAAATTGAACCATATATACTGGTATACAGGGTACAAATAACTGACGCAGTTTAATTTTCTACATAATCGATTCCATGTACATGACTGTTATAAATTGGTAAAGTTTTCCCTTTAATATTCAATAAAATTGATTCATGCTATAATGAAACTAGGCCTAATATAACATTTTTAAATAATTCTTTTCTCAAGATTGCACACTTACTTTGATGCAGTCCAACATCTGTGGGACAGTATCACTGGCCATTATCTTGTGCGGTTTAACAACTCCTGAAAGGGGAAAATATTCATATATTTGTTAATTTAGAAAATCTTTATAAAATGATTATAATATTAATAAACTCATAGTAAATTACAAGACTACATAGTAAGCAATATTGAAATAACTCATTGTAACCTTGTACAAGATGTAATCAAATCATGAACCCTTTCGTTGGTACAGAAATACTATTTTTATCAAATTTTAATTTTTGGTTTTGTTTCTGGAATTTTTATTATTTTATATTGGGGGGGGGGGGGGTTGTATCTTTTATATATATATTTACTCTAGTCTAAGAAATTGTAGCAGATCACTGCAGAAGATGCATATATACTTGCCCCCCCCCCCCCCCCCCCCCCCTCTCTCTCTCTCTCTGATGATGCAATACAATGTTTACAAGCTAACTTACATACATAAATACTGAAAAGCTAACAATGAATGAAAATCTATCTTAAACATGAGATGGAAGCATGGGCTTTTGTGTGACCTTGGCATTTAAATGACATGCTCATCCGTAATGCAATGTACAGAAATCAATCACTCAGGCAGGCAGTCTGAATTGCATCATCCTAAATTCCTTAGTTAAAAGAGACAAAATGGGGGGAGGGGGTTACTTTCAATGAAAACTGTATTTCAATTATTTAAAAAATAAATTTGGTTCATGTAATTTGTTGAAAGTGAATTGCATAAAATTGATAAAATAATAACAATTATATTTAAGATGAAAATTTGTACTAAATTTTTTTCCGTTTTCTTAAGTGTTTTTTTTTATTTTTTATTCCAGCAATGGGCTTTTGATTTGCACATAAACATGAAAAATAAAAAAAAATGTTGAATATCCTATTTGACAAACACAAGCTTTACTCTATTATCTGAAATACTCAGCTCTGACGTGTATTTTAAGGAAAAATATGGTAATCATATAATTTATTAATTAACAATTTCTTTAATCAGACAGTCGCAAAATATCAGACTTGCTATATTTAAGGAGGGGTACATTGTTAATGTAATACTTATCTAAACAATAATAGTCAGAAAATCATTGTTTTGTGCACAAGTGGCATTTTCTGATGATGATGCAAGCTGTGCATAACGTTTTATTAGAGTGATTTCCCTTTACTGCTCAAAAACTCGGGTTGACATTAAAATAAAATGTTCTCACCTTTAGAGATAAAGCCTCGACTCATGGCTTGCGCCATTCGGCCAGCTCCAATAAATCCTATGGTCATACTCTCACTGACCGTGAACCTCTGATCTTCTGTTCTGGCCATTATGTTTTGCTATTTATATGACTACAAAATACGCACGCAGCTGCGCGGCTAGCTGAAACGACCTTGCCCCGGAAGTGGCATAAAATGAAAGTAACGTGGAGAGGGGGAGGGGCGTGGCTTACATGTGTAACACCCCCAATTGCAATTCAATCATTCTAAATGTAGGTAAACTATGTTGACACTCATTACAGAATACAGAATACAGATACAGATCATTTATTACTAATTCAAAGTCCAGAACAGACAAGTACATGACATGTTTTAATTACAAGAGAAAGACATGCCAATGAATAGTATAGAAAATTATTAAAGTATAACAATTATAGCAAATGATAATGTTAATTCCAACAATATTTCGCTTAAAGGAGTACTATAGCAGGACATTTGAATTTAATAGGTGCGTTCAGAGTTCATGCACTAGATTGTTTGGTCAGTTTTTTTTATTTATAGTCTGTCCCAAGTTATTGCTTCCGTCACTTTTTGATGTTTTTGATTAAAATAACATACCTATCAATGAAATACAATTAAAACCGATAAAAGGGGAAAAATTAGTATTTCTTCATTGATACATCGTCTGTTTATTCCTGGAGAATTTCACATGAACAAAAACAAAAACCCTACGGAGGTTCAAAATCTCGAAGTCGTCAATGTAAACAATGTAGCTGCAGGTTTGTAGCTCCAGGGGCGTCGGAAGGTATTTCATATTGGGGCGGCGAATTTGATCGATAAAGCGCGGGACGGGGGGGGGGTGAACCGGAATTGAAATAAGGATATTCTACCATGTGTCCAATTATTCTTTAATTTAATGAATTATATTGTCAATTATTTGATGGCACTGTAAGAAACAACGCAAAATTGTACTTAATATAAGTTTATTTTAGTTTGACGACATTCTGAAATAAGTATCAAGATAACGCAACTCGCATTTAATTTAAGAAGTTTATATGCATGTACAATGTATGAGCAACAATTTTGACTCAATTTCCCTGTCTCTGTTGTACATCAAAAACGTCCAAAAATAAATATCCATGAATCCCGCGCTGACACTAATTTGTTTGCAAAAGGCTCAAAGCATTTGTGTTCATGTAGCATATCGGTGAATGTGCAAGATCAGATAATTTGTAATCTTGCCACGGTAAAACGTAAATTTTCGTATTTTCGTTTTGATTTTAAAACAATCTGATTAAAATCAGAGGAGCGGATCAAGGATCTGAGTTTAATCAGGTTGGATTATAAAATAGTACAGAAACAGAAAACTATGATTTTGTGATATTTATCTCGTCAAAATGAACTGTAACTAACCATGGGTAGAACTTCATCCATGAAGGATAGAAAGATTTTCTTGCCAAGAGAACGCCATGGAAACTTGAAATATACAGGGTGATTACATGTAATACATGTACATGTTAATCCCTCCAGTTTTGATATTGGAATGCAGAAATTACACATTAATGATAAGTGTAGTAAGTTGTTAAAGATATTATAACTAGTTTCAGTTTTTTGTACTATGATTTGTGTTTATACATTGTAATATTCTCATATAGTATCTATATAACTCATGATCAGACACAGAAATCTGAACTGTATTCAACTTAATTGTGTACTTAACACTCTCTCTTATACCTAGCTCTGTTAATACTGACAAACTCTTCAGACATCGAAACCATCCCTGGACCAAGAACACCGAAGTACCCATCTCAGGTGTGTTCAAAGGCAGTGACATAGAAAGATAGAGGAGTTGCGTGCGATGGCTGCATGGTATCATGTGGAGTGTCTCTACACGTCAACCTACATGTACAATGCATTAGCATTAGCATGCGATGACTGCAGCAAGTGGTATCACGTGGATTGTCTCCACATGTCAACCTACAAATGTACATGTACAATGCATTAGCATCATCCAGTATACCATGGCAATGCACAGCATGTGGGATGCCAAACTTCTCTGCTTCACTTTTTGAATAATTTGCCATAAACTTTTCATCTAAAATCTTTGAACATCTAACAGATTCCAACATTTCCTTGAGTCATAGGCCTCCAGCTGCTACATCCTCACCGCTCAAATCAAACAATAAAGAACCATTCCTGACCAAGAAATTAAAGCCAAAGAACACTAAAATCCTTATCATCAACTTTTTAGAGTGTAAAAAATAAAAAGGCCTTTTTTTGTTTTTCATTTTCACAATCATAAATAATTTCATAATGAAAATTAATACATATATAGTTTTTTTTTCATTCTCGCATACTTTCACACCCTTTCACACTACATTTTCTTCAATTAGCAACAAAAAGGAAAAAAATATCTATAAAAAATAAATAGATCAGTTGTTTACCATGTTTAAAATTATATTTCAAATATGTTTTTCCCAATTTTCCCTTAGTTTAATTATCAAATTTCATAATCTCTTATGATTTGATTGCTATAAATTTTTCAATTTTATATTTATATATATAAGATGATGTAACAGCCCGGAAATCTCAGGTTTTTGCTTGAATGTTTTGAATAATTAAAAAATGTATTGTTTGGAGTACAGAATTATAAAATTAACAACTTTGTTACAACCACTGAATGGTAGCTAGCTATAGTTCACCAAATAGTACATTATTAACATTAAAGCCTACTCTATTTGAAGTTTTTCTATAAATATGCATATACTAAGATTTTTCCACAAGGTAGTATTTCTGAACGCGTCATAAATACATGCTGAATTGTTTCTACATTTTCTTTACAAAAAGCACAGACATATCATATGAAATAACATTAGTTTTCTTCAAGTAATAATTTGTAGGAAGAATTCTGTGAAGAATTCTGTATTGTAGCCATTGTACATGTATTGAAGTATCAGTAGTTGTCTTAAAACAAACTTTCTTTAACAGAATCATTTATATCCAAGTGAAGTGATTGTTCAGAGTTCCATTTTTGAAATGCCTTGGGAACAAGGTAATTGCATTGGAGCCATTTTTCAGAAATCGTCTGGGTGCGTCCCCTTTTGGTAGACATGTAAAAATTCCTAGCCTTTGTGATATAGGGAGCTCTTTTTAACAAAAATATGGTTAACAGCAAAAACAATGTAATGTTTGAAATCCTTCCAAAAAAAACTTTAAAAATTCAACAGTAAAACCATTGCTGCCTGGAGATTTATTATATTTCATGTTTTTCAAAACATTAAATATTTCACTTTCTGATATGTTGCCTTAAAGGGATATTGAAGGGGATATTAATTTATGATCTAACCTTGGAATGTCAGTTTTTATTATATCTTCAAGATTAATATCAAGGAGATCTGAATCTTTACTAGTAAAAAGAGATTCATAGAATTTTTTTACCTGATGAAGGATACCGCATTGATCATATATATAGTATTATTGTTGTGTGTTTCAACTTTTTAAATAGTTTTGTTTAGAAAGTCGCGAGATTCTAATGAGCAGAAATATTTGCTTGGTTTATCTCCTTCTTCTACCCACTTAGCTCGTGATCTTATAATATGACCTTGTACGTAGCTTTTCCTTTCTAACTTTTTTCAAGTTCAAACTTTTTTTCTTCAAAAGCTCAAAATCAATATCAGACCGTGACTCAATGTTCTCAATATCTTTCAATAAGGTAATTTCAATTTTATCTCTTTCTTTCTTCTTAAATGATGAATATGAAATAATATAAGGACATATGTGAAAAGAGCAGGAATCACTAGAGACTAACATTAACAAAGATCTTTTGTTAACTGTTGTATTGTATGGTGTTATTCTTTTGATTTAATCTCAGCAAAAATTGCCCTCAAGTATTTCAAATTGAATTTTTCACCTTCGAAATTATAAATCATATTCCCAATGAGGTGTAGACAAATTTACACGAAACGAAACCTGTTACTGCGTCTCAGTTTCAACCAACTTACATGTATAAACAGTCCCCTCTTTTTTTTAAAAATATTATCTTAAAAATCTTGATAAGAATAGAAGTAAATTACAATTAAATATGTGAAAGGACTTTTTCTAAAGTTATCGATAAAGAAGTGTGCATGTGATTACTGTATTTTAAAAGAAACAAAAAAAAAACCACTTAACAAACAAAAACAAAAATTACGACTTCCTAAACTACCAAATTAGGTACATGTACTAAATTGATCTGCTATGATTCATTTAAAATACATATTAAAGTCAGACAGATGGACAGACGAACGAACAACACAATGTGGTCAAAGATTGGAAACAAGGAACAACATTTATGATTCCATTGGACCATATTGGTATGCTGCGCAGCACATTTCAATTATTGAATCATTGGAAGGTGGTTGGACTGATTTAGATGAGATCACCCCGGAAGATATACAGCACTTCACAGTTACTGAAATAGAAACCAACAAATTATCCATACATGAGCAGTGACATATATATAGTTATAGATTGCATGGTATTGTATTTCGGGTATTTCATTATTTGTTTTGAAACCGAAAATCGGATTTCACGTCAATGTATTTAATGTTTACCTCAGTTAACACTTACATCACAGCAAGCACCTGCTCCTGCAATCTAAAATAGTATCGCTGTTGTTTGGGGTTCTTGTATGCTCTTGAATCAAGCAGTTACATGTATGCTTTGAAGGTTTCAGAGAAAATTAAGATGGACAACCTTTATTCCAACCTTCCATCCCAAAAAAGAAGTAAAAGAACCAGCTCACTTCAGAGCCAATAAGAAGGCTTTGGAGAGGAAGAAACTTATCCCGATAGAATAGATTGGTGTTATGTTTCATAAGATCAGGGTTAAGTTCAAGTTACATGTTACTAAAGAATTGACTATTAAGGAGCAATAAACCATGGCTTGCTGGGGGAGACAACACTTGTAGGTTTCAGGATGTCGCAGAACTCCTCAAACCCTGCATATACAAAAATGTATAGTAATATTATTCAGAAAACCCAAAACCTAAAACCAAACCTCCAAATCTCTATCAGAAAAATATGATACTAGCTAGTATTTGTCGCACAAATCAAATATGTCGGCTCTCTTTTTAGTTAACTTTTTGAAGTAAACAATTTGATTACTAGCAACTTCGGATGCGGTGGAATCTCTAGAAAAGATTGTGACTCAATTTTCATCAGTTTCAAGGCTCCCTCAAAACAAATTATTGACATCACACACGAAAAATTAAACAAAACCTTGATTTGCTTTAAAACAAGATTATCCTCAAAATTTCGTTCCCATGCACCCGTAAAAAAACTTTCAAATATATTTATACAGGCCACCAGGGATTGAAATGATTCCACAGCGTTTACACTGACTATGGATATAAATATTAATATTAAAAAATATATATATTAATATTAATATTAAAAAAATATATTAATATTAAAAATATTAATTAGAAATATTTAAAAAATAGTGAAAGATATGTATGGTTTTTATTATAAGCATAATATTGTACCTATAACAGATCAATATAAATACGGTATTTAGGACTAGTGTTCACATCAAATGGAAAGCTAAAGTTTGCTTCTGAACAACTTTCAGAATGAGCTAAAAAGGCATATTATGCACTAAAATCAAGTATACCTGGAAATAATAACCTTTCAGTTCAAGTGTTACTTAAACTACACCATTCACTGATTGTACCAATTATAACATATGGATCTGAAATTAGGTTCTTATCCACTTTACTATTTATATTATGAAAACATGTTTAAATACTATATCAGACTAAGAAATATGGAATCAAATACCACATATAATAATGCACTTTTAGTATCAGCTTTCAAAGAAGACAAAGAGTTAGCTTCCAAAAAGAGTTATACTTCATGGCTAAGCAAGATTTTTAATCTTCAACAAAAACTAAACTTGACATCTTTAGATATTTCCCATAAGATTTAAGGTTTAAGTTAAATAAAACTTTTGTTGATATTATCTTTGAACAATTGAACAAAATCTCATCTTCTAATTCAGGAAAACTTTATTTCTACAGTAAAATATTAAATTCTACTGAGTATAAGTTGCAAGATTACTTAAAGTTTCCCTTGAAAAAGCATGAAAGATCCCACCTAACAAGATTAAGAATAAGATGCTCCTGACTTCCCTCTGTCTCTCTAGATCCGCTCATGACATAAACTGAATCATGTACATATATGAAGTTATGATTGGATAAGTGTTTTCACAGAGGAGAAGTTAAAATTGTGTACATGTACATGTATACATGTATTTAGTAATGCACAACTAACGGCAGACAACACACCACACACCAATGTTTGTAAAGATGTAGCAATTATATGTCACCTGAGTGACTCCTCTGACCTTGAAATATATATGTTTACAATTTGCTATAGATGAGATAAACCTGAAATAATGTTTATGTGTTGAAAGTCTATATACTCACATTATTGGTGATAAAGAGCCGTTTGCTACATTAGAAACATTCATAACAAAGCCTTTAATCTTTGCTATAAAATTGTTCTACATCTACACATCCACACATAACACATGTATTTTTTTTCTCTACATTTGTATGCTGATGATGGGACTTGAACCCATTCTTCATTCTCAAAGGAATACGTGCATCATTACACCACATCAGCTTTTATAGTGAAATGTTGATTCAATAGAAGGATCTCAAGTCATGAAAAGCAATTTAATTTTAAAAACAAAATACATAACCTACATTTTTAAGCTATGTTGAATATTGAATATGTTCACCAGTGATACAGAATGTCAGCTCTGGTTAAATCTCCCAACAATGAGTGACCTAGATTCTGGACCAACCCAAATCCTAGTACAAGTTTGTACCTGGCATTTAAATCAATCACATGACCATGCACAGGTAGCAACCGACCAGGAACAATAAACACCTGGAGCCCGCCATGTTGGATCCTGAAACTCTGTAGCTTACCGTGGGGTAACATTAGGTAAGTTTTATATCCACTTTCCTATTGTGTATTCTTAATAATAAAAATCATTTGAACTACACATGTATTAATTTTTTACGGTTAAATTCATACCCAATTCTAAATTCAGTCAAGAAAAATTAAAAATATTATGACCAAAATGTACAGTTAATGCATAAAATGGAATCTCTGTATCCTAGATATAGAGATGTTAATCAAACCAAGATAATACATGTATACATCATGAATACATACTGACCTTGACTTTTCAGGTCTAGTTCCCCCTCTAATTACTAGGTGTCCCTGACCATGGACCCCCGGTACAGTGCCCAGGATGTTGTACGCTGCACCCTGTGTCATGACTCTGCGGCCCCCATGTACTGTGAAGTTTGTCATATACATCTGTGTAAAGACTGTGTAGAGAAACATTTATCAGATTCCTCTAAAGTTCATAATGTGGTCTCACTTAAGCAATACTTATCCACTCTGAACTATCCTAAGTGTAGGAAACACCCCACCAAACAATGTGAACTCCATTGTGAACAATGTGACATTCCTATCTGTACAAAGTGTATTTCATCTGGGAAACATTTAGGACATAAACAGGTTGAAATTTTCCAAAACTTTGAAGAAAAAAAAGAAGTTTTACAAAAAGAGTTGCAAGAATTAGAGAAATCCATTTATCCTAAATATAAAGAGATTGCATTTGCCATCCCAGTGCAGAAAGCTGATCTGAGTAAAAACTCCAAGAAATTAACAACAGCAATCAACAAACAAGGAGAAGTCTGGCACAGAGAAATAGACACCATTATACAGAAACTGAAATCTAACGTGGAGGAAATGGACTCCAAACACCTGGTCATCTTAAATAAACAGGAAGATGAAATCACACACACCATTTCTGAAATCACACAGACCATTGCTGATCTGAAGAAGTTACTGGACTCCAATGATGTCAGCCGTGTCTCCGAGTACAAATCCAGGAATGCTGAATTCAGAAGATTGCCTCCTAAACTCAAAGTGTCCTTACCAAACTTTAGGCCTCAGAAAATCCACACAGATCAGCTGATTGAACAGTTTGGTTCTCTGTCAGCATTATCTTTTACAACAGAGGATCAAGACTACAGCATGCCGCCCCAGGGAGCCGAGTCCTCTCCCCCAAAACGGTCACTGATGGAGGTACCCCGGGTCATCACAGCTATAGACACAGAGTATGAATATCTATACGGTGTGACGTGTCTGAGTGATACAGAGATGTGGACGCGTGGTAATGACATCATGATGAAGCTCTACAACCTGCAGGGAGAACTAGTGAAGTCAGTCCATACCAAGTCAGGGAACGAACCATGGGACATAGCAGTGACAGGGAGTGGGGATCTAGTTTATACTGATTACAGAGATAGAACTGTGAACATAGTGAAGAATACACAGATACAGACAGTGATCAGACTACGGGGGTGGAGACCTCGCGGTGTCTGTAGTACCTCCTCTGGTGACCTCCTGGTTGTCATGGTCAGTGATGATGATAAACAAACAAAAGTTGTGTGTTACTCTGGCTCCACAGAGAAACAAAGTATTCAGTACGATGACAAAGGACAACCTCTCTATTCATCTGGTGGATATAACAACAGTAAATACATCAGTGAGAACAGGAACCTAGATATCTGTGTGTCAGACTGTGGAGCCCGTGCAGTAGTGGTGGTCAATCAGGCCGGGAAACTCCGGTTTACCTACACTGGTCCTCCCTCTACTACCGAGGGATCATTCTATCTATACGGCATCACAACAGACAGCCAGGGTCGGATCCTGACAGCAGACTGGGTCAACGACCGTATCCACATCCTGGATCAGGACGGACAGTTCCTCCGCTACATTGACAACCGTCATTTACAGCGTCCACGGGGTTTATGTGTGGACACCAGGGACAACCTCTTTGTGGCTGATGACACAGGTAAAGTGAAGAAAATCCAGTATTACATGTAAATCAATCAACTGTATAAATGATACCTAAACAGAGTGTATCTACTATATATATCTACACACTGTGTGTAAATGTGACATGTAAACAAACTGTTTATTAACACTGCATGTCATCATATGGTGTGTAACAGATGTACACATGGTGTGTGTGGATCAGGTTTCACACATACACTACCTTACATTGTCAATAAGATACACACAGACTGTTTAACTATATCTGTACTATAGGTGTTCATGTGTTTTATCATTGCATGGCATCCATCTTTGTTTGAATATGATAATTTTGTTTGTATGTGAACTAATAAAAGTGTTCTTTGATAATGTAAGTATGTAAAATAAATATATACAATGTTTATATATTATATGTAAACAAAGTGGCTGTGTTTATGTATCACATGTATATCAAGTCACTTTATTCACATGTATATTTATATAGAAACTACTTTTTTCTATTATCAAAGTGACTGTTTTTATTATGTGTATAAGGTATATCAATTTTGATTTCTAACATCAGATTACATCAATGGACTGTACTTTTTACATGTAGTTATCAGCAAACTCTCTGTGACATGTATTAATTACATAAGGGTGAATGGACGTGTCGCACTCAATTCCTTTACAGCAATGGAGCGAGGCCACACAGGGACTGAGGCCCATTGCTTATAAGGAGGAGTGGTACAGGTATATTAACCCAATTAGAATTCACATTGACTGAACTAATTGTTTCTACTTACCTTATAAATCTTGAGAATTAGAGTAAATGTTTGATTTTCCGTCAACTTTGTTTCCTCTGTTCTAACTTTTTCTTCATTTGAAATATTCTTTCCCTTGGTGTTTTTTCTTGGATAAAGATTCTGAAAATGTATTTAAACAATGAAAATAATTGATAACGCTTATGAATGTTTTATAAGGGTTTTTTAAATAAAACTTTAAACAAAAAATCAATGTATTGTTGATCAGCAGGAAGCCTTTTAATTTTGGCGTCAACCTTACAATGGCGCCAGAACTTTGGCGGAAGGAGTAGTATTTGCCATCTCAATATATTTTTTTGTAAAAGAGGGAAAATTATATTATAACAAATAAAAGGACAAAACTTGTACATATAAGCACCCATTTGTCTTCATTGGAGCAGCAAATATAACGTCTATCTGTGGTCAGTGGAGCAGTGAAATGTGAACTCAATTTTCTGCACAAGAGTAAAGTGTGGACTGGTGCTTGTATGGTGGGGTATTATTCAGTCTTCTTTGCAGTATCTGCAATTTGCAAGAAAAGTTTCTTTGTATAATAGATCTGTAAATTGAGATTCCCTACTTTTAAGCTTTAAATTAAGATTGCCTTGATTGAAAATTTATCCTTTATCATAATTTCTAAAAGAAACAGATGATAGATAACATACTTTAAAAATTGCTTTTAAATAATTTTGAATTTTCATGAAAAAATGTTTATTCATTAAGTAGTAGTTACCCAATACAATTGCATTGGTTATGTTGAGATACACTATGGACGAGTGCATAATTCATGAGCCCCGAGTGTATTATGCACTCATCCATAGTGTATCTCAACATAACCAATGCAATTGTACTGGGTAAATCACTTGTACCATAATTAGCTTTCTGCTAATTTCTTATTATATTCTAGTGAATGAACTCGCAGGTGTCAGATGTCATATTACACAATTGTTTAGTTTTTTGAAATGAGATCATTTCTTGCATACAGTTGTATTGAACTGAAATAAAATTTTAAATAAATTGATTTCATCATGCAGTCATTTCTACAGTGTGACATGGTTATTAGGTCGTGGTGTATGTGGCTATAGTGTATCTATATGGCTTCAGTTTGAATAGAACAGAAACATAACTTCATGTACTTTAAGCCCTTAACATTGGATTGGTCCATATGCTATGGTGTATTTAGGGATATACCACATTTTACAATGGAAAATCCACCTAGCTATGGTACAACATAAAATAACTAATAAAGAACATATGCAGTTAGAACTTTATCATGTTTATATATACACGCGTGCCAAAAGTATGTCAATTTTTTCTTTTTCCCTATATATTTCATTGAAAACAAGACTTATTTTAAAACGGTTTTCTGTTGTTATTTTTTGTCAAATTTTGAAGAAATTTAAACTGATTAAAGTAGATTCAATTTGCATTTTTTGACATACATTGAAACAGTTTTTTGACAACTCATTTGTGAAATGTTTGGATTTCAAACACAACACAAAGATATTTTTTAAGAGCTCTACTATATATCTATTGCAATATGCAAGCCGAAAAATCTTCTTTTGGATTGTGAATGTCTAATCTCAGGAACTAGAAGTTGGAAAAATATTCAAATATGATGCAAAAAGAGCTAGAGAAATTCTGAATTTATCAATTCAAGTCTTTTAAAAATCAGTCCATTGGTTACTTTTTAACGATTCTTTGAAAAATGTTGGTTTTAAATGAAATATATAGTGAAAAGAAAAATATTGACATACTTTTGGCACCTGAGTGTAGCTAGCTATACTCTGTCCCAAGATATCCTGGATTCACATTTTGCTTAATTACTCCATATTTATAAATAGTTCAGGGTTCAAACGATGTTCATTCAAAAGTATGAAAAATTTCCAAGATATTTCCATTGAAACGCCCCCTCTAGCTGATCATGTTTCAATACAGGGCTAAAAAATGTAATGTCTACGGGGGTTTTGTATTGAAGCAGACCCGGATGATAACGTTGAAAAATTGCGCGAGGTATTCCAAGTGACTTCTGAATGGAGAAAAGATGTAAACATTCCCCATTATAAATCTCCGTAAGAAATCTGTTTTCATTCCTGTGAACTTTTATGAGTGAAAAATGATAATGTGTCAATGAAGATATCTTGGAAATTTTCCCTTTCACCAATTTCAATTACACTTCTTTCACAGGTATGTATATTTTTATTCAAAATCGGCCAAATGTGCTGCATAAATATCTTGGGACAGACTATAACT
Organism: Magallana nippona; assembly: GCA_033439105.1. NCBI lineage: Eukaryota > Metazoa > Mollusca > Bivalvia > Ostreida > Ostreidae > Magallana > Magallana nippona. The sequence continues at coordinate 62,321,617 of CM065926.1, read as the reverse complement.
GTGGTAAACCAGAGAGGTTAAGTCTAAAATGCTCGTAAATAAATTTTGAACCATATTTCTAAATCAAAATCACCCTTTTAAATTTAGAAGGAGTTGGGGGAGAGGGGGGGGGGGGGGGGGGGGGGACACCCTTCCCAAACACTCCCTCCCCCTTTTAGGGTGATTTAACATATCACCTTTCTCTTTACACTTTTAGATCGGCCACTGTATTCACCTTCACAACATTGAGTTGTTGAATGCATATGTCCTGGTGTATTTATATATAGATCCGTAGATATGGTATATATCTCTCTTCCCATACATTTAACGACTTATTGATAAAAATTCAGAGGCCTGTGATTTTAATAACATATTCGCTAGCCGAGGGATTCCGGTCCACTCCGCTTCCCACGAAATCCCTTGGTTAGCGAAGATGACTGCAAAATTTTGAAATAAATTTGATAAAATAAGTTAATATAATCCGTAGATATAAAATAACCAGTGTTTTAGTTGTCCAGAGAAAATAATTGCCTGAATATTACTACATGTATCTGCATCCTCCAGACGACTGGTCTCTGTATCCCGAACCCGACTTGAAATTTACAGTTAGCACCTGGGGATCTATTCACAAAAAATCGTACGTTTAATCGTAGACGTAAGTTTGACGTAAGTTTTTTTTCGTAAGATTTTAGTTATTCACAAAATGTCGTACGTGTGACGTTACGTCAAAAATAGTCGTAAGTTTACGTCTAGTATTGGGTTGACGTAAGTCTAAACTTGCTATGTTTATTTAATTGAAATATGGCAGTTCTACCATCATTTTGTCAGAAACAAAATTAATAGAAGAAATTCTTATTCGACAACGCTCTATGGTTTACCATTAAAGGACCATGCAGAGCTCCTTTTGTATCCCGATAGTAAAATATATTAATGGTGGTTGGAATTTATTAATCTATTATAATCATTCGATTATACCATAAGAAACTATGCACTTAAAGATATATGGAACTTAAAATCATTTGGAATATTCCGAATCTCTTATTACAATATGTAAACTACTTGTCTATAATTGATTATTGGCGTTAACAGATAGAAGATTACCGGTATTTATCACATGTTTATCTCCATATACGGTGGATATCACTCATGAGATAAATTTTTGATATTACACTGTGTGTTCTTACGCCACGTGACGTATAGACATATAGACGCCTTTTTTATTCCTACATATGCATTAAATCAGTAAAACAATAGTCATGTGCATACACACTGCTAGTATGTAATGTAATCAGCGTAATACATGTACATATCATGCGCGGATCTAAAAGGGGGGGGGGGGGCTCCAGGCGGACCCCCCCCCCCCCCTCTCTTTCTCCCCGCCTGAAAAATTTAAGTTATTTAATTTACATAAAAAATTATCAAAAATATGCCTCCGATCTCCTAGCAAACAAAATTATCCCTCGGAAGCTTAGTATACTCTAGAATGTTTTTTGGATCCACGCATGTATATACATGTATAGTTACAGATATATTTAAGCGCATGTATTAGTGTTTGAATTCATCTGTTACTCCAAACCTAGATCGACTTTTCTAGTGCAAACATACTTGTAAACTATTGTCATATCATTAAAAAAACAATTAAACAAAAAATATTGGTGAAATGCGCTAATTTATATAGCTGTGGTTATTCAATGTGTACACATATAATTCATAATATCCGAGGCTATAATTGGACGTTAGATTATTGTGGTGCAAATAAAAAGAAGATTTTATAAATGCATGAACGTCGATTTATTTATTCAATTTAGGGAAAATATCGAAAGGGAAATTATCAAAAGACATGCGGGTGATAATACTTAGTAACTATGTTATTATATTACAGGTAATAATATTATTATCAAAAGATATATTTTAAACATCAGACCCATGTGGATTTTCTTTCTCCCGATAATGGTAAACACATATACTTTACATAAAAATAGGCGTATTGAAAGAAAAGAAGTAATTCCGTTATATATGTCTATGCGCAAAGGCGCTAAAAATTCTGCCAATGTAAATGCGCGAAAATATTGTTGTGACGTCATTTCTCCGCAATGCCTCCTGCACATGAGCATTGTCGGTAACCAAGGACGTAGACACACTTACGGCTGTAATAGACGTACGACAACGTCATTATATTACGACAGCTTTTGTGAATAGCCCCCTAAACGTAAACGTACGCTTGTCGTAAGTTAAAGGTGTAATCGTAGACGTACGATTTTTTGTGAATATGTCTCCAGAGGCGTGTTCAACAGACCGAGCGCTCGCGAGCGCTCGCCAAAATTCCCTATACCTGCAATACAAATTTAGGCGAGCGCTCGCGAGCGCTCGCGAGCGCTCTCTCTTCTGAACACGCCTCCGTACTCCCTCTCTTTTTTTGTAAAATCAGAATATATTGGATCTATTGTAGATTATAAAACCTACATGATTTTCGTTTAGAAACTGACTCAGCAAAAAACCTGTTATGTTTTATCAAAAGGATTATTTGTGTCAACAAATATGATACATGTAGGATCTTTTATAGCAGATGAATTAAAAGGTCCACACTACATTGGATTAGGGAATTTCTCAGTGGAAGGAACCAGCGTCTACATATGGTAGATGTGAAGAGCACCAGCAATGCCCCCGTCCAGTCAGGAGTTCCTCAAGGTAGCGTTCTTGGACCGCTGATGCTCCTCCTCTTCATTAATGACCTCCCGGAATATGTCCACCACTCCAGTGTGCGACTTTTCGCTGACGACTGTGTACTTTATCTAACATCTGCACCGATACAGACACCGTTAAACTACAAGAAGATCTCAATATAGTTTATTACAGTGGGCAGATGGAGTTCCACCCCAGCAAATTATAACTGCTGAGAGTTACCAAAAACATACCTGTGGCCAACTCTTACAACATCCGTGGACACAAGTTAGACGTTGTGGATTCTGCAAAATATTTCGGGGTTACCATCCACAAGAATCTCAGATGGAACGAACATATTGACAACATCACGAAGAAAGCAAATTCCACCAGAGCTTTCATACAACGTAACTTTCAGCATTACCTGCGTAATACTAAATTATCATGCTATACAACACTAGAAAGAACCTTAGTGGATTATGCATGTACTGTGTGGGACCCGCACACGGCCCTTAACATCCAGAAATTGAGGCAGTGCAACGGCGATCGGCTCGATTTGTGATGCACAACTACTCACAAACTAGCAGTGTAACATCAATGCTTGAAACTCTCCAGTGGACATCCTTGGAAGAATGTCGTCGAGCCAGGAACAAAGCTGTTATGATGTACAGGATAGTGCATGGACTAGAAGCTATTCCAACAACCGAGCTACATCCAACAATGACTGCAGCCAAAGGCCACATAACCAGATTCCTGATTCCCTATGCTAGGACCTTATTATATAAGCATTCATACTTCCCAGATAGTATCAGGATTTGGAACAACTTGCCACAGAGAGCAGTGGACAGTACCTCCCTGGATGAATTCAAAAAGGAGGTCTTGGCATGCAGTCTACGCTAGAGTACCACCATCTTTTATCCAGTTTTTAACCTCACCTGCACTGCATATATATACATGCACTTGTTGTCACACCAAGCACAAGCCGAAATGCGATGATACTCTAAAGAGTCCTGCACTTTACCGGAAGAAGAAGAAATAACAAACTCTGTATTAATTTTGCAACTTGATCATCCACTTTTTCTATCGACTTTTTTTTTAAATGATTATTGACACTTGTATTATTTTTGACATTTTTAAAAAGTTAACATTTAAATTTAAGTTCTTCATCCAATAATGTTTTCTACTTAATTTTGTCTAGTATGTAAAATTAAATGAATCTTTAATTCCAGTTAGATGAGCAGAGATCATGAATATTAAATAATTGCCCCCCCCCCCCCCCCCCCCCCCACAAAAATCAAACTAAACTCAAGTAGACTGTTTTTAAAACATTTTTTTAAAATAAAATAAAATAAAATTTCACCCACAGACTAGATGAGGATAACAAGAGGCCCATGGGCCTCATCGCTCACATGAACAACAGTTCCTTGTATCATTCTATTTCATTTAAAACAAATTCCCTATGTATTTCTATGTTAAATTTTGAACCCCTCTTAGTGCCCCAGTATTAGTCCAGGGGTCACGATTTTAACAATTTAGAATCTACACTATCTTAGAATGTTTGCATAGTAATTTCACAAATTGTTGCATTGTAGTTCTTGAGAAGAAGATTTTTTTTTTATCATTTTCCCTATATATATTTCTATGTTAAACTTTGAACCCCTCTTTGGGACCCAGTATTAGACCGGGGTCACGATTTTAACAATTTACTCAATAGAATCTACATTATTTGAATATGTTTGCATAGTAATTTCACAAATTGTAGCATTGTAGTTCTAGAGAAGAAGATTTTTAAACATTTACCTATATATTTCTATGTTAAACTTTGAACCCCTCTTGGGTCCTCAGTATTAGTCCGTGGATTACGATTTTAACAATTAAAAATCTACATTATTTGAAGATGTTGCATAGTAATCTCCATATTGTAGCATTGTGGTTTTTTGAGAAGATCTTTAAACATTTTCCCTATATATTTCTATGTTAAACTTTGAACCCCTCTTGGGCCCCCAGTCTGTGGTTAGAGTGAGAGTCACGTTTTTATAATAATTTAGAATCTTCACTATATATGCAAGCTTTTATGTAAATATTGGCATTTCTGGTGCAATGGTTCTTGAGAAGAAGAATTTTAAAGAACCACATCCTATTTTCATTGTTTCGCAATTACTATAGTACCTCCCTTTTAAAAAGGGGTTTGTCCTTTATTTTAGCAATTTAGAATCTTCTTCTCATAAAGATGCTTTGTATCAAGTTTGGTTAAATTTGACCCAGCGGGTCTAGAGAATAAGTCAAAAATGTGAAAAGTTTACAGACGGTTTGACAGATGGACGAGGAAAATAGGTGATCAGAAAAGCTCACTTGAACCTACGGTTCGGTTGAGGTAAAAAGGGATAAGCAAAACATAAGCCTTAGGGTGTGATGCCTTCACTGCAGGTAATAAAATCAACAAAGTTTTAACCCTTAATCATAAAATTGTAATTGGATAATTTTTTATTCATAATCCTGATCAGAAATATGATAATTATCTACTTAAAATACTTCATTTTTCCTCTCAAAACCTCTAGAACCCAGGAGCTTTTATTCTCAGACAGGGAATAGGCAGGGGCCTACAAAGGGCGACACACTTCAAATCCTCGATCCGCCCCTGACTTGTGTATGATATGGTCCTTGTTCGGTTAATAAAACTTCAAAAGTGCTCATTTTATGCATGTAATGATTTTACTTTCACAAAATTGAAATGAAATGAACATTGCATGTTTTTCCAACCAGAGGTCTCTGTCTCTTTATTGAGTCTGAGTAATATTTAAGAGCACTTCATTACTCCATTCAGTCTATAATCTATTAACGTCTCGCGCATTTTGGCTGAATGCATGAAGGAATTCAAGTTCTAATATTAACGATTTCTATGTAATTTATTGGATCCTTGCTAAACTTTCTGTTCAACATGAATTACTTATTTTCTTAGCGTAGCATGTTTGTTTTCAATAGAAAATTCAGTCCTTAAAATTGTACATCCCTCAACTTCCGCTCGGACCAGAAGGTGCCGAATGATATCAGTATACGGGGCGGTCCCGTGATGTTAGTATTACATTCAAAACAAAACCTTACATTGCTTGAACACTTCAACATTAGAACATTTAATAATTATGATAATTCAAAACACATAATAGACAAGACATGTACAAAATAAACTCTAAACTAAAACAAAGAATTGCATTAAATCAAATTTACAAAAAAAATAATATAGATGGTTACATACAGTAACCAAAAATGTTTAATTGCTGTAGACACAATGCTATCACATTTTGAAACTTTGGAAACACTCTCGTCAAAGGACTCGGTGACGATATCGACTAGCAAGATATCGGCAGTTCGTTCACTCGGTAAAAAAAAAACCCAATTCAGATCGGTTCATTTCATGAGCATTTGATTGATGCACATGGTACTTAAAATCTGGCACAAATGTAGAATAATACTCCGCTTCTCTTTGGAAAAAAGTAATAATTGCTGTTTCAATATGGCAGTCCTAATTCAAGACCAGTACACAAATCGTAGCTCCAGGGATCCCTGGTAACAGATGATTCGGATTCATTTGTTCGCCCAGTTAAATTGCGTTGTTAATGTATACTGTGTGTAGATATTGGCAGCATTTATACTGTGTGTTGATACTGGCAGCATTTATACTGTGTGTAGATACTGGCAGCACCGTATTGCACTCAGGATAATCCTAAACACTGTCAGTCTGTCGCAACACAATCCGAAAGTATTCTTATTCAATCCAGGAAAAATATTTAGATTTTTCAAATAACTTGGAATCGATGTTAAAAACAGAACTCAACAATGTCTTAATTTATTGAATATGAATCGGTAGGTAGGCTTCCTCCAACAGTCTGCAGCTTCTTCTATTTCTCATCATACAACATTTATAATTATAGATATTTAATAAAAATGCAACTCTGCCAATGTCAGCAATGATAAATTATGTTAAATGAGATGAAAACAAGATGGAATTGGTCTTCTGAGACAACATATAAATGGTCACAACTATCACACTATTGTGTGACACAGCCCCGCGTCAGTAAAAATCAAACCGATAACGGAGCCGGGAACCTAACCATCCGAAGCTTCACTGAGGCGATGACACCTTCACCTTCTTCTCCGTCTTCTTCTCATCTGTCTTCTGCTCCTCATTGGCCTGTTCGTTCTCCATCTCCTGAGTTCTCTCCTCTTGTTTCTGTACCTCTAACTCTCCCATCTCTTTGGCCTTGAGGGCCGAGGCTTCCACGGCGTCCATAATGGTCCCTCGGAACCCCCCGCGCTCAAGTTCGTGCATGGCCGTGATGGTGGTGCCCCCGGGGGAGCACACCTCGTCCTTCAGCTGACCCGGATGTTTGCCGGACTCCAGCACCATCTTAGCAGCTCCCTGCGACCATGAAAAAAAACCATACATCAAATGTTTATATATGAAGTAAGTACAGTTGAATAATTTCAAAAATCTAACATTTCTCTCAAAAATCATCCTTATCGTTATTGTTCTTTATTTTTTATTTAAATTGACACAATTCATTTACAGTGAAAAAGAAACTGACGAAATCAATCTCAACAAGGATGGAGAGAGAGAGAGAGAGAGAGAGAGAGAGAGAGAGAGAGAGAGAGAGAGAGAGAGAGAGAGACGGTTTTTTTGTCTCCTAAAGCACGTGGGAATAATTTGCTGAAGCGTCATTAACAGTCAACTTACGAAGAGCGTCTGGGCGGCTAATTTCGTGGCCATATCCCTAGGAAGGCCCATTTTCACTCCACCGTCTGCCAGAGATTCAATTGTTGCAAACGCCTGAAAATAAGAAGAAAAATCCTCAACAACTCCTATCGTTTTCTTACATGCACGAATACAAGAGAAGCTATTACAAGTATTTGTTCTTTGACCAGAATACGGTAGAACTGGGTCATACATAGGCAGGCCCGCTACCGCTGAGTCCTGTGACTGCGTCCAGCTGATCCTCCGTCCCCACGTAACACACACCCACCGTCTGGAACAACTTCTTGACAATGGAAGTGTCTCCGTTCCGGACGAACTTTCCAGGGGCGATAACTGTGGCCCCCGCGTGAACTAGACACGCAGTGTTGGGCATTGCCCTCAAAACGCGCGTCTCCTCAGGTAAATTCTGCAAGGTCAAACGTATTCACATAATTCAAAATATTAATTCGAAATTACCAAATTACAGCTTTTTCCTTTGTATGTATTACGTAAGAAATGGATTTCCTCCACTTTTTAACCATTGGGTATGCTAAACCCTAAAAATATCATTTCAAATATAAGGTCATTTTTTTAACAATCTTAAACTAGACGGACTGGTCCCTCACCGTTTCCAGGACCTCCAGGGGTACCCCGGCTGCTATGGAGACGAACATTTTGTCGGTGGTGAAGAAGTCCGAGATTTCCTGGAGGACGTCAGCTACCAGGTGGGGCTTGACGGCCATCACCACCAAGTCACAGCGCTCCACCAGCTCGATATTACAGTTGGTGGTGGATATACCCTGCTTCTGTTTACAACAATACAACATTAATAGTTGATATTCTGTTTATATGTACACGTATATTAATGTAGACCAATAACCAGCACAGAGCTATGGCTGGTGGTGGCGATACCATGCTTCTGTTGCTGACAAGAAATACATTATTAATAGTTGATATTCTGTTTATATGTACATGTATATTAATATAGACAAATAACAAGCACAAAGTCACGGATGGTGGTGGAGATACCCTGCTTCTGTTGATGACAAAAACCACACACACATTTAAGTTTATAATTTCCAAAATTGTCGCAGAATTTACATCCGGAATCACTGTCTTCGTATACTGTACTAATCAGCGCCGATAAATCAAAGCTGGTGGGACATTATCCCGTTTCTATCGATGACCCCAAAAAATGCCCTTTTTAGGTTGATGGGGGGATGCAATTCTAAGGCCGGATGGCGTATATATATGGTTGTCTAAACAAGGGAAGTTGAAGACAATGTCGAAGTAAATTATTTCCCTTTCATAATCGTAACAAATATCGTTGCGGGAAACTTGCTGGATTTACGTTCGAAATCCATGTAGTTTACAGTAATATTAAGTTTCAACAACACCTTTTAACAGATTATCAAACAATGCGTGAATGTGCGCGGGCGAATCACTGTTACGTACCATCAAATATTATGTAGGAACCACCCTTAGAGGAAAAATCTTATTGAATATACATGTATCTGTACAGCCTATGCTGTCCGAAATAACATCACAGGGTCAGATGTTTGAAACGTTACAATATAAAATAGACACCGGTAACGAATTTTATTTATTTATTTATTTATGTTAATTAATATCTAATATACTAACACTCTAAATAACATTAATAAATCGAAAACGAAGCGATAAGGAGCTAGAGGAGTCTCGGAGTTATATGTTATCTGACTTCAGATGAACTTGCTGATTAATAACTGTATTTACCTTTATGATGTCCAGTATGGATTCTGAGTGGTCACTTGCCATCATCTTCTGGGGCTTAACAATACCTGTAACAGAAAGAGCGCCGAGATATAGTGAGATATAAATTGAGATACCGGTATATCTACACATAAAAATGCTTTCTTTTGTGATTCATATGGGATATGAAGCTAAGTATCGACATTGCAGAAAAAAAATATAACTAAATATATAAATATGTAATATATATAGAGATACCGGTATACAGTGAGATATATATTGCGATACCGGTATATAGTGAGATTTATATTGCGATACCGGTATATAGTGAGATTTATATTAAGATACCGGTATCTAGTGAGATACAATTGGAGATTATATAGGGCCGTCATAATATGTTGTCAAGAAATTGATGAAAACTTTGACTAATTTGATAAATCATTAACAACACCCTTCTCCATTTCCTCGCAAATGTGATTTCAACTTAAGGCACCCGTGGTATATAAATTATACATATAGTACTGTCTGTTACTTGTGTCAAAATTCTTTTATTAAGAGTTTTGGCCTTTATGTACATTTCAGCGTTTAGTAATGTCAAAATTGTGTGACGTCCTTGAGGAACTTCTGCTGTCTGCAGAAAAGGTTTAGATAACAAAGTTACGCTGATATATTATCATTGACAGTGCCCTATAAGTCGGGCCGCATTGACCCAGTATTGCACGTGACGCCTGGCAGGACAGTCTGTCACCTCATTCCGCAGACGTCATTGACCTCCAAGACTTCCAATACAGGTGCGTATATCGAACATCAAAATGGAATCGTCCGCTTTCGGTCGAGACATCCCCCTCCCCCAATTTGTAAATTTCCAGTTTTTAAATAGCTTATAATCAAAGTTGATTTTTAATGCACTTTGACATGACATATTACGTCAGAGAAGAAAATAAGGCTTCCTTTGTTGAGTATTACAGTGCCATTAGCCACAAAATTAACAAGTTCAAATCTAAGGAGACTAAATCTCAGTTGCCGCACACCCTATACATGTATACTAGGTTTTGCTGCCAGTTATCACTGATCAATTAACCGACACCATTCAGTAAATAATTGAAGGAAAAGTACGATAGAGAAACAAGTGATGGAATTTTTTTTTCCATTTAATTGGCTTGATTTGGTTATATATGCAATATAAGGGTATTTTCTGCCGGGAAGGGGGTGCATGATGTCTTGATGTCTTCTGGTGAAAATCAAAATCTCAAGTTTGAGAGAAACATCCGCCCGCCCCATCCAGGGGCCATTAACTAAATAATCCCAATAATTTGTGTATTATGTTGCGAGAAGCTAGACAGACCCCTAGTCCGAAATATCTGACGTTTTCCTGAATTTTTTATCGATTTTGATAATTTACATTCACGACGGAGGCTAATTTCCCTTTCTTTGTAATGGCGGTGGTGCTGACGTTTTCCTAGCAAGAAAAATATCAATGTCGTTAAAAAAAATTCAGGAAAACCTCAGATATTACAGACTACTTGGACCCCCCCCCCCCCCCCCCCCGTAACCTGGTGATCAGGAAGAGAAGCGAAAAACATTGTCCGTCTGTCTCTCAGTGAATATGTATCTGTCACCGATTTATATTTATAATACGTGATCAATGAGAAATAATTAACTCTAATGACGGCCCAATTCAGTTAAGATGTTAAGCTCAAAAAAGAAGACAAATATATTCAATACTTGAGAACATCCCTGTTCTAAAGTACATTCCTTTAATAATTCATTAGTATCCATTAATAGCTATTACAGACAACATAAATGAATTGAAACGCTTTATTCGTAAGAAAAATGTTTTATTTTAAGAGTTTTCTTTTGACAGAAAATTTCTGAAATGTTGGACTCTAGACATAACCGGTGAGATCGTCTGCTAACGCTGTGCGAACCTCGATCAGCTGATCAGACCAGTGACAGAACCCGGTCGGTGAATTAATATACGCAAGTACAAATTTTGACTTACCTTTAGAAATAAAACCTCGACTCAAAGCCTGGGCCATACGCCCTGCCCCGATAAATCCAACCGACATTTTCAAAAATTTATTTTTCTTCTGCTTCTTACATTGGTAGTTAAAGTTCCTGTGAGCTTTGTTTACGTCTGTTAAAGGGGAAGTCACGTGGTCGATGGATGGATCGTGCCTGCCCAAGCCGGCGCATTCAAAATCGATGACAATATCACGCGGCTCGTGAATGTACGGCGTTCTTTACTATAGTAACCAAACGATCGGGGGAAACTTCCCAGCAGTGCGCGCGCAGAGCGGCATAATTCATTTTGTCGGGGGAAAGTTATATTACGTTTTCTACAAATTTTTGCATTTTTCTCTGCGTAATAATTTCCTGTAAGAGAACAAAGTTCAGGTCGGAAAAGTTTGACAATGTTAGGAAACGACGTAAAAATATTAATGTATTGTAACTTGGAATAGACAATGCAGAATTTTACTGTAATCGGTTTATGGGTACATTTGTATAGATGATTGGAATCTTAATCAGCCGCCTTTATTGTCTGGATATCCGACATTATAGAGATAATTTTAGGACATATGTGATACTGCTACCAATACTCAGTAAGATGCTCTAAGATACACATGAAGAAATATCATATTAAAATTTTACATTTATATATTCTTTTTCATTTTTATTTGGTATTACTTTTTTTTAAAATTATCAAATAAAAATTTTGTTTATTTGATTTGTTAAATATCAATTTCCGCTCAGTGATCTATACAGGGCATTGTGCACTGTTACCCTGACTTGGTTTACTCCGGATTTGACCAGAAAAAGTCGGTGTAAACTTCATTTATTAGTGAATGTATAGAAAAAGGAACAAAGGAAGTAAAGTGCAAATAAGTACAGAGAGGATGCTGTTTCAAATATACCACCGACAGTCTATGAAAAAATCACGGTACAAATTCATTCTTAAAGTTTGTTTTGTTTTTTGCTTTTTTGGTGTTTTTTTCGTTTTTTTTGGTTTTTTTTTTTTTTTTTGCTTTGAGTTTTTTTCTTTCGTTCGTTATTATTGGTTTTTTCTTTAAAGTATATTCATATATTTTTTTACATGCTAAAATAATGTAGATCTGTACAAATTCACGAAAAGTTAACCCTTTTAGACGATCGGACATGATGGTTTACAGCGATGGCTCGTCATTTGCTAACTTCAGGCGAAGTATAATGGTATGAAATGGGTGGGAGTTGGAATGTAGAGTAACTATAGCATGTATATAAGCAAATACATGAGTGAAAAGTTTAAGATCTTATCCATAACAATGACTTGATCTCATTTTCCTTAACATAAATGATTTTCTATAAATCTTAGAAAGCGCTACAATTAGGACAATTTCAACAAGAGCTTGGACTTTGGGTAGATGTGTCTAACAGCAATGTGACGTAGGCCTGTCTATTTCATTGCTTACTGCTCTTTGAAATTAACAAGATTTGTCTGGCTTTTGGGCTAAGACTACGCAATCGGTGCATATTTCGCTTGAAAACGCGTCATTTTTAACTTGTTATGACGCAAGAAATGGATTGCTACGTCCTACTGAAAGTCCAAGGTCTTGTTAAAATGGTTCGATATCGAGTTTTTAAAATGACGCAAAAAGATAGTTGCATGTATAGCAAACAGACGGAATAATGATACATTGTGTATAACAACACATTCAAAATAGTTTTCAAATTGGGCACCAAAAAGTCTCAAGTTACGAAGGCATATAGTCTTTTATAATGCTTATAAGCTTCTCTGCGTATATCGAGTTGAGTAACCGCAATTAATAGGTTTTTTGTTCATTGTCTAAAGTTTAAAAAATCATTGAAAGCAGCTAGAATAAAATAAACATTACATCTACAAAATTTAAAATCTATATTTACCACTATTTTGAACTGCAACAATGGGATATAGGTTTTCTCTTTTGATAACTTCATTTGTTCATCAAGAAATATGAGGAATACTTGTTTATCACAATGCAACCATGCAAATAAGAAATTAAAACGTTTTGCTTTCGCATTTTCTGAAAATACATCCACATTTATGCATCAAGCTTTTAATTATAAAACCAAAAAATAACTAAGAACACCAATGAATGAAATGATTTCGAAGTTTATTAACTTGTTCAATGATTTAGAATGATTTGTTTTGTAAAAAGCTGTGTCCTCAGATATCGATGCATTTGCAGACGTTGTCAAAGCAGTGCCACGAGGCGTCGCCCTGACAGGCGGGGAGTCCGTAACAGTCCCGTAGTCCCCGACAACCTGTGGAACCGGAAGATAATGGATGAGGCACACAGACAGATAGACAGTTAGACAGACGGACGGACAGACAGACTGACGGACAGACAGACAGTTAGACGGACAGGCAGTTAGACAGACGGACAAACATTACTCGTTATGAAGAATAGATGTGGGGTATTTTTTCATTCATTAAGGAGGAGAACAGATACCGTCAAGTGGCAGTTAGAGGGGCAGATACAACAGAAAAATACAGTCTATAAAATTAAATGTAGTTCATATAATCAACTATGATTGGGTAATGTAACGTACTGCAGCAAACTGACAGTCAATATACATGTATAATTACATTTCTGTAGATTTTATTTGCTTTTGAAATATGAAAGAATCAAATTCAATCGGGGTATGAACTAAACGTAGAAAAAAGGTGGAGATAGCACGTTCTATGGTATATTCAGGGAATTTGGAATGATTGGTGCCGTCCAGATATAAGATGAAGACTTTTATGCACTAAATAATACTTTGGACTTTGCCCCTTTTTATGTTTTATACACCTAATGTTACTGAAATAATAAAACGTGTCTTGTACATTGCATGTACTTTGAACCCTTACTAAGTCGGTGACGGTCGGGGTACTTACGTCTCTCCCTCACACACGTGCATTGTCCCTGAACACATGCAATGAAGGCGCCGTCTGCGCATGTTTCCAGACTGCAGTCACCACTTCCTGTACATCTCTCGCCAGCGACACAGGCTTACAATAAATCAGTGATTACATTTTAATATTATACATTAATGTGTAGTTCTTTCTTCTTCAATTTTTGTTGAATAATTGTAGATCGTTGCATATTTCAATATGGGTTGGAAATTTATTTTATAATATCATGATAATCTATTAAATGTTTTTGAAAATAGATAACATAACTGCAATATTTGACTTGCTTTATAAGTTATTCATACAATTTGATGATTTATGATATCGTGCATTTCACTTAATTAAAAAGATGCTCAAATGATTTTATCATACATATATACGTCCAATATTAAGCGATTTAAAATTTTTATTCTTTTCATTCGTATGAAATATTGATCTCGCTTTAAAAAATAATATATGCATAAATTAAAAGGTTCTATTTGAATTACTTCTACGTACAAAAGAAACAGAATATTGCTAGTAAACTCCCACATGACAATTGTAAGTTATAAACTATGATGTAGTAATGGTGAATGGTGTACCTGCAATAACACTACACACAGCGACCAGTAGGAGGGCCCTCATGTCTAATTAAGTCCGGAGTCTATAGGAATGAGAATTGTCCGGTGGTCAGTCACTATTTATAGGGATTAGCGGGACAGGGTGTGAGGGGAGAGCGCGGCAGAGGATAATCGTGTCCAGGGCAGTGTGTAGTGGCTCATACTGGGGACGAGGGGTGACGTAATAAAAAGGATTAGGCTCAGACAAGGGGAGAGAACTGTGGTCGTGATGTATTAGTTAGATAGCAATGTAAGAAAAACGTCGTGTCAAAACATTTCCTTAGTTAGTAATCAAAATTTCATCTCTCTTTTTTCTTCGAATTCGTACCAAATATTTATGAACTAAAAAAATTCAGCAAATCTTGACAACATTAACTAAAAAGTATAAAAACATCATGGAAACACATCGGGATTATCTCTAGCTAGCATTCTATTATAAAAACATGAAAAAAGCCAACTTATTTTAGTGGTCTTCAGATTACAGTTTCATTTCAATGATGATGTCCCAGTGCTTTACTCTGAGACCTCTTTATAGATACGTGACCTTGCCACATGACCAGCTGATTAGGGAACATCATGACCCTTAAAATTACAGCCTCGATTTGGGGATATATAATGAGCTTAATTTCATAGATCGACTTGCTGACCACCGTTGAACAGTGGAACAGAACAGATATGAAGTTTCTTCTGTCTTTATTAGTGGCCGCATTCGCAGTCAGTAAGTTTTTATATTAATTTCACACTACTGTGAACTAGACGGCCTGGTAATATCAAGGAGGGGGGTGGGGGTTGTTCCAAAAATCATTTTCAGGCGCGGACGTTTTGTTTTATTATGAAGATTAAGTGACCACTTCTACCCCACCCTACCCCTCCCCCCCTCCCGAATTCATTTTTCATCGGAACTGATGAAATACTAAAGACTGATAGAAAAGGTTTGTATAATAAGCATGGTAGAAACGACACCGCTCTCTCAGGAAAAATCAAGTTTGGCAAAATAAGTCTCAGTTACCTGGGTTTTTTTGTACCCCCTTCCCCCACAAACTCATCCCCTGAGAACAACGATGTCCACGTGTCTGAACTGTAACATATACGTTTTGAATGACCGGAACTGAAATTTTCTGGTTATGTTTCATAGTCTTTTACAGAAAACTGCATGTGTCATATTCTTTTTTAACACGCTACTGGTATACTTATGTTTCATTTAATGAAATTCTTTATCAGCGTAGACCACAAACACAGCAGAATAACCATTATTATATACATGTATTAATGATTATCTCGCTGATTGTTTTATTTCTGTAAAGAGACTGGATGGGCCATAGATAAGCCATTGGATCTACCTTAAGATTTTAGAATGATTTCTTTGGCCGTAAACTATATCATTTAGTAATGAAAATATCCAAATATTTTGGGCTTAAAAATGGAATTTTTCTATATTTTTATACTTAACTCTTCTCCTCAAAGAGATAAATATAGTATTAAAAAATGGCCACGACCATCCTGCCGTCTTAATGAATTAAAATTTGAGTACTTATCCAGTTAGGGTTACATTTCTGTCTATTGGCACACACCCAACGATTGTAATCACCCAAACGTCTACATACATTAATACATAGGTCATAATTATAATTGAGTATGTACATGTAATTCGCAGAAATCCGCTAAATCCCCGAGCTGTCTTTGACAGCTACAAGACCCTGCGTCATTTTCACTCTCCTCTCGTGTAATGAGGACTGTGTGTTTTTGACTTGCTGTAGATGTACATGCACCTTTTGAATTTTAAACGGTATATCCTTTACTGAGTTCAGTTTGACTTTATACAGGGGTGTACAAAGTGCGATAAATCGTATCTATTAGAATAGACATGCATTGATTATAGTCAGAAAATGGATTTTTCTGCTTGTTAATTTTTAAAAACAAAAAGAATTAATCATTAATCAAAATTCATAATCTCGGGGGGGGGGGGGGGGGGGGGGGCTTAACGTTTTAAAAGGTATTCCCACTTTTATTTCTACATCTGAGTTGTGTCTTGATACTCCAAACTTAATTAGATTTTTATAAGTTCAAACGCATCTGACTTCTATGTAGATTTTGTTGAATACGTTTGGCTTTTAATTTGTGAGTTAACTATCATATCTTGATGAATTAATCAGTAAGTTATCCTGACAGTCCTGGTCTGCTCGGAGCGCTGCTTTAACTCCGGAGACTGCTCTCTAGAAACATGCGCCAACTCCACCCTCACGTGCGTTCACGGAATCTGCACGTGTGTCGCCTCACAAAGTAAGTATCTCGGAATCATAAAGAGCTAAATTTATATTACCTAGAATCTATTTGAACTAATAAGTACATGTTAAATATATATATTCCGATAAATATATTTTGTATTTACCTCTCTCTCTCTCTCTCTCTCTCTCTCTCTCTCTCTCTCTCTCTCTCTCTCTCTCTCTCTCTCTCTCTCTTTAACTGACCGTTTGACCTATTTTTATCCTACAGAGTGTTCGATGATGAGTGACTGTACCGGTCTTCCTCCCTGTGACAAGCATGGAGAGACATGGCATTGCTTTGACAACATGTGCAAATGTATCAGATTTCATTGACTGAACTAACGCTTAATTCATTTGTTTTTTACCTAATATGAAATAAATACTCACAATTTTCAAATAATAGCCTTTATTTCATATTTTCTAAATTAAGAAATTTCCTGTAGGTTGGAATTTAATAAAGAAAAAAACATTTTTTGTTATACATGTAGTTAATTAAGTAAAACCAAAATAAAACTGTTAACACTTGCAGTTTTGAACCAATGACTTTCACAAATACAAAATAATGGCCGAAATGGCCATAGCGACGTGAAGTGACGGCGACCACTTTTGTTTAATCAAAATATCTCAAGTGCTTAGGAATTATGAATGTATTAGCGACCAAATAAACACATTTAGCATGAAAATGAGGGGGAAACTTTATTATAACCGCTTTTAGTCTAAACAGTGTCATATATATATTTGCTTATTTATCTAGCATCGGCTTACACGCAAATGATTAGTGCATTCGTTCTTTGTAATAAAATTGCCAGAAATTATTCAAGACTGTTATTAAAGAGGTTCGTTTCTCTGTTTTGGGGTAGCCATTTTGGGTTACCTCTAGTCTGAAGATTCTGAATCATATATTAATTCTTCTCGTATATTTATATTTTACAATGCTAAATTAATTATATTGAATAAAATAGTTATGATAAAATTACATATTTACAGAGTTTAGCAAGGGACTATTTTGTGGTGGAAGGTTTTCAAGAAGAAAATGAACATTTTTCATAACTCAATAGTTATAGAGGACTAAAAGATTAGCTTCCTAATATTCAGTGCAGACCAAATTTCTAGATAGTTTGTGCATTGGGATATCTTCATTTTATTCCAAAAAACATATTTGAACATTTTTTAATATTTCTATTATTTTCATATTTAGCTTACATTTCATAAAAGAAAAAAAAATAAGTCTATTTTTGGCCTAAAATTAACTTATTTCATGCCATATCTAAAATTTTACAAAATTGACCCATACTTTTGTTTTTATTTTCTAAATTTATAAGATTTTTCTGACAAATCTTTTATAATTTGAGTAAAAGTTTGAGACTTTTAAATAATTTCATTGCATGTTGAATCGTTAATGACTGGAAACAGCATTTTATTAGTGCAAAAAAGGTCAAAATATTATTAGATGATGAAATTATGAACTTTTAAGCTCTGTGTGTAAATTTAAAAAAAAAAATACTTTGAAAAATAACATTAAGACTTTTGATCGCAGGATCAAAAATTCCGAAAATTGAAAAACATGTGATATGTCCTTTAGATAAGCATTTGAACGAGGGATTTTATAAGAATTAGATTTTTATTAATAAAATGACTGCTATTTCTCGAGCGATGCAAGTTCTAAATGTTAAATATATTACCTGTACATTGTAATTACATTGCTGAACATTTTATATGGTCAGGCCCCGCCGTCACCAAAATGTTCAAGTTACTCAACTCAGTCCTTAAAAGAAAAGTGCATGAATTTGAGGTCAAAACTGAGACTTGAGGCTGAGTATTGACTTGAGGAAAGTTGGTGACAGTGGGGCCAGTTCAGTCAAGGCAGATAATAAGTAATGGCATATTTCTTGACAACATTATTAGTCGAATAAATTTACGAACGATTTCCCCCTTTTTAATGATAAACCTGCTCACCCCTATCTCACCTGAATAAATGGAATGTCCCACTAACAATGTGTCGTAAATAGTATACATATTTTTGACTTTACTGTAAACATGAACCGTGTGAAATGGCTACTCTTATTTTCACTTATTTTGAATGTGATCGGACTTGTATTCTTTGTTATCGGGTTCTCCACACACTTTTGGTTGGAATCGGATAAAAATTACCGGACTTCCTCGGGATTCGAAAGCGTAAGTACTAGGGGTACCTGTAAAACTGTATCACAATGTCGGCCTCGGGGGTTTTATGGACAAGTTTAGATATAGGATAACACCGATCCCTATTGTATTGTTGATCAACTGATCGTTAATTACAATTATGAAGTTCAAACTTTTTCTCAATTGGAGAAATAAAATTTTGTCATAGTCATAGGATTGAAATGATGAGTAATTCGGTTTACCTGGGGTCAGGGAGTTGTCATTATGTCGGAAATCCGAATGTAGGTGTACTTTCACTTTATCCCGAAATTGACAGCATTTATAACATACAATCATAACGATTATAACAAATTGAAATAAAATCGTTTTTCTTGAAATAAATATTACACAAAGCCAATACATGTATTTATTTATTGAAAGTATAATATAAACGTTGATGATAGATTTTTGCCTCTTGAGCTTAGTATATGTCCCTGCATTTAGTAGTCTATCTTAAAAAGTTTATCCGCTTAACATCTTTTTAAGGCTATTGATAAGCAATTAAGTTGGGGAAATTAATCCCCGATCCCACAGTGTTAAGAAACCATTTGAACTTTGAATTCAATTTATTGATTTTTGCGTAAAAATATCCATTATCAAGATTTGGATGTTCCTCTGAAGAGTACGAAAAAACGAGGCCCATTGTAACAGTTAGTGTTTGTGTAAAAGGTCAACACTATGGCCATTCTCCGGAACAGTGATTTACTGGTAGTGAAACATTCTCGAGAGGATTTGAAATAAACTCAAAAAACAATAAGCCAGATAACTACAATCTTATCAAGTTCGCGCATTTATTACGTGCATATAAAAAGATATACATGTATCACAATTTTTGTAATTCCTCCAAAGACTTGTGTTTGAAGATTACTACTGTAACATGAGAAATAGAATAAAATGCCTTAATATTAAATCATGTTGATGTAATTTTTTATCATGTTTATATTTATTCTGCATGTTTCAGCTCGGTCTGTGGGAGGCCTGCTTCAAAGACTTTTCCCACAAAACAAGTTACAACGGAAAACTATACAATGGCTGCTGGTGGATGTTTTCATACGAGTATGAACCCATCAGAGAGTGGCTCAATCCGCGTAAGTTATTGCACGATGTCGCGACAATATTATTAATATTAAGCTATGTGACTTTGAATTCACATGGTCAAGCCATGCTTAAATAAAGAGCAAATAGCCACAAGTGCTTGAGGACAGGACCCAACGCCCCCCCCCCCCCCACCCCCACCCCTGATTTAAACCCCCGGGGTAGTTGACTTTTTGAAAGAAATTCCTTTAAAGTCATGCACACAATATGTTCCATTTTAAATATCCAAAAATTAACGGAAAATAAACGATTAATGTAACCCCACCCCTTCTTGCATATAAATAAAGGAAAGGTATGCCACTCCGGTTTGTTAACATTACTACCCCTTCGTCATTTTGGGACTATAAAACATGTATCCGCTTTATATATCCAACAAGCACGGGATGATATTATCGCAGTAAATATATCTCTTCCTCATTATGCTTTTAAAATGAATGTACGTTTTTCTGTAAACGTACTATATCATGTTAAACGAGTTTTTCGATGACAAGCTAGGTAACTGTGACGGAAGTCAACATCTTTCAGTGACGTAATGTACACTCAAGAAGGATAAAATCCGAGGAGTCTTTTTGCGCGGCAATAGAATTCAATCGATTTTCTCGGATGTTATCATACCAAAGTGACTGAGAGTTGTTTACTTCCGTCACAGTTACCTAGCGGAGTGGCATACCTTTCCTCTTTTTATATGCAGTCAGGGGTAGTTTTAAATAAATCGTTTATTTTCCATTAATTTTCAGATATTTGATATGTAACATGTTGTGTACATGACTTTAAAAGAATTTCTATCAAAAAAGCGACAACTACCCCAGGGGTCTAAATCGGGAGGGGCGGGGGGGGGGGGGGTCCTGTCCTCAAGCACCTGTGCAAATAGCATAAGAAATTTAATTTGTACGCATACACATGACGTGCACTTATTGTTGCTTTGAGAATTTCATCACTGAATCATTCATCCGCTCACGCTTTGTGCGACTCTCTCCTTCATGGGAATAATTGCAGATGTGCACATACATTACATGTAAGCTATTATCATAGTATTTTAAACTCTATTGTTAGTTTGAGTCATTATTTTGATCACTGTATTCTTCACCCCCAGACCATCTGTACGACTCTCGCTTTACCACTAGATTGTTACTTTGAGATACTTCAGCCATTGTTTCTATCTCTGTATCATTCACCTCTCTCTGGTTACAGCGTGGCTCGTGGCCATCCAGGTGATGATGACCGTCTCCCTTCTGCTACAGCTGGTGGGGGCGATCATCGGGGTGCTGGTGTTCCTGGGGGTGTGTCCGGGGGTGGCCAACTTCCTGGCGCTCCTCTCCATCTCAGTTATGATCCTCGTGGGAGGTAATTAAAGATTATTTTTTGAATTCTAAATATTCAATACCTAACTTCTTATATTTTCATTAAAATCTCATATTTTATGAAATTAATACAGTTTTGTAAACACATTATTTTCATTTTTGTAGCGTTTGATAATCATGCAAATAACGACCTTTTCAGGTATTATTTCGGCAGTTTGTTTGATTTTGTTTGGTGTCAAATCTGATCAACCGGAAGCAGAAGTCAAGTGGATCTACTTTCCAGACAAAAACTTTTTATCCTGGTCGTACGCCTTAGTGGCGGTGTCCGGATTTCTGTCCTTGTTTGGTTCTATGTGTGGTTTTGTGGCGGCCATGACGGCACGCTTAGAAGACAAGTATGGGGAGCGTCCGAATTATGACGGGCACATGCTCCGGCCTCAACCCACAGCTTACTAGGACTACACAATCGAACGCACCCCATTGTCGGTCGGAATTAAAGGACATCATACATCCATTTTAGCTCTCCAAATGCGTTTTTTATTTCTTTATGTCACATTGCAAATGATAAATTTTATATTGTCCCATGTCATTTTAGAACTAGAAATATAACGAAAAGAGATCATATTTTGTCACCCATTTTTATTTTGTCAATTATTTTTCCTTTTTTATTTGAAGAAGTACAGTGTACGTGTATACTGATTATTAAAGTCTGGAAATAAAATTCTACCATCTTGTGCTTCAGCATACGTATCTAGAGTTAAAATACATGCTGTGTATGTATAAATGAGACAATTCTATTACAAAAAATGTTTTACACCTACATGATTATCAATTTCCCATTAACATTTGTTACATTATGTATAGAAGCATAATTTTCACTTCAACGTTGCCATTTTCCTCCCATTGTAATTATTTTAGATGAGTTTTTAAATATTATGTTTTGTATATATATACTGATGTACCTTGTTTTATTTCTGTATAAAGATTTTAAAACAGCCGGGTTGTTCTTTGTTGATTGAGTGCAAGACACAGCTACTTATCCGGGGGTTATGTACCCAAAGAGACGGGCATGTGCGCATGCTCTGTTGAGTAAAGGTCCAACAAGTGGATGGGAAACAGATAGAAGGTTAACTTCCTGTTCTCTTCGGACCACCATACGCATCATAAGGAAAAATACATATTTTTTTAAGATTTAATACAAATATAATAAGAGAGTAGTTATGCAAATGTTACCTGTTGGTAGACTAAGACAATTTAGTAAATTAATGAAACAGTTTCAGATTGGCGATAGCACATTCAATGACGTATTTGATGCGCAGCCGCTTACTGTTTGGGTATTATTAAAACTTTCATGATATATCGACCCATGCATTGAATAAAGGTGGAATTCCGAGGCATTTAATATGAAAAATGCTGAAGAGGTTGATGCTTATATTAATGAATATTCATTAAATATTAATATCATATGATACTACTGGAAAGTAGCATTACTAAACATTCAAAGAATTTTCCTAATAAAGTCAAAAGGACATTCAATCTTAATGAATTTCTAATTGAAGTATATACATGTACTAATCCAACGTACGACTGTCCATTAAACACATTCCTTAAATCATGAAAGTTGGACACCCCCCGCTCAGGTAAACTTGGACTCGCCCTTCCTGTATTTACCTTCCGTTTCACCTGTCTAATTGTAGCATCATGGCACACAAGGCCAGCAAGATCGTTATACTCTCTCTGATCGTCTGCTCCGTCGGCTTTATTTTCTTCCTGTTGAGTTTTGGTACCGGGAATTGGCTGGAACCCAATGCGGACGACAACCAGGGATTCCTGAGTCTGGGGCTATGGGAGGCCTGCTTCAGGAACTGGCGCTATTACAAGGACCCCACACAGAACCACTATGACGGGTGTCGCTGGATGCTGTCCGCGGATTTTGACGCCATCCGGGAATGGATCTGGCCGTGTAAGTATCCGGGGACCGCGGTCCAATATGGATCAGCTGTGAGTGGTGGGGAGTTGTGATTAATTAGGGACATTCTCTTATCTCGCCCGGAGATACAACCAAACAGAAACATGGGGAGAAGTTATTGTAGCACATTTATTTTATGATGATTTTAATTACACTACCCTCTCTCAGAATTTTGATGGGTCTTTTTGTCTTTATATGACATAACATTTTTATTCACCCAATGCATGCAGCCATGATGTTTTGTATGTCTGTAACACCAATATTATATAACAAGTTAATATTCAACCAGGAATATTCTAGACGATGATAATTTCAACAATACATTTTGTATGTGATAATAAGCTTTAATTGTTGCATTTAACAAGTGCAAAAAGGTTTTCCGAAATTAAATACCATGCAAAGGGCTCGGTTGTCATATTGAGTCTAAATTAATAGTTCTGTATTTATTTTATTTCTTACCGAAGACAAGATGAAATCAAAAATTGATCATTTGTTTCAAACAACCATTTGACAGTGTAGTATTCTGGGTGAATTGGAAGAAAAAAATTAGATGGACAGAAAGAGTGACGGAGTTGAGGTTCCATATACTTACACAGAGTGGCCAGTAGAGAATAAATTTATATAAAAGTACAAAGTGCCTATACAGAAGTGTGAGTCCCATCTAAAAATAGAGGTGGTTCTTCTTCAGCATTAACTTTGTAAACATTATAGTTATGTATTACATGAATTTAGGGGCCCAACACCTGAGTGTTGATAAGTTTGTTTCTATTTTTAGCCTGGATGCAGGGAGTACAGGGTATCATGTGCGTGTCCCTGGTGCTCGAGATCTCTGTCGTCATCGTCTACGTCATCGTCATGTTCCACATGTTACGTCAGAAGTACGTGTACGTCACTCTGCTAGTCACTGCAGGGGCAAACTTCATCTCAGGTATGCCTAAGTCAAAGCACAGTTATATCACACTGTCAATTCCAGATCAAGAAATATTTTAAAAGACTCTGACTTTATAATTTGAAAATAAACATGTGATATTCATGGACATGATCATATAAGCCTGCCTCGGTTTAAATTCGAACCTAAACCCTTCGATGGAGTGTGCAAGTTGTTCAGTTTTTTTTATCTATTCTATAACAAAAGATTTAATGGTTACATTAGATTGTGTATTCTAACTGAATTTCATATATACACAAAAATTTTGTTCAAATTACACAACTCCTTCTAATTTTATATCCATTTCCTTTATTTTCAGCGTTTTTCTGTGCAGTAAGTTTGATTGTTTTTCACACCAAAGCTCTGAACGACCTCCGATGGATCGAAAACAAAGAGAAACACAACCAGGGATGGTCCTTTTTCATCCTGATTCCTGCCATCTTTTGTTTCATCATTTCCGGTGTGACAACTGTCATGGCCGCCAGGAGGTTCAGAAGAGACGATAGTGGCGGACCAGTGGCGATCCCCTACCGCTCCTGAGCGGACAGAACGTGCGGGAAAATTCATACACAAAATGGTGCTGTAACTTTTTATGTCTCAGATTGGGGATTCCCATGTTCACTGTGCAATTGCGCCACCTAGCGCGCGGAACAGCAGCAAAGCAGTGTTGATATGCTGTTATTGTAGTATACCAGTATGCGCTTATTGATCAGAATAATGAGAATATCCAGGCTATCTTTGGCCGGGTCTTTAAAAGTTCAGCAAATACAAGACTAGTGTTTGTCATCTCCCAAGTTGTGCATGCCATTTCTTAGAAAGAATGATCTTATCATGACCAGGCTACGCTAAGGTCACAGTAAGAATTCGTCCCATATACTCGCAATGTAGCGGATCTGCTTCCCATCGATTTAATTTAAGTTTGTTAAAAATAATCTGCAGGGGAAAAACGCATAAATAATAATTACAAACGTTTTTGAAGATAAACAGTTGAAACCAGTTTTGAACATGTTATGTATTAAGTCCACAAAATATCCATTCAATGGACATACCAAGGCATTTTTAATAAAACATTTTCACATTTTCACTAACATGGTGACTGTAGACAGCGAATTTTCAAATGTGGTGATAACGTGGAAGTGATTTCGGTGCAAAAAAAATGAATGTGGTAAAAATTATAAGGACTATGAAGGAGCAACAATGGTGTGTTTTAGACCAATCACCTGAAATTTAAACGCCATACAACTCAATATTTGTGTTTCATTTGCATTTGAATTTAGGAAGTATAGGGAACGAATATTATGTCGTTAAATCGGTCCATAGGTTAACGATAGAACATTCTTTATATATAGACATTAAACTATAAATACAACAGGGGATAATGCGATGATTCTCGGTCAGCAGGGGATGCTTACTCCTCCTAGGCACCTGATCCTACCTCTATCTTTTTAGAGGTCCGTGTTGCTCTGCTATGAATTTGTATTTCGTTTTATGGATTTTTGAGATGGTTGACAGTTTGTTATTATCATTTTTCATACATTTATGCATGTATATTGGCTATTGATCGAGATATTCTCAGAAGGATGTCATTAAAACACGGGCACATTGGGTTTTTATGCATTAGAATCTAACATATTTACGATATGTTTTGCACTGTATGAATAACAAAGGGTCTGGCCCCGCCGTCACCAACTTTCTTCAAGTCAATACACGGCCCCAAGTCTGACTAATGCCACTTTTCTTTTTTAATAATTTGAGTTGAAAATTAAGCCGAGTCCTTAAGAAAGGTTGGTGACGGCGGGGGTAGAAGTTGTTAATTTGTCTCAGGTATGTCATCCTCTAATATTTTTTTTTTAATATTTTGTTGTGTTTCAACTCCATTAGTTTTATTGTTGATATGTGATGTTTTCTTAAATTAGATGAAGCACTCCTTAAAAATTATATATTTGAAATGTTGAACAGCAATACACATTGTTTTATGATTGTCTCAGAATAAAGATAAAAAGTAACAATCTGGATGATCTTCATTCGTTTTGTTTCTAATTTGGGTTCTCTACAGAAATATATCAAACCTATTATAAGAGAATCAATAAAAAAAAAGTTAAAACTTTTTTTTTTATCATATATTTACATAACCTAGCTTCTATATATAAACACGTTTAATTATTTCAAAATTATGCAGACATAATAAATCCAATTTAATCGGCGTGGTATGATGTAGAGCTTCGAAAGAAATTATAAACATAATTGAAAATGTTTCTCCAACACATTTGTGCACACTATGATATTTTGAGCCGTTATACCCGATGTACAACCAGGAAAAAAATCAATGATCTAGTAAATTTCTTGACGAAATTGGAAATTCTCTCTCTCTCTCTCTCTCTCTCTCTCTCTCTCTCTCTCTCTCTCTCTCTCTCTCTCTCTCTCTCTCTCTCTCTCTCTCTCTCTCTCATCACCTTCACCCCCCCTACGATAAAATAGACTGTTCCATTTCAATTTTCACCTGTCAACTTCCGGTGTAGCTAAACAGCAAAATGGCGACCTGGAACAGGTCGAGGTATCTGCTCATCTCGGCTCTGGGCTTCATTTTGGTGGGCTTTTTGTTTTTTATCATTTCTTTTGCGACACCAAACTGGCTAGAAGCAGATGATCGCTACAAATTGACGAACGGATTTGTGAAGGTAGGTGTAGATACAGGTGTACTCAGGTAAACAGGAAATGAAATTCAGTTTTGTTTATGTATGTGCATGGATTGATATTTTCAGACGTGGATGGATTGATATTTTCAGACGTGGAATTCAAATATTTTTATAATTCATGTAATGAGTTACTGTTCTCTGTGTCTGTGATTACAAATCAATAGATGAAGAGTGCCCAATAATTAAATGTACGCTTCTCATATTTTTATTTTTCAGTCTTAATTTATTGATATAAAAAATAACTAAAGTCTAATATTTCTTATTTTATTTTTAACAGTTGGGGTTATGGGAGGCATGCTTTAACCACTGGACATACTTCAACGATTACAACGGGAAGATTTACGATGGCTGTTGGTGGATATATTCCTATGAGTACCGACCGATCTTCCACTGGATCAACCCATGTATGTACAATGTAGACCCACAGATTTCACTGTCCCATATTCCCGTACAGCAAAACTCTTTTCATACTTATTATGGATATACCAAGTTTTCATGGAAATGGTTGAAGTTTGATATATCCAAAAAAAAAAGTTCAAGATTTCCTCTTTGACCATGTTGAAGTGTTCCCTTTTTTTAACAAAGAAATTGTCAAAAATGAAAACAATTTCTTATAATATTGTGAGTTTAGCAAAAATGTGACATCTATAAACCATTCAGCAATTGTCAGAATTCCTCACACAATTTTTTAACATTATCATTGGGGTATTTTCATGTCGTTTGAAATGCATATTGAAAATTCCTTATTTCATGTGAGTACCAATATACTGAATTCTGCAATTCCACTATTTTATATCTAATAGCGAGAGTACAAAATCACTAGCAACAATTTTTTCTTATATTTTCATATAGTTCAAAACAAAAAGATTTTAAAATCTGCTGCTTGTGTGCATGCAATTTAATGCGGACATTAATGCCTTGCGTTTCATAAGGAATCTACAGTAATTACCAAATATCTTTTTAATTTTAGGTATGTCTTTCATGTATATAGAAATAAAAGAAAAAAAAACTTGGGACGGACTTACTCAATTTTTTTTACAATCATTTAGCTATAAAGAAATTTTGCATACTGTGAACCAACTTATATTTGTGTGCGAAATGTTTATCTCGAGGTTCATCATCACAAATATCTCTCGCCTTGAACGGAACCTCAGATGTCTCAGTATATATATTTTTTCCAAATATTTTACATTTTGATAGCAAAAATGAGTCTCCACAGACCAGTTTATCTCTAGTAAATCGTTAAATAAAAGTTGGTTACCACTATGTATGGTTTAGTTTAACAATGATGAGTTGCTACATTTGATTGGTTCTCTTTTCTAGCCTGGTTCCTGTCCATACAAGTGATGATGACCCTGACCATGTTAGCAGAGCTGGTCATCCTTGCTATGATCATCCTGTTCATCCTCAACATCTGTCATGGCAGGAACAGCTTCGGGGCGCTTATGTCTGTAGGAGTGGCGGCCATTGTGTGTGGTAAGATCCAAAGAACTCTATGCTAATGAAAGATTAAGATAGGCTCTCAGTCCTTTAGGCTGCTGTGATTGAAGTATCAGACTTTATTTAAATGCCTATAATGCCTATAATCCATATTGGGGACATTGGAGCTGTGTCAACCCCACAGTAAAGGCTCACATATTCACTGATATTAATTTTTTTTCTAGAATTCCTAAATTACGTTAATTTATGATTTGTTTTTATTATTGGTTTTCATTGGACAAGGACTTATAGGCAGTACATGTATCTGCTGACTACGGTAATCCTTGTTAATTGTATTATACGTAATAATGTATCATTTAACTTCAAATTATTTATGAACTTTTGTTTCTCTGTTGACAGGAGTAGTGACCGGGATCTGTATCCTGATCTTCGGCACCATGTCGGTCGTGAACCGGCAGTGGATCCAGAATCCGGACAAGAACTACCTCTCCTTCTCCTTCGGTCTGATGGTCATGTCCGGATTTATGGTTCTGTTTGGAGGATTCTGTGCCGCTTTCTCCGCCGCACAAGTCCGGTACGATCAGAAAAAGAGCGAAGAGAAGCCGAGATATGCTGGTCACATGATCAAACCAGCCCCACCCATCTACTGATGAGAGCGCGTGCCATTACTGACGTTATTATACTGATCACTTTTAGATGGAAAAATCTTTAGCTGTTATTGGACAGTTTACCGATGTATTTTTTCTAGAGAGAGATATTTTCTCAGTTTCCACAATACATTCCATTGCATGAAATCATAGCTCATTGTTTCATTGTAAACAGACCATTCATTGTTACCTATCCAATCATCTGGTTTGTAAATATTATATGTAACACAATTACATTAGTCATTTAAAATAGTTACTGTACTCTGCATACAAAATTGAAAATTTTAGATATTTCCTCATTTCTACATTTGTTTTTCTGATTTTTGGAATGAATTTGGAATTTATAAAAACAAATTAAACTCTCTTTCATAATCATGAGAATAGAATGCCCAATTTTAGCGCCAAAAAATTCTGTATGCTTTGATGAAATTCAACATGTGATGTACTGGTATAATGGTATTCTGAAAACTTCTCATGAACATAGTACTATGCAGTTTATCAACATTTTTTATGTAGAAGTTTTATCTTTTCTGTACATTGTTGTGTATATATATATATATAAGATGCATTTTTGTACCTCGATTATTTGTATAAAAATAAAACATTTAAACAAGTGGATGAATATTTTTTATGCATTTTAGGTTATTTGAGATGCTTGGGATTGTACTCTAATTCTGAGATCATTTGACTGTACAATTTATACTGATTTAAAAATATGTATACAACAAATTTAAATGCAAGGTAATGTATTATTCAAAAAAGAGGTATTGTAGTTTTCAAATTCTCAAATATACTTTTTGAAGAAAAAAATTCCCATAGAACATCAGTCTACACTTGATTATAGAACTATGAGATACCGGTGAATCCCAAGAGAAATCAGAAGAAACAGCAGTAGAATTTAAGTAAAAAGTTGTAATAGAATTTTTCCAGAAAGACAAACATTATAAAATGTTGCTTAAATTATGTGCGACATGGTTATAATAAATAGTCGGCTCATACGGTAGCGCGGCGCTCTGTTGTGTTATTCATTTCGCACTTTATTGTTTTATATTCGGATGAAGTGAGGGAAATATACATGTAGTATAATATAGTAGAATACAGTAAGTATAATATAAAAGAATATGATAATTTTTCTCCAAAAATGTAGGAGTTAAAATTGCTCAGTGATGTAAATATATATATTTACATTTCCCAGTGTCTCTGTCTGTGATAACACTACGAATCGATTTTGTACTATACAGCCCAATAAATTCAAAAGACGTGTTGTTGGGGGCGCAAGCATGTGAAATATCAAAATCGTTAAAAAAAGCCAGGAAAACGTCAGATATTTCGGACTAGCCCCGACCGAAATTATCACCTAATAATACTCAAAGAATGATTCCTTATTCCTTAAATAAAACAGTTTACGCTATTTTTTAAACCGCTTCGCGGTTTATAAAGCGTAAACTGACCCAAGTTATGTTATATCAAATAACATAGATAGAAATTAAGTTCATTCCTTAAATAAATATACAAATATTTTATTGGCTATTTTTTTCTTTTATATCTATACACCACATTCAATCCTGAGATTATGTGCCCTTGATTACTCATAATTAACTTGCAAATTAACATATTTTCAAATATTAAGGTAGGTTTTTTTTTCAATTTCAAACATTTTAAAATATGTTTTATTAAGTAAACCACATCTTCACAACGTCAAGGTTTTGTGATTCACAAAGCCTTGACGTTGTGAAGACGAGTAAACCGGAGAAACAACCCTCTAATTTTCATATTAAAATCAATAAATTACTATTTTAAACATGAGAGTTACCTCCCTGAAAATGCAGAAAGCGCAGCGCAGTACGTATAACTAAGAAAGATGCAAATATTTAAATAAATGAAAACCCATTTCATATGTACACGATCTTTCTGAAAAATGTAGACCGGGACATATGTCGATTTTCCTTCACTACTAGCAATTTTTTTTTTTATAAAATAGCACACCTGTATTATGTTGTACACCCCTACGATTCAAATTTGGACTTGTCCAAAGGTGTTGACATTCCAGGTAGATGATCTAATGGAGGCGATTTGAAAACAAGATGGCGAAGTCGGTGATCGCCTTGGGTTTTTCGATAGTAGCTTTCACCTTTATGGTGGTATCTTTCGCCAGTCCTTACTGGGTAGAGTCATTCACTAAAGCTGACAGTCGCTTCGTAAAGGCGGGACTTTGGGAATTCTGTTTCAATGATTATACGTTTTGGAAGGACTACAATGGAAAACGCTATAAGGGCTGCTGGTATATCTTCTCAGACCAGTACCGTGTGATTTGGGAATGGCTCTCACCACGTAAGATTAAATACTTTTTATTATGCAAACCAAGTGATATAAAACGAGAATTGCAAGCGGAACGCTCTCAATGTTTTAAAAAATGATTTGTCTTCCGGTATTTTACTCGAATTTCCTCAGATTATTCTACTGTGGTAATTAAATTATCATGTCATTTACAACGTACGGCCAGTTTAAGTGATGAATTATATGAAACATTCACAAACATAAATTAAGGATCAAGGGGTAAAAACAGACTCTGTAGAATTCAACCAATATATAATCATGTCACAAATGAAGTGTACTCTAATTCAAGCCAAACTCGACAATCTGTATGGGTGATACAAGTGTTTGCCTTCAGTGTGAAGGACAATAGCATTCAGAACAATTCAATACATATGCAGCATTTTGTACGATTGCTTATGCACAGTTGCTATGCATGATATGTGTGTGTTTGATTTTCTACATCGATTTAGACTTTTCTGAATCCCTTCAACGGGTGATTCGTGTGTTTTATAATTTTGTAGCCATATTTGATTCTTTTACTACTTTACGGCTTGGGGCATCCTGGGTTTTTATTTCTTATTTTATTGTGTAGTCCAGAGATATAACTGACACAGTCATACAGGGTGTGACTATACTGTGTTTTAATTAATATTTTCAACTGTTCAAACAATAAGTATACGAAAAACCTACAATAAATTAATGAATATTACTAATATTGACAATTAGACTTCATTATAATTATAGCAGAATATATGCATTAAAATAACTATAATTACCATGCACCGTCAGGTATAGCTACATAGATAGATATTAGACAAGTCTGTTCCCTTCAAGGGCGTAGCGCGGAGTGTGCGCTTCGCAGATTATAAAGTGTATACTGCCTCAAACCAGGTTATATTGGATAATCTGGGCAAAAATTATTATATAAACATTCCTTATAAATAGATTGATTTGTACAGTGTTTATTATTTTGTTTTCTCCATTATTTTGATTCCCTTCTTTCCGTTACAGCGTGGTTCATCATGTGTAATATAAATTGATTCGTACAGTGTTCATCTATTATTTTAATCCATTATTTGATTCCCTTCTTTCCCTTACATCTGGTTCATCGTGTGTTTATCGATTATTTTTTTCTCTCCCTAACAGCGTGGTTCATCGTGTGTCAGGTGATTGCCAGTGTCTGTATCCTGTTCCAATTCATCACCACGGTGATCCTCATCCTTCTTGTACTGAACTATTTCCCGGAATATCTCCATGAGGTCATAATGATGGGCGGCAGCTTTGTTTACTTCTTTATAGGTAAGCTCACAACATGGGGTAATTCTCCATAATTGAACTCTGTCCAAGGTTCTTGTTTCCGTCACTTTTTCAAATTTCGATATTCATAAATACATTTGTGTGGAGCACATGTTTCGGTGGTCATAGGCTTCAGGCCAGTAACCCAAAGGTTCAAGCCCCGCTGTCACTGGATGTTGTCTGTTGTGACCCTAGACAAGGCACTTTATCTAATTTGTCTCAGTCTAACTAGCTGAAATTTGGTACCATCTTATGCTGGGAGTTAACCTGCATTCAGGGGGAGTCAATCTGTCAATGACTCTCAATAGTCTCCTCTGCTTAGCACCACGAACACTGGTTATAAGCAACCGCCTTATGCACCTTCATTGCTAAAAGAGGGATTTAACTTTAACTTGAATACATTTGTGTCAGAATTACATTCATTCCCTTAAATAAAAAAAAGATTCCAAGAATTCTATCCCCCCTCTTCTATCATCTCAGGTTAAATGACAGAGCTACAATTAAAAAGTCTATGGGGGATTGCAATTGACAGGAAAAGAGGATCATAGTGTTGAAAAATTGGATGGGGTGCTTTGAGAACTTCTTAATAATTAAAAGATGACGATTTTTCATTTTAAATTCTGATTTAATAGAAAATGGTTTTTGTTTATGTGAAATTTTATGGATGAAAATTAAGAGGTGACTTGTCACAGAGGAAATATTGGACTTTTCCCCTATTACATTGACTTAAATTGTTTTTAGCTTATAGATGTGTGTATCTATTAAGAAGAATTGATAAAAAGGTGATGGAAATACTAACATTAGACATAGTAAAGCATTATCTATTAATAGAAATCTGATGGGTCTAGATTTTAAAAAAAAATATCTAATTTGGAATTGATGGAAATATGATTATCTGAGTGTGTACTGGAATTGTGTACTTACCCAAATGAATTTAAATACCAGTACCAAATCATATTTTATCATAACTCATTCACTAAGTCCATGTAGAAAACACTTTTTAAAGGTAATTTAATATCTCTCATTCTCTTGTGTGCCGATCTTAGTCTTTAACCAAGAGTTATGATAATCTCCCTTTGTCTCTTTCAGTGGTCCTAATCCTTATCCAGGCGATTATCTTCGGGATTAAGAAGGAGGACCGTCAGTGGGTTCCGCGCCCCGACCAGAATTATCTGTCCTGGGCCTATGGATTCTTCATCATCTCCGCATTCTTCACGCTCTTCTCTGCCATAACTCTCGTCCTGGCCTCCCGAGAATTCAAGCGGAAGTTAAAACAGGATTACCCAGACCGGAGATACTGAGAGACACACAGACGAAAAAACAGACATTGTATGTTATCTCAACTATGCAAGAAGAGAGAGCTATAAACAGTTTTGTGTGAGTGGAATACCAACCCATATTTATAATACATGTATTTCTGAAACTTTTGGAGGATCAGTTATTGTTCATGTAAAGTTTTTGTACAGCATGAATTCAAATGAATTTTTTGGGAGATTTACATAAGAAAATTAAGGAATAAAAAAGACAGAAAGCAAAAATAATTAAGGTGTCTGAGCCACAGCTAAAGCCTGAATGAATGAAATCATTAATGGTTGTTTTTTTTATGACTTCATTATTCATTGTAAATACAAAATATCACATGTATAAAACAGTGCCATTGTGTGTCAGGAACCAGTTTATCTCATTGTTTTGTAAAGAACCAGTTTTATATCCCTTGCAAGTTTTATATTGACTCAAATCCTGTATTTGATATCTGTATATATACATTTTGTATGCAATGACTTCTCTTTGTATAGACCTACATAGTTTTATACCTCACATTCCAATCCTCTATCATTGAGTCCTCTTGCTGTATGATCAGCCATTCAATGTATCACATTATTTTTAATTCATGAATTATCTGCATTCTTTCATTGGCTGTGTACATTTTTGGTTGTATTTTTTTTTATAGAGGAAATGTCAGATTTTTTAATAAACAGGATAATAACAAAAGATTTTCTGTTTGAAGATCTTTCAGCGTCCATTCTCAGTGATTTTGACATGTAACTGTAGAAAGGATGGACAGATTAGAGAGATATCAGTAGATTAGGTTCTGTTGATATGTTGGACGATATATGCATTGTATGATCAATTCAAAGGAAACCTCTCTCTCCATCACCCGTATATTTGATTTAATTGTAAAATGTATAATCAGTTGTCTCTATATCTTAATATACTGGTACCTGGAGTATCCATGTTTTTTGTTTCATTTTTATGATACATTTCCCATGAAAGACAATAAACCATTGATAACTATGACGACAGCTTGCTCTCTCAATCATACCCAGGGACGGGGATGAAGTGTAAAGAGGCCTTATGTTTCTGTTCATACAGTTAATCCCCCACCAAAGTGTCTTGCACTTCAGAAGTATGAAGGCTTTGAGTGTACGTTGTGCACACTTGGCACTTTTGAAGATCCATGAATAAAGGTTTTTAGATATGAAATTAAGTCATAATTTGGCTGTTTAAATGCTCTGGATCAAATTACTCAGTACCGAGACGCTTATGGTCGAGAATTTCTTTTCTCTATAGTATATATAGATATGTTTCCGTAATATTATAATAACATGAAAAAAAAACGTCATGGGTCTTGGGGGCCCAGTGTACGCTGTTCATATTGCAATACCATTGAACAAGTAGCCCCGAAATTAAAACCTGGCCGGGCAATTAATTTATATCACCATACAGTTCTACAACTCCACCCACCCCTGAATGACAGAGAAAACAGCATGATACCCAACAAGAACTGATAAAGATTCTACTAGGAGACGATCCAATTATAAAATACAGAATTGATTTTGTTTTATAGACTGAACAGGTTAAAAAAAGATGTCATACGGAATGGACATTCGAATCTAAGCTATCTCGTTCCTTTATTAAAACAAGTGGTTATACAAAGACAGTTGAGAACTTAATTTATCACATGTTTATCTTAATATACGGTGGATATCACTCATGGGATAATTTTTTTATATTACACTGTGACGTCATAAATTAAACATTACGTAGTTAATTGATTAACGTATAATGAAAAACTAAAGAGTAATACAGTTGAAAAGTTTTGAGTTGTAAAAATGAAGCATTTAATATTGTTTCATTTATTTTTCATGAATTCATATGAATTTGTTCGAAAATGAATGTTTGTTTGTTAAACTTCAAGGAACTTTTTTCCGTGCGTAAAGTAGTTAATGTGTTGTGCGGATCACAATTATAATTTTTACAGAAAAAAAATGAAATTAACAAAATCTGTGGTAAAACATGTGATAAAAAGAATCTCTCATGATTTGCGATGGTATATGATTTTTATCCAACTCCGAGTTGGAGTTACTCGTTGTGTGTTTTCTATCCCCTCGCCAAGGCTCGGGGATAGAAAACACACAACTCGTTGGATAAAAATCATATACCATCGCAAATCGTGAGAGATCCTATATGTATATTTTACCCCGAGAGAAGTTGTATAGACCGTCAGTACTCGGTCCAAAGGAAAACATATACGTGGGTAATGCTTCGTTTGAATAATTTTAGATTTGTAAACTCTATTACGTCTCCCTGGTTTATCCTAGTAGTCGGTTTGTCGGGGGATACCAAGCCCATTCCGACGAGCAAGTGACGCCGAAAAAATTCTTGTAATGACGTGTAATTACTACCGACGATTTTCAGTGATTTTCAGTAAAACCACGTTTTGTTACGAAGTAAGGAAAATAGCTTAATAGTAAATTACTGATATACATGTAGCTATAATGCAAAGTAAGGTTATGTGCCCACTACACCATGTGAAACGACTATACAAGAAAACAGAATATTTAATACACAAGTATTTCATACATTCATATTGAGAGAGAACCATCTTCAAAAGCCAGTGCTGACGAAATTTTTACAGATTTACAGGCATCATGGCTTGGTAAGTTGATAAGGCGCTGTATGACAGAGCTTTTAATAAATTTATCTGCTTTTTGGAATGGTGGATAGTCAAAGCAGCATTTTCAATAAATGTGAACGGTATTGAAGACTAGATCGGTGCATGTGAACAAAATGAAGAAACGTTAAGAGTCAACGAACGTCTTTACCGAGGATCATCCCCTCGGAAATCAACAGAACACATCGTCATCGAAAGGAGAAAATTCACAGCTAATTCGAAGAATTCCATTAACCCAGCGCAGAACCAAAAGATCCACTGTGTTTTTCATGCTTGTAGATTTTCGGAATTCAAAACCGAAATCACTAACTCCGAAAACAAGCAGTACAATTCCATGACGTCATGAATCTGAATCGCAGACCACAAAAAAAAAAAAACACACTTCAAGACGTTTGCGGCCATCAGTAGTCTTCCCGCCAAATCTTTCCTGTAGCTGTGGGTTTTCCCGCGAAATATTTTGTTCTCTCCTTACAGTTTACGATCGGGCACTCAGGGGATAGGGTGTGGGGACATAGCGCGGTTCTTTAAGGGGCGCATCAAAATGAACCCTACACAGTCTCTCCACGATGTCCTCCACCTCGTCTGACGTACATTTCTGAGGTGGGATCATGCTCTGGCGGGGCACACGGCGGACTATGGTGGGGATCCCCCGCGATTCCGCCGGACCTTTCAACGGATCATAGTCCGATAACCTGTCCACTATAGACTGTACCTCGTCCTCGCTGTACTTCTTCTTGTAGACGATGGGGGCGGGGAGTTTGACGAACTGTCCCCGAGACTCCGGAACCTTGGACGGATCGTACGTCGACAATCTATCGACAATGCTTCTGACGTCATCAGCGGTATAGCGTGACCCGGGGGTCATGGGTGTGTTCGGTTTGGGGCGCCCGACGGGAGGAAGATACAGGCTTCTGGATACGTCCTCGTAGTTGGAAGATCCCAAACCCGTCTCGTCACTCAAGACGGTGAACCTGGACGACCCCTGGGAGGCGATCTGGCGGTACTTGTCGTGAGAGATTCTGAGCGACTTTTGGCGCTGTCGGTGGAGGATCCGTCTGGCCAGGTCCACGCTCTGGGTCTCCATGTTCTGGAC
Source organism: Magallana nippona (assembly GCA_033439105.1). NCBI lineage: Eukaryota > Metazoa > Mollusca > Bivalvia > Ostreida > Ostreidae > Magallana > Magallana nippona. Next base: position 62,283,825 of record CM065926.1, on the reverse strand, counting down.
CTCTTTTGGGAGGAAGGACTTCTTGACGTTCTTGTGGAGGTTAAAATACATCCCCGTCTCCCTCTTTTTAGGCGTCACGGGCTTGAAGTGTAAATTCATTTTGGTGGACGACCACCCAATAGGAGCAGAAGGAGTGGTCATGTTGACTCTGACAAGTCCAGTATCTCTGATAAAGTACACCAGTCTCTATCATGGAGTATTACCCACTGGATTGCTGGAGAAAGTTTGTCCGTGCTGTTAGTTCTTCACAGACAATGGCACTGTCAAAAAACCCGGTGTTGGTGATCTCGATTTCCTCAATAAGAAACAGTTATTCCAGCAAAAGATTAGACTGAAAACACAACGAAAACGACACGGAGACACACCAGTGATTATGTTCCCTGAGTAATCCAAAACATGGGGCCACAATCTGCTTAAAAATCTTGATCAATTTTAATACATGTACACAAAAGCAATACTCCGTGTAATGGATTCGGGATTAATCCGTCGGTTTAAACTCCCAATCACACACGGTTTTTCTGAACAAGCATGCATAATATTCACTAAATAACAACTAAATGATTTAGTCATTAACATTCTCTTCCAATACCCCTCGTTGATCAACACTGTTTTTATAGCGCTGCAATGGAACGGGCTATTGGAAACTTAATTTTCAATTTATATTCAAAGCCACCCATGATTTTCAATGATTATTTAAACCAACATGGACGGATATTAGTACATTTAATGTAGAATGGTCGCAGTTTTAAATAATAGTTCGACCTGCGCCTTTGTAATCAATGCTTCAATATAGAATGTCAGGTTAATTAAATGTTATATGTATATATTCGTGTCATCAGGTATTAACCTAAAAAAAAAAAAAAAAACCTAAACAGACCAAGTCCTGTCCTATTGCATGAATTCCTGTAAATTTTCAATGGAAGGTAAATGTTTGCATTTAGTAGCATCTCAAGCGTTGCAAAAATAAATAAACTACAAACATATGTGTCTAATTAGTACTACCTGAGTCATGAAACAAAGCACAACTACTTTACACACCTCTTCCTAAATCAATTATAATCCACGCAAACCATCATAATAATATCTACACCATATATAAACATACATTTTTTTCTTGTGAAGATAATTTACCATTTTAATGTATGCATTTTAGCTCTCTCTCTCTCTCTCTCTCTCTCTCTCTCTCTCTCTCTCTCTCTCTCTCTCTCTCTCTCTCTCTCTCTCTCTCTCTCTCTCTCTCTCTCTGCATAGAATTAAAAGTGACAACAAGAAACATTGGATTTTTTGTATTTTATTATTTTAAAAAGACATGGCAGTTAGATTTGCAGTTGTTTAAGATTTATTAATAACAAAACAGCTGATGAAGCACTTTTTACCAATGCATTTATTTTAATTGAATCTAAGACTTGAGCTTTTTTTTAAAGCAACTACTTTCCTGTTGATTTACTAGTACTAGCATTAGGTATAAAAATAATGCGTCAATCCAACATCTGTGTTTGATATTTGGTATCTTTAATAGATATTTTTGAGAGCTTTGTTTCAGCATCAGCAAATCAGAATGACCAATCTAGACACTCTTGTTATGTAAGAGTGACCCTCCCCAAATGATTAACTGCTGATTTCAATAATTTCAAGCATTTCAAAAACCAGTAAATAAATTTACTAAAACAGAAATCAAAGACTGGACTCCATTTTACCAAGCATTTGAAGAGCAGACGTTTTTCGTTAGTAGTAAAATAATGGAAATCTTATATAGTGGTATTTGAGTTGAACATATATTTTAGAAGAAAAAGAGACGCTTATAACTGGACAATATATATTCATAGACCACATTATAGGTACCATGATCGAAACCGTAGACGTATTCAGCGCGAACCAGAAAAACAAATATAAAGTGAGTACTACAATGTGTCCCCATGAAAACTTTAAATATCTATTCAAAGTTAACTATTTTATTTCACATGCTGTGTTTCTTAATGAAGTATATATCTAAGCAAGATTATGGAACGCTAAATTCTTAACAAGCTTGTAAGAGAAAGCATCACGGTCACTAAAACGCTTGCTATAACACTGACCGACGATGAATTCATAGAACTCTTTTGAGCTGAATATTTGTAGTACGCTTCCTTCTCCTTTTTCCTTGCTTCCATGTCAATAGACAAATTGACTACACAACTTCCTCTTGTTATCGTGCTCATAGCAAAAGGCACGCCGGGTAAGTCTCCCATCACTTCCTCTTTATAAACGGAAGTGACGTTAAACCGTTTGTTGTTTTCTCTGCTATAGTCACATTCTATCTTGTTAAGGTCAAGTTCACTACTGGGGAACTGCATAGAGCCGAACGTGACCGGGCAGGACAGATCCCCGGGGGTGTCGGGCTCCGCGCTACAGGGGGTGAGGAGCTTCATCCGCTGGTACCAGTATACACTCCCGGTGGACTCAATCGTCAGGAACCGCGGGTTAATGAGAGTTTCCGGCTGAGATTCCCTGAATGAAGAGAAACAAAAGCCATGAATCAATGTTTTTAAACAATGGTAAAGATACGTTAATCCCTTGAGATTTTGAATTAATAAATCAGTAACATATGAAGTGAAATCACAGAGCATTTGTTAACAATATGGAATGGTACCGCGTCAGTCATATCCCGGCTCTGTTTGGACATGCCAGAATTTTTTATTTACAAACCAGGTATCGTCCCTTTCTAGTCAGTACATTACAAAACAATATCATGTTTCTATTATAAATCAGTACTAATTTTGCTACCGAGATTCTAATTCTAATGAATCGCTTTACCGGGTTCGGAATTACATTTCAAATAAACGTTTGATTGATTAAAATACCCTATCGGTAAGACGCTTTGTGATAGAATTCTTTTTTCTGTATGTTTGGCTTACATGTTGAGAAAGTAGATGTCTGGGGTCCACACCTCGGTACTGTTTACTGTGACGTATTTGATGATGTCAGAGTACCAGTATAGCCGACCATCCGTCCATTGCTGAAAACATCAAGAAAATGATGACTTAATTATTAGCTCAGAGGCTTGTTTATCATTATCCCCTGCAGATGTTAACTCTTGTCCGTGATCACATTTACACTTTTTATTTACTACCATATTTTATTAAAAAGAAGGAGAGGAATGGCTGGTCTCCCTTTGGTTGGTTCTACTCTCACCTTCCGGATGTCTACAATTGACGTCATTCGTGAATCCTCGGTGTTCACGTCCAGAATCTTCACCAAGTCCAATCGGACGTTGATGAGGAGCGGATCGGACGACTCGTTGTAGGGCCGGAAGTGCATGTTGTACTTCAGGAAGGCCGTGGTGAACACGTTTGCGGATTCAGCGATGTAGCTTTTCTGTTGTCCTGCTGTGCCCGAAAACCTGTAGTTCAGAAATATATTTATTTTCTATTGGTTGGTTTGTATTTTCAAACACGATAATGCAAATCATGCTATAAATAAAAACTAAACTAGAAGCTAAATCGAAAAAAAAACCTTTTTCATCTGTTGTTGTTTTACTTGTCGTTTATGATGAAGAAAATAATTATTGTTGTGATGACAGTTATCGTTGTTGTTGTAATGATGATTGTTGTGTTTTTTGTGATGATAGTTGTTGTTGTTGTTATGATAGTTGTTGTTGTTGTTATGATAGTTGTTGTTGTTGTTATGATAGTTGTTGTTATGATAGTTGTTGTTGTTTTTATGATAGTTGTTGTTGTGATGATAGTTGTTGTTGTGATGATAGTTGTTGTTGTTGTGATGATAGTTGTTGTTGTTGTTGTTGTTGTTGTTGTTGTTGTTGTTGTGATAGTTGTTGTTGTTGTTATGATAGTTGTTGTTATGATAGTTGTTGTTATTATGATAGTTGTTGTTATGATAGTTGTTGTTGTTGTTATGATAGTTGTTGTTATGAGAGTTGTTGTTATGATAGTTGTTGTGATGATAGTTGTTGTTGTTGTGATGATAGTTGTTGTTGTTATGATAGTTGTTGTTATGATAGTTGTTGTTATGATAGTTGTTGTTGTTATTATGATAGTTGTTGTTATGATAGTTGTTGTTATGATAGTTGTTGTTGTTATTATGATAGTTGTTGTTATGATAGTTGTTGTTGTTATTATGATAGTTGTTATTATGATAGTTGTTGTTGTTGTTGTCATGAGAGTTGTTGATAGTTTTTGTTGTTGTTGTTATGATAGTTGTTGTTGTTGTTGTCATGAGAGTTGATAGTTTTTGTTGTTGTTGTTATGATAGTTGTTGTTGTTGTCATGAGAGTTGATAGTTTTTGTTGTTGTTGTTGTTGTTATGATAGTTGTTGTTGTCATGAGAGTTGTTGATAGTTTTTGTTGTTGTTGTTGTTATGATGGTTGTTATGAGTTTTTGTTGTTGTTGTTGTTGCAAACACTCGCACTGCGCATCATATATACGTCACATATAACAAAACCCGAACATGTTGGGACGTGTTGTTCTATTAATCTACATCTCGGGCCTACGCTTTTATCTGAAGAGCACAGTAAAGGTTTGCCAGATTGCTAGACATTTGTGTTGCTTGATACTCATTCGAACAGAAAATCCCTGGGATGATTTAGAACATTTTCTTCATCCGAATCAATGGAACTGTAACATTTTATTTTTCTTATAAAATCTTTTGTTTCATTCTATAAAGGTCTTCGATAAGTACTATTATACTCAAACAAAATACTCACAGATACGCTAAAGTGGATTTTTGTTTGGTTTTTTTTTTACATGCTGTATAAAGGGTTACCTTTGCTGTAATAGTTAAATGTAATATTATAGACCGTTTAAACAGTTGTGATCAAATGCAGGTTTCAAGCGAAAATTACCCATAACAGAGTGCGAATTAAAAATAAGATAAGTATCTCTTGCATTGATAACGATTTGCAACTAATTTCCCAACTAGGTTTTAATCAAGATTGGCAATCATCTTTATAAACGAATCCACACCCCGAGAAAAATGAACCACAAGTTTGTATGGTATGATTGTTCGGATCCTAGTTGAGACGTTTTACTAAATGAATGCGTGCATCACTCTGAATTGATTGCAGACATGATACATACACAGTGAATACATGGTAGTTCACAGAATCAGAGATATGTTAGCTAATGTTTAAATCCAAATAGACCAGATTTACGTTGGATCATTACTCAATAAACAACAGCGGTGGTAAAGAAGTCATGAATGCATCGTTGTTTATCCATATTGCTCATACAGGCCTAGTAGAATAGGGCAATGTTGTCGTTTAATAGATATGCAGTAAAGTGCTGCAATTACAACAGACAAAGTTTGGTGTAGTTTGAGTAAAAACTCAGATATCGAAGCGGAATTGTGCAAGATATATTAAGACCGTACACTTTTATTCATTGTTCTGTCTTTTTTTTTGAAATTCTTATCAAAGGCCTTTTGTTTGCAAGCAATATGAGAAATGATCGTTCTTTCATTACAAGACAGTAAAAAATGCATCTTAGTTAGAACTATTTCACTTTTGTTATTTCCTAAAACCTTGCCTCATTTCGTAATTACCGAGAATTATTTCAATGACCCGAAATGTTTCTATTTACTTATACATTTCAAATTTCACTCTTGGGTGTACTTGTTATTGAATTGAAGTAAAGCAACTTTCCTTCGTCTTCTCCTCAGAATTTCAAACAACAAGTAGGCATACTAATTACAGTTATTGCTTCTAATTACTGCTAGAATTCCCAACCTTCATTCTTACGAAAATGGATACACCAGATTCTGAAAGATTTTGTTAACTTTCTACGATACATAAATTACCACGAATTATAATAACCTTATCTAAGCTTAGACTCTAAATAACGCCACATTCAAAGTTCCTGGTCATTTACCTGCAAAACCTGTTTTTGTCTGTGTTTTAGAATGAAACATGGCATTTTGAAAAACAATGCACATGTACGGGCTGAATAAGCGTATATGTACATGTGTCTAGTATTTATTCTAAATAAAAAAAATTGATTTACAGTTTTGCAGTTTACAGAATCGCATTTGTCTTTAAATGTGTAAATAAGGGAAGTGATATCTTTACATGTTTATCTTGGTTTGATGTTTCTTTTATCATAATGAGTAAATAACGAGTTGTTATTTTGCAGTGATTTGATTTTAGTTCAAGAACTCAAATTGCTTACAGTATAGAGACGTTTAAAGAATATTCATTTACTCAAACATTCCTAGGATAAAAATTCCAGCTATCCCTCAGTCCGATAAGAATCCGTGAAAATTATAATTCAATAAAACCTCGAAGGGGAAATTATGTTTAAAAGTTGATCGATACGAGCAATTAAATAGTTGATATCCCGGGAGATATAATTCTGCACGCGTCCAGTTTTGGTTGTTAGGTGTTTACTTAGACATTGACTGATTAAGTTCCAAGATAATGCCCCGCTACTTACACCATGTACCAAATCGCAAAGATCAGAAGGAGTTCAAACGTTTTACCGGCAGAGACCTCACGATATTTTGATTTACATGTAATAAGCAATTGTTTTATCTATCAAAACATGCCCTGCAAGTTTAGCTATTTTCACGGCCGTCCGCCAAAAAACCCATTTCTTACCGAGAATAAAAAAGGGAATGGAGAGATGGTGTGGGAAGCTAATGACAAAACAAATAGAACCACATTATGGAAATGATTGTCTAGTCGTGTTCTTCTGATGGCTGCAATCACAGGTACACCACTCACTGCTGGCTATCCTAGTAGATTTCAAAAGGGGGAGGGGGTTAGCCCAAGATGGTGGCAAATGAACAGAACGGTCGTTTCAATCCTCTCCCATATCTCTGCCATTTGTAGTACGTGTTTAAGATGAGTGAGCCGTGCTTCTCTAATTTGTGAACTGACAACATTAATATAATCAGGAGTCTTCAATGCATCCCTGGATACATTCATTACGAGTTTGTACTCCTTAGTAAAACTATCTCATAAAAAAGTTTAACATGAATCTCAAGAGCATTCCGTCTGTCCTTGCTTGGGTTTACACAGAAATGTTGAGCGCTTCATTCTAAATATATGAACGTTAACTTCCGATCAATATCAAATCCCTATGTTTGGAGAGGGCGATCTAAGTTTTGAAAATTCTGCCCAATCCCAATTGTATTTATGAAAAATAAAAATATGTTCAAATCAAATCCTTACGGTAAACATATTCATTTTACTGCATGTTTGACTGAAGAATGACATATGCTTTAATTTATCCCCTTAATTAACCATATACACATGTACACATGCATGTAAACATAAACACAGTTTGTAAATAAATACCGATATCAAATTCAATTTTTTGTCAAATCATATTGCAATTGATCTTTCGCTTGATCAGAAAAAAATAAATATTAGGTATTATAAAAATTTATTTTTATCAATCAAAAAATGTTCTCAATCTTCTGTCGAGTGTTTTTTAGGCATAAAATAGCAAACATCCGTACAATGATTGCGATCAGCTCCAAACTGAGAAATGACAGAGATGCCATACGCCAACCACCAGCAGCTTTGTGTGAATTGGGGTCAGCTGAGGCAACGGTGAAGAGAAGAGGTACAATAAACAATGTAAACAAAGCGGGCAATGATAGCGACATCTGGTGTCTCCGTCTCGGGAGTCTGTTTGGGTTACACGGTCACTAGCCCTCACAAAAAATCCGAGACACAAACACTTCAACCGAAAAAGGTCCCGACTTGTTTAATGGTGCGGTTCTTAGGGTATCAAATTCGGATAAAGTAGCTGGTTGACACCCAACACTTCCATACACAAGGCGAGAAATCCTAACAAGTTACAAGTGGTACATGTAAACGTTTCAAGGATTTTTCAGGGTTCGTCGAAGTTGTAAATAGTGAGAACAAGACGGTGTTGAAGGATTTAAGAGTACCAGCATACATGATGTTGCATATATGTTAAAATAACGGGATAACTTGTATTCTGATAATATATCTCTGCTATCATACATATCAGCTTTTTTACTTTATTGAAGGTGTCTGTGGCTGCGTTTGAACTTTGGTGTTAAAACTTAAATCTCTCGCTTAAAACGTTTAGCAGATTAACTCGTGCTTTTGTAGCCTGTTATCATCAGGGGCCGGGTCATGGGACCACGACATAGGGCTCGCTATAGCACGTGGGACCTATAATCGCTAGCCTCAGTGAGATGACGCTTTATCTTACTATCTCCGTATATTTGGCCGTTTCGGTGAGATGATGACACTTTATCTCACAATGAGAGACCCCCGTCACTGCAAGTGCTGAGATGTTAACGGTCCGCGCAAATAATGTTGCTGGCAACATGGTCTTCCACGCAGTCGGACCCATCAACTTTAATCATAGTCTTCCACGCAGTCGGACCCATCAACTTTAATAGAAATTCCCATCGTCGTAAAACAGCCATAATTGTGTTACATTTAGATAAAGAGATTATATGTTTTGAAAATAAAGTTGATTATTGACTCACCTCTGCCTAAGAGCTGGTTACAAATTATTTGTATGTTTTTATAAATGTCTAGCCGATCTTCACCAATTGTTTGTTACTGATTAGGTTTACTTAAGATAAAGGATTGTTTAGGGGGGGGGTTAACGTTTAAATTGCTATCGATTGATTTGAGAAATTTGAAGAGTGAAATGTTTTTGGTTTTATATGAAACAACGACACAAATATTGAAAACAATTATACTTACCTCTCTCTCTCTCTCTCTCTCTCTCTCTCTCTCTCTCTCTCTCTCTGAGAGACATTTGTTTGTTGAAAATTTTTAGTTTGTATAGCACTCCAGAACAAATGTTTTGGAAGGAAATAATAGGAGATCTAATGGAATTGACTTTCATTGGGGTCACCATCTGTACAAGAGAAATCATTGTCCAGAATCTATACAAACAATCCCCACTCAGATATAGAGAATCACAGTGATCAAGGAAATCGACCTGAGCGGTAATAAACAATATCACGAAGTCCAATATTGTCCAAGCTTCTATCAGCTAGAGTCTTTGCAGGAATTGTCACGAGATACGTGATGTTTGATCCGATGTCCAGGGTTAATTTGATCACTTTGACAATCTTGCTTTTTAATGCAGATTCTACAGACTCAGGGCTACATGTAAGGCGTTGTCAGAAACAAATAATTAACTGGTAGATTTGTTAAATAAAATTTCCTATAGCTTTTTCAAAACTTTTAGTTTGGATTTATGACTTTATGTTATTTTTCATATCAACATTTGAAATTGCAATAAAGTTACAACGAAACTACCCCAACCAGAGATCCTGGAATGTCTGAATCTCATCTAGGGATAGTAACTGCAGAATAGTCAGGGACCCGTATGTTCAGTAATACTGGTACCGAGAGCATCACCCAGGAGGCGTGTATGGATTCAGAACGTGTCACAACACGTGTCAACCTACGTACAATATATGATATCCACATGCTGGCTTACACACTGAAATAAAGTCATGCCAGGATTCTAGAAATTACGACAAATTCACAAATGTGTCTCGTTAAAATGTTTTAATTTGCTCCCACCTAGTTGAATTAAAAAAAACACAATATCATAAACAGTTCTAAAGCTGCAAGGTCAAGATATCTCAAGTACCTTAAGACATGTACATAGTTAATACAATAGTTATCACAACAGTTAACACAATAGTTATCACAATGTTCATATTATTAACATTTTAGCATGTTCATGGTTTTCACTGTGTTAATGATTACCACTAGGTTAGTGACTATTTTGATACATGTAATATTAATGATTAATACAACAAAATGATGTTAAAGATTAGCACTATGTTAAGACAATAAGATGCTTCTCCTTGTTTCGCTGACGCCCGATTTGATCCGTAGTGAAGGTAATGGCGTAACCTGGCCTCCCCCGCATCAGGTGATGATTTTGGCACGAGCCGCCAGATCTTAGTGTTAACAACGAGTGCCAATCTTTTCTGCACGCGCGACAGGGGGTCTGCAGTTCGCCGGTCCCCATCATTTCCCGGCATACTCTAAAACCTGGCCTGGCCTGGCCTCATTGGCCTGGCCTGGCCTCAAAGTTGGCCTGGCCTCACTTTTGGCCTCAAATTTGGCCTGGCCCCAAATTTTGGCCTGGCCTCAAATTTTGGCCTGGCCCCAAATTTGGCCTCTTCAAAAATTTTTGGCCTCATATTAAAAAATTTTTCTCTCACATTTTCAAAGAGTTTTCATTGAATTTTTATTGATTTTTAAATGTTTAAGAGAATTTTTTTTATAATAGGTGACCTGGCTGATTGAGTTTTAATTGATTTTATTCAAGTTTGCACATAGGATATGCATGTGCAACACTGCTCTTTTATTGCCAAGGAATGGATTATGCCCGATACTGAAGCTATCGGCATTAAAATTCAGAGATGCAACCCCCTTCCCCACTTCAAAAAGTAGAATAGAGATATCAGAATAATAAAGTAAAACATCATTTTAAAAGAGACTGACCTGTTTGATGGATAAATAAATATCTCAAACATTTGTAAACTGATTCATAACATCAAATCTCTATCCACATGCAATGCACTTTAAAAATGCCAGACTGAGTTCGCTTACATTACCTGTCAACACCAATCAAACCCAAATTTCCCTCCCCAGTAGAAATTCGATATCAGCCTCCTCTGTCGCTTTATTCGGGTCAGATTAATTGCCTGCACTGCCGTTCAACATTTCACACGGTCTAATTTAATTAATGTCATTTGTGAATGACTGCAACATTGTATCCTCCGATAACTTGATTCAGTGATGGTCATTAATCATCACCCCTATATTAGAGTAGTTTCATGCATGTGTTGTTTGTATATTTAGGAAACAACTTTTCCCCTATAGGGTAACTTCGATATCAGAATTTGAACACAGCATAACATGTTGTGACCTTTAATGTTGGTTAGAATAAACAAATTGGTCTCTGTCATTATTTTTTTTCTCACACAGGTATTTGTCCGATCCTGATAGCAGTTTAAGTTAATTAAGTACATTGAAAAAAAACATGCCATGGTGGAATACAATGGCAGTAATACATTCTTAAAGTACTTTGGAATTTAAAAACAGACTGTTTCAAAATCTGAAGAAAAAATTCAGAATCAATCACTCATACCTGTAGTCATATATACATGTATGTTTCAAAAAAACTATCACAATAAGACTCTAAAAGCTATTTAGTGTGATGTTTTAAGTGTATTAAACGTAAATCAATAAAAAATCAATGCAATCAACATATGTGTAAAGAAAATAAAAAAATAAGATTGAGGCCAAAAATTTTTGAAGAGGCCAAATTTGAGGCCAGGCCAATTTTTGAGGCCAGGCCAAAATTTGGGGCCAAGCCAAATTTGAGGCCAAAAGTGAGGCCAGGCCAACTTTGAGGCCAGGCCAGGCCAATGGGGCCAGGCCAGGCCAGGCCAGGTTTTAGAGTATGCCGCATTTCCCACCCATACCGCCAGATCGTCATAGATTTCATGTCTGATAGTTATTTACAGTTTTATTACATGCCTTGATTGCCCCTTCTCATTCTATTACGATCTGTGATATTTATGAACAAAAGTGCATATTTTCGCAGAGTCCTTACGTAGGGCTTCACTGACACCGAGCGATTACCAAAGAACGCACTACCAAGAAGTGGAACTAAATATGTACTACAAATCACCAATACTGTAGTACAATAAATAAAACATATACCATAAAAAACTACTACATGACAAATCAACAGCTTGTCAGTAAATCATTGGTACACCAGAATGGTGCTTGATGAGCGATTAGTGTTATATTTCTTACTCCTCGGATCCTGCGGAGTTTAATGAGAGACAGAATGCAGCAATTAATAGACAGAGTAACACATTAGCGAGGGTCGTCTTAAAATATCCATAGACCCATTAGTATACAGGCATTCTCAACTTCAAACAACCTCCCCTCAGCTACCGTAGCCCCTAGACATGGAAACATGTTGCGATTTTCTGTTTCGCCGGTGAAATAAGCTGTGCTCAGGTGTTTTTGCACTTGTACATGCATGTAGAAATGATCAGAAAGGCATGATTCTACTCCCAAAATATACATGTACTAAAACACTTCATAACGCATTTGTACAAGTTTTAAAACATTTTTATGACTTTTGAAATAAAGGAGTAATTTTAGAACGCTTCAAGACAGGGCAGTTCTTGGGATGATTGCTGAAATTAAGAAATCCGATCAAACTCTACGAAGAAATAAAATAAATTAAAACCTTGTGAATCTTACCTTGAGATCAATCCCAGGAAAAGAACTATGTACAATTCCATCTTGCTGTTTTTCCGTTCCTTTATGCACGATGTAATGCTTACTCCCCGGAATACAGAACCACTACATAATGACAGACCCCCGCATGAATCGACTGTTATATTTTGACAATGTTTTTTTTTCCGCCGGACAGACTAATAAAGAGAGCTATGCCCAGTCAGCTACAACGGGAAATAGAACAACAATCAGTGAGCGATTGCGCGGGTAACTCCTCGCTCTCGCTGCCCCGTTCCTCCCTCCCAAACGTCAGCGGCTCCCTCAAAATGCTAGGAAAATAATCCGGCGTGCACCGATTAATCCGATAATTAAAACCCGCTAATCCCAGACAGCCCCACTTTTATCTGTCTTGAACAGACAGACAGAAAGTTTGGGAATAAAATAAACGTTTTAACTATTTTTCTCAAACAGCATCAGCAGGTGTTTCCAGTAAACAGAAAATTCTTTTTTCTTGAAATATATTAATTTATCTTTAAGACAAACACCCTTTCATATATTGTACTAGTTAGTATTCGAGTGAAGTTTCCCCCTCCGATTCTGTTACTTGTGTTAGTACTAAGTCCCCATGGATAATCCCGACACCTTCTTCGTCCGGTCCCTGTTTCACTTTTCTGCTGGATGAGAGGATATTGGGAAACAATAACACCGGTCAGTTCTTGGAAGTCGCCGACAATAATTAGACAATTACCGCCATCTCCTCCAAAGTTCCAAAGTTCATTTCTGGAATCACACGTTCTCTGTAAATGGTCAGGGGAGAAAACCCATGTCGTGTAGGCACGAGAAAGCTTCTCAAGGAAATTGAAGCTTCAAATTATCACATTAATCCAAAAGTCGATGGAAGTCCATCAAATTCGCCAAATGTTTAAACAGGTCGAGAAAGTTATTCGTACGTGATGCTCCCGGAATGACGAGATGCAACTGTAAAATTGCTCAGAAGCAGTAACTGAAGAAAATTTTAATCAATTAATATTCAAGACAATAAAAAAGTGAGAGACCAATGAGCAGACCAAGGGGATTTGTTTACAAATGTTGGACTAATGTTCTATAGATATGCTACCAATTACAGACATGTAATGAGTTTTGCTTTAGCCTTTCTTTTGTTTTTCACATTGCCAAGATAGTATTAGCCATGGAATATCTTTATTTGAAACGAAATAGCAAATCTAAACATTGTTACCATGTATAGGTATTTGAATAAACACAGATCGACACGCTATATTGAACATTTACTGTTTTAAAATTGCAGATAAAAGGAATTTGAAGGACACTGGCAATATATTAATGACCAATAACACGAACATGTATATTGTTTCTGTGATAGAAATCCTATTTTTTTTAATTCGGTTCTCTCTCTCTCTCTCTCTCTCTCTCTCTCTCTCTCTCTCTCTCTCTCTCTCTCTCTCTCTCTCTCTCTCTCTCTCTCTCTCTCACACACACACACACACACACACACACACACACACACACACACACATAATAAAAACACCCTTTCACATTGAGAAAATTGGTCTAATTTTTGTTAACATGTTATGTGATATTAATTTACTCCATATAATGTGAATTTGAAGAACTAATAAAAAGAAGGGGGGAAGAAAACTATATTGGTCGCATTTGTAAAGTGAATAAGAAAAAAAGAAGTTCAAATTGCTTTAAAGCGTTTGAGTTTCATTTGGAACGCTTCTATGTTTTTACCTTGAAGTTTTCTGAATGTTATATACATAACGTAGGATGCCGTATACCATTCATATTCATGTGTTGTCATCGAGGGTGTCTTTCTATTAACAGCTAAGCGACTGAAGGAGGGGGAAGGGGTGTTAACGTTTTTAGTTTTTCTGTAACGACGAAACAAAAGAATTATCTAAAATTGATGTAAATGACGTGTAAATGACGTGCTATCTGCGACCATCTGTCCTGTAATAGCGGTCACAATCAGTTTGTAAGTGGATTATATATGAGTGCTTGTGAATGACATTCAGCAACCGTAATTTTATTCCTAAATTGATTTCATGGAACGTGTCAGATCATCGCATTCATGGACTGTTAATAATTTCAAGCTCTTTTTGAGACGAATTGATGACCGATTTTCCTTTCGCTGTCCGACCCCCTCCCCCTCCCCAAATTGCCTCGTTAGAGTCTGACAAGTTAGCCGTTGTTGATTGTTGATTGGCCGCGTGTGAATCAAAAATCGACCAATCAACATGCTTTGTAATTATTGAGACAATGTAGCTCTTCGATAATAAAATTTTATCAAGTCTCAACAAGATGTGCCAGTTTTTTTCTGCTGTATATGATTTTACCTGTAAATACTTTCCATGTTTTACTTAAGTTATTAAGAAAAAACATTCATATAACTTAAGTTAATAATTATGAAGTTAGTTGGCTTTTAACCCAATGAAAAGAGTGGGTTTTCCTTTTTTTCACAGCACGCTAAATCAATATTGTGTAAATAATAAAACCAAGGACTCTTTTTGTACATCATGAATCCTGACTTACGAAAGTCTTCCCGAAAAACTAGACATTTCCAAAATATTTTACGGGGTTTCAGAAGTCATTTCTCTCACCCTTAGTCAGGAATTCATACTATGTCTATAATATTTTCCACTCGATCAACATATTATGCAAGAAATAATGAGCAACATTTGTTTACTTCTAATTAAACTGCTCTCTGCCACAGCTGTTTTCATTTGTCGGCGAGTGTCCCCGCCATTACAGAGTATTTCTGGTAATTTCTCCCGCGGCTTTTCTGATTTTTAAATGGCGGTTGTTGACACCGCAATAAAATCTCTTATTGAGCGCTGCTGATGATCTCAGAATATCTTGTTCAGAAGAGGCTGTCAGTTACGAGGCTACCCAGACTTCAAAAACATCTATAATCGTCAGGTTTAAGTCGACTTTTGACTTCTAACTTCTCCGACATGTGGCAATGCTCCATATAAAAGTGTACGCCATCTGCGTTAATTAATTATAGTCCTTCCAATTTTAGACACAATTTTGGCTTTCAAATTGTAGATTGTCTCTCAAGATATTGTATCATCCTAGATTTTTTGTTGATGATTTCCGTAGATTTGTTTTGTGCGTTCCTTATGATTTAATAAGTACAAAAATTACAATAAATTG
This sequence comes from Magallana nippona, assembly GCA_033439105.1. Taxonomy (NCBI): domain Eukaryota; kingdom Metazoa; phylum Mollusca; class Bivalvia; order Ostreida; family Ostreidae; genus Magallana; species Magallana nippona. The sequence goes on along the minus strand of CM065926.1, from coordinate 62,268,433 downwards.
CATATTTCACTGTATAACATATGACATAAGGATACTCTGAAAATATGTCATCCTCACAGTAACCAGAGAGACCCAGTGTTTACCGTGTCTCGCCTACGACTACGTCCATCGTGACACATCATCGAGAGCTTGGACACCGTGTAAAGAACACGAGAGAGTCCAAATGGCGACACATGCAAAAGAGTCCAATAGGCAACGTCCATGAAAGCCTCCATCTGGTCAGGTATACAATGAATTGAGTCCACCGGGTTCCGCTTACAGTAGTATAAACCTTGTCACGTCCACCATAACTAATGCGTCAACATCAGGATAGTCGATCATGTCACAACCATTTAGTACATAGTGTCTCACTCGAAAATGCGTCAACCATGCCATATCTAGAAGCGCTTCCACCATGTCACATCAAGAAGTTCGTCCACCGTGTCACATCAAGTAGTGCGTCCATCATGTCACATCAAGAAGCGCGTCCAGTTTTAATTTTAATACGCTGAAACCATGAAATGGTACGAGGTCTTACAAAATAAATATGACATGAGTCAGAGTACAAAAAATCTAACGATCCACACCCAATTGTGCATCCACAGTGTCACACCTAGAAGTGTCTCCATCGTGTAACGCCAGTAAGAGAGCCCACCGTGTAACTCCATCAAGAGTCCACCGTGTCATACCACAAGGGCGTCCATTGTGTCAATCCAACGAGGAGAGTCCATAGTGTCACACCTACGAGAAAGTCATTTCTAACGTGTAACCACTATGTCACGCCCGCGTGTTTGTCTATCGTGGCCAATGACGTTGATTGGGTGTATAAGAGAATATAATTATTCAAAATAAAAGTGCATACATAAAAATAAAAGGTTTTAAAGGAAATTTTGAAAAAAAGTATTCTTCCACAAGAAAAATAAGTTTTGACTTTATGTTTTACGATGTGTGTATCATTTATTGCTGTAACTGCATTATTTAATTTAGTAAATTGGTGACTTTGCCGAGAAATCACGCTGAACAATCTTCCTTGAAGATGCTTTATTTGAAACATAGCAAACAACTTCTTCACTTCCAATTGATTTGAATTCGCTTATGATTCAAGCAGAATATTCGGATTCTAAGTTGAAGCTGCATTCTTCACTGATATTGCCAAAAAAAAAAAAGATTCATATTAAACTTCATATTAAAAGAAACATATTCGGGAATGGATGGATTATAAAGTTCTGAAAATCTCTGTTATACGATCCAAGAGAAAATCCTCTTTGATAATGGAACAGTTGCCAGCGCTTACCGCAAGAACGGATTTTATATAGTGAAGAATTCCCCTCTTTTTCCTATTACCATTACCCAATTTACAGCGCCTAAGATTTGTCGGGGGTGTGTTCAAACAATTAAAAAAACAAATGGAAACTTTTTATTCCCCAGACGTTACTCAGCACCAATCGCAGCAATCATCACCGCTCTACTCTGCTTTTCTGTCTACAAGGTGCAGGTAAAAACTTCAATACTCCACGCAAGCCCAGAGTTTGAACTTCCTGAATTTGTCAATTCCAATGACACACAACGATGCCAATAGTAAGATCTCCTTATGAAGTTCTTTGATTCTTCAGTTTTCAATTAAAACCCCTGATTTCTCAACAAGTTTTCTATTTGATTTATCACAGGCTATAAAACTTAAGATTTTACGTATAACTTACATACTGAGAATTGAAGAAACTTGATATTTTCATGAATAAAGCCAGACTCTCTGAACACGAAGTTTAAAGTTTTGAACCTTACGTCTCTGTAACACTGATCCATTGAGTGACTTATATGTACATAATTTCAATATCATTAATCCTAGCCCTGACCTTCTATTTTAAACACCTCTCTCTCTCTCTCTCTCTCTCTCTCTCTCTCTCTCTCTCTCTCTCTCTCTCTCTCTCTCTCTCTCTCTCTCTCTCTCTCTCTCTCTCTCTCTTGGAACAAGCAACTTTTTGTTAGAAAATATGTATTGTGATACAAGAAATTAAGTTTAAAATTTCACGATAAAAGCATTTAGTTTAACTGTTTCGTACTGTTTAATAGTTTAAATCACCTCCACAATGCAATAAACCGCGATAACTCACAGTTCTGCGCATGCGTGCGAGTGGGTGAGTTCTGTGATCTGAATTAAGCCGAATTCAATCTTTATCGCTTGTAATTGGTAAAACAAGCGAGGCTCGTCTCCGCGCCACTTCGTTCAGATCAGTCGAGGAAGTATTATTACAAATCTGACAATCGAAGGTCTGTCTAAAAATAACAGGTGATGAAGTTCACACCTACATGTTTCGTGTGATTTTCTCTTTGATGTAGATTTTATCCTTTTTACCTGATGCATCATTGCCGTCAAAGAAACGGAAAACAACGGAAAAACAGATGAATTCGTTTGATGCAGTCAATATTTATTCTGAGGTTTTCTCCCCACTTTCTTATCTCAGACCAATGTTTAATTCAATCATTCTAGACATATTCTGTAAACTTAAATGACTTACGTAATGAAAACCACGTGAAATTATCTTTCTAACTCTTGCATCTTTGTACATATTTTTCAAACCTACATTTCGCACTAGAGCTCTATACTTGTATGTTTTTATGCTGTAATTGTTCATCAACGTAGAATGTTCCGCTTTAACTCATGTATCGCGTTGCACTATTTCTCCATACTTTAGCAATCTTTTGAAAGATTTCTACTTTTAAGTATGGTGTTTCACAAAACTTTATAGCTATTACAATTCAAAGATAATTTAGTAGATATTATTTTGGGTATATATACATGTAGCATGCACGGATCCAGATTTTTTTTTTGTCCGGGGAGTTGGGGGGGGGGGGGGAGATATACACATTGTAACATTATGTATGTACACAGTCTGTAACCTCATGTACCTGTGTACATTGTAACATATAATGTATGTACACTGTCTGTAACCTCTAGTACCTGGGAACAATGTAACATATATGTACACTGTAACCTTTTGTACCTATGTACATTGTAACATTATGTACGTACCTGCCTGTAACCTTTAGTACCTGGGTACATTGTATCATAATGTATGTAGACTGTCTGTAATCTCATGTACATGTGTACATTGTAGCATAATGTATGTAACTGTAACATCTTGTACCTGTGTACATTGTAACATTATGTATGTAGACTGCCTGTAACCTTTAATACCTGGGTACATTATAATATAATGTATGTACACTGTAACCTCTTGTACCTGTGTACATTGTAACATAATGTATGTGAACTGTAACCTCTTGTACCTGTTTACATTGTAACATAATATGTACACTGCATGTAACCTCATGTACCTGTGTACATTGTTACATAATTTATGTACACTGAAACCTCTTGTACCTGTGTACATTGTAATATAATGTATGTACACTGTCTGTAACCTCATGCACATGTGTACATTGTAATATATTGATGTTCACTGTAACCTCTTGTACCTGTTTACATTGTAACATAATATGTACACTGCATGTAACCTCATGTACCTGTGTACATTGTAACATAATGTATGTAATGTAACCTCTTGTACCTGTGTACATTGTAACATAATGTATTTACCCTGTCTGTAACCTCTTGTACTTGTGTATATTGTAGCATAATGTATATACACTGTCTGTAACATCTTGTACCTGTTTACATTGTAACATAATGTATGTACACTGTCTGTTACCTCATGTACCTCTGTACATTGTAACATAATGTATGTACACTGTCTGTAACCTCTGGTACCTGTGTACATTGTAACATAATGTATGTACATTGTAACATCTTGTTCATGTGTACATTGTAACATAATGTATGTACACTGTAACCTCTGGTACATGTGTACATTGTAACATAATGTATGTACATTGTAACATCTTGTTCATGTGAACATTGTAACATAATGTATGTACACTGTCTGTAACCTCATGTACCTGAGTACATTGTAACATAATGTAAGTTCACTATAACCTCTTGTATATGTTTACATTGTATCATAATATGTACACTGCCTGTAACCTCATGTACCAGTGTATATTGTAACATTATGTGTGTACACTGCCTGTAACCTCTTGTACCTGTATACATGGTAACATAATGTATGTAACTGTAACATCTTGTACCTGTTTACATTGTAACATAATGTATGTACACTGCCTGTAACCTCATGTACCTGTGTTAATTGTATCATAATGTATGTACACTGTCTGTAAACCTCATGTACATGTGTACATTGTAACATTATGTATGTACACTGTCTGTTACGTCTAGTACCTGGGTACATTGTATACTATCTACCTACAGGAACCATGACGTAGTATTCCTTTGGAAAATGCTCAGACTCTTTAGACAGAGACAAAACAGCCGCTGCCATTACACAGATAGGTTTTTATTACGGACCTACATCATGTGTTTGTTTATCTGTTGAGTGGTTCTTACATCAAACTGCGATTGCAGATATAAGATTGATAAACTCTGTTGAACAACCCCATTTCACCCATCAATGTTTAACAATCACGTAACACACTATTATGGTCAATTTACTTATTAATACAATTAATATTGATAAAAACTATCTCTATTCAATCAAATAATTCCATTCATGTTATTAGGTTCATTTTAGATTTATCTTACAGTTATGATACTTTAATATTTAATGGTTTAATGACTCTTTTTTTAGGTTTCTCTCTGATATTTATTCACGGTTTTCTGCGATTCTTATTCAAGGTTTCTCCGATTGTTATTTAAAGTTTCTCAAAGACACAAACGGTTTCTCAATGATCTTATTCAATATTTCTATATGGTTTTATGATCTTATTCAATATTTCTCTATGATCTCATTCAAAGTTTCTCTGTAATCGTATTGAAAAATTTCTCTATAATCTTATTCAAGGTTTCTCTATGATCTTATTCAAAGTTTCTCCATTATCATATTAAAAAAAATCACTATGATCTTATTTAATATTTCTCTATGATCTCATTCAGTGTGTCTCTGCCTTTTCATTCAATATTTCTCTATAATCTTATTCAAGGTTCCTCTATGATCTTTTTCAAAGTTTCTCTAATCTTATTAAAGGTGTCTCTATGATATTTATTCAAGGTTTCATTATTATTTTATTCAAGGATTCTCTATTATGCTTATATCAACACCAGTTCTTTTTGGAAACATCAAGTTCTCTTACAAGAACTTTGCATGGAGGCTTTATCGACCAAAAATGGCTGTCACAATCGAAGTTGGAACCAAAACCAGTGTCCTGCCCAACAAGTTACGTTGTGAGTTATTTAATGTATCCCCTAAAGGACATCATAAGAAGTAAGAAAACGAAGGTTGACATCCATCAAACTTTTTATGTGGGGGTTATCACCCTGTGTGTTCCAAGGAACATGTGATCAACTGATGGAAAAGTCCATCATCATAAAGACAAATAAAACAACACACAGAAAAACATCCTAGGTTTATTTATAACTTTTGACATGTTATATCCTCTACATGGAATGCTGGTCTTTATTTTTACCCAGAGAACATTTCTCTTGTCAATCCTTAATTAGAATATGAATATCAGTCACAAAAAAGCCTTCATGCAAAACCGATATCTTTAAACCCTCAATAGTTCACTTTTTGTGCTATAGTAGGTCTATGTGTTTATATTCAAGAAAAATAAAAAAAATATTAAGTAAAAATGGTTATCAATTTGTCAACAAGAGACTAATAAAGTCCTTTCTGTTTGTAGAATGTAGAATGCTTCTTCAGTGTGAATGCAAGCAATCTGGGTTGTACTGTTTATACACGACATTGATTATACTGTGCACAAACTAATGCAGTGTGCATGCTTCACAAACCTACAATCAATAATGATAAAACGGTCAAAACTGCATTATACACACTCCTGGAGATCTGTAATGAATTGATATCGTCAACACTATTCATGTTTTCCCCCGAGTTATCTTTCCTACTGAAAACATTTATTGCAGCAAAGAAATATCAAACTCCCCTTTCTTAAATCACAAAAAACAAAGTCTGTATGAACACAATTTCAGCATACAAAATTATTTATCAGGAATGTTCAACATGTTGAATTTTTATCACTGAATTCCCTAGACAAGATTTAATTGTGACCCTTAAAGTGTTTATGACCTAGAGCAGGCTTATAACAGATATCACAAATACAAATATAAGTAATCATATACATAAACAATACTTTATAAGTATTGGAAATATAACAAAGTCAATATACAGACGCTCGACAGCACACAAAGGTATATACACATTTATCACAGAGTCGTATAAAGTGCTATTAACACTGTTACCATGGTAACAACAGCTTGAACCTCCATGCTGTCCAGAGATTTTGGTTCTTGAATTGAACTCCTTTACTTTGTTTTTATATTATACTGCAAGAAAAAAATATGAATTTCTTTTTTGCACCAAAACGTTTTTCATCTTCAATGAAATGATTAGATTTATTTAGAGTAGGTTAGGTCATTAGAACATTTAGAATCAGGTTTTCACCTTAATATAATACAGTTTAACATAAGATGTCAAGTAGCACTTTCATAGCAAGCAAACAAAAAAATAACGTCACAGATAAACAAATCAAAGCCATGGAAAAAAAGGATATATCACATAAATACTTTGCAAGTATAAGTTTAGAAACTAACTTTGATGTGAATGGAATTGTCCCTTGCTTGCACTATACTACAACTACCCATCACAAGAAACTTAACTTTCTTACTTATCTGATCATCTTCTGTAAAAAATCATGCCCTGGAAGGATGAGAGGTAAAATGCCAGCTACACTGTTAGGGGGTGGAGGCGGGGATTTAGAAGTATGATGTATTAACATTGAATTACCCCAAAAGATATAAATTTCTAGAAAAGTGAGCACAAGAAGTGGGCAGAGTAGTGAGTTTTCTGGGAAGTCTGATGATATGACTAGAATAAACTACTCTAACTGAATCAAGTAGTAAATTAACTGAACACAAATGAAAAATAAAGTTTAACTTTATAATCCTAGTAAATTGACCAATTTATTAATACAGAGTACAAGTATCAGAGACAAAAAGAGTACAAGTAATATTGCTGATGCTTTTGTAGATCTAAATCTAACTGTTCAGAAGAACAATTCTACATCATGGTGACCATCCAAGTTGAAAATTACGGTTAAATGAGCAACCCTCCTGAACTGGTTCTGTACTTAATTAAAATTGTACTGTCTAATATTCGGATGGACTTTTCAGGAAATTACCTTACTAAATACTGTAAATCACTTTTAATAAGCAAGATATTCATTTACGCAAGTCAATACATATAATTCTGATAAATGATTTGCAAAAATTTATCAAATAAATTCGTAATTGTTTTCACGTAAATTAAAATCTGGCAAAATAAATGTGATCTTCAGTATTCCTAACTCTTGAACATCTACTAGGTAAGGGTGATGTAAGGATAAATTTCCAAAATACATTGTAGTTCCATCAAAACCTCCCATAAGCTCAGTTTTAAATTGCTCAAAATTGATTCTCAAAATATTCAAATGTTCATTCATAGCATCATTGAAAAATTTACAAATGGGGCCATGTAATGTCTCATAAAATTCTCCAACATGTGCTCAATATATCATTTTAACAATATCTGAAAAAATTGCACTATTGCACTTGGGAAACTTTTAAACCAAAGCATCTTGGAAATTTCTCTCTACAACCTCTCTATAAAACTTATTTCAGTTTCAAGGTGTGAACAAACAAATACTGCAAAATCCACCAGACTCTGAGGTCCCTGGATACCTGGGATATACCACTTCAATTGTTTACTTCAGCAGTATGGATTATCAAGGTCAGTTCCGAGCTGTTTATTGCTGACACTGCTGACTTTCCAGGGTTGCTGTTGAGGGACTGAGTGAGCTAATCCTGTGTGAATATCCAGGCTTCCAGAACTTTGACGATGAAGTCTTCCGAGGATGTCAGGATGTCATTGTCGTAGGTGTCGCATCGATGAGTCTGGCCGTGATACAGGTCTCCGTCAAACCACAAACCAAACAAACCCCTGTAACGCCACGGAAATAATGTAGTATGTAACACCACGTAACAGAATGTGTCATTAAAATGATTATAAAATTTAACTGGGTTTTTTTGCAGTTTAAAATCTTGCATACTGATTTCAAAACAGGTACATTACAGTATTTTTTGTGATTGATGACCATGAAACCAATATACAGGTCACAGGGGCCAAGCCCGTTTTGACATTAATTTCGATGTTATTCATGGTTACATTGAAATTAATGTCGAAACAGACTTGGCCCCTGAAATACAGGTAAAACAAATAATTTGCAATAAAAATTGAATTTTCTGTGGTTGACAGAAAATGTAAAAATTTTTGAAAATAGCATCCCGTAGAAAAAATCCAGCGATACAGAATTTTGTAGAGGAAAGAAATCAAAAACACATATTGAACATTAATTATGAAATAAACCCACCATGTGAGATTATAGCCCTAAAATTATCAAAGTAACATTATCTAAAAACACAACAAATGCAACTGTTTTAAAGGGAGTGTTTTTAACAAGGCAGGAAAATAATTAGGCTCTTAATATTGTTATTATAACACAAAATAAAACAATTTGCATCCTTCTATTTTAACGCAGGATAATTGATGTTTCACAGTTTAACTCTACAATTAGCTTTTTATGAAATGTAAATCTCAGATATCCCCAACTTTCCCACCCCAGTACACCCCTGCAGACTAGGGGTCAATACTTATCAAACAAAATTGAAACAATTTGTATTCCCTTTTTGAAACACATAATTATTGTCTCAAAGTTTAACATTGCAATTAGCTTTAAACGGAATATCCTTGAGAAATCAACCAATGTGAATAAAGAACAATAACTCCCCTATCTCATCCCAGTACACCCCTACTTCTGATATCATCCCCCCCCCCCCCCCCCCAGACTGAGACGGGGGGTCCACCCTCCCCCCTTACATTACACCTCTGGCCTGCAGACTGAGACTGGGGGTCAATACTCACTACCCCCCCCCCCCCCCCCCCCCCCCCCCTGCAAACTGAGACTCAATACTCACTGTCCGGCCCCTATGGAGAGACTCTCCTGATTGCCCTTGATAAAAAAGTTGTTGTCCCCCGTCCACTTAAAAACCTTCAAGAAAAAATGGTTAAATATTGTATTCATATGCATTATCAATCAAAATGTCTAAAATCTCTTGTTAGTGTAGTTTTATAATTTATATGCTTGTCTGTTCTCTGAAGATTTTTCTATTCGTAAAACTTTGTTATTTATTGTTAATTACAATATTGGCATAGATATGCAGTGATTCACTTTGATGTGCGTTCTGCGTAAAATACGCACAAATTTTGCTGGGACGCATACTTTCATTATATGTGCATCCCAAAGGACACTTTATTTTAGAAATACACATAAACATTTTCTCGCCAAGAAGTTCCAGAACATCGATTGTTCCTTTCTTAACCTACTAAGTAGATGCCCGAAATATTCTGAATAATTAAAAACACACAACAAAAGCCGAAAACTCATTGGTCAACAAATAGTGATTAACCAATCAGATCAAATGATACATGACATTATGGCGGGGAAATTGATGTCGATCATGATGCCACAGAATAAAACTGATAAAATTCCTCCCAAACCAGGATAGATTAACCAGAGTTTATGAAAAAGTAGTTAAGTGGCAGTTAATCTTAAATTAATTACAAAAAAAAGGTTCATGCTGAAAGGAACTCTGATCCAGAACGTAAAATAAATGATAGTGGCGATAAACAGAGAAAAATCGGGAGGGTTCCAGTGACAGCACTTAGCCTGTCTCTTAGTATGGTCATTAAGAATTTGATTTAAATAAATATAGCCTGTTTGATGTTCATGTTCTTTGTGGAATAAAATATGGACTCAGTTTTCGGCTTGGGATTCATAGTTATGATTAAGAGGGGTCCTCTGGACCCATAAAGACCATTTTCAAAATGAATCACTGGATATGTATATATACATATATGTCTTGTTACCCTGAATTCTGGGTAGAATGTAAACAGGAAGGACTCGCCGGTTCCATAGAAATGGTCGCTTGGTTTCAGTTCACAGGACGTCAGTGCACCAAAGACCTAAAAGAATAAAATAAAACATTACTGAAGGAACTAGAGGTACTGTGAGCAAGCTGACAAATGATACCCCTGCTAAGAAAATATAACTCAAGTATTTTTCTATGAGAAAGTAATGGATGGATCTTTTTTCTTATAGTGACCTTGAACTTGCACAAATGACCAAAACTCAAGGTCAGGACATATTTACAGGTTACAAGTTATCTCTGTGTCAAATTTTAGCTTCTTGTCATTTTCCATTTCAAGATATGGCCTGGTCAGGAATTAGGCTTTTTTTTAAAACAATGACCTTGAACTTAAGGAAATGACCTTGGTTCAAAATCATAACACACTCTCAGGTCATAAACAATTTTTGTGTGCAGTATGAATTTCCAATGTTTCTCCATAAGACAGATATAGACCGGACACAAATTTTGTCTTTTTTTCTTAGTGACCTTGAACTTAAGGAAAGCACCTTGGGACAAAATCATGACACACCCTCAGATCATAAGCAATCTTTGTGTGAAGTAAGAACTTCCTATGTTTCTCCAAAAGAAAGATATGGATCGGACACGAATTATGCACTTTTCCTTCCAGTGACTTTGAACTTGCCCAAATGAACTTCAAAATCAAAATCATGACACATCCTCCACACCCTCAGGTCATAAGCATTCTTTCTGTGAAGTACGAACTCCATAAGACAGATATGAACTAGACACGACTGCACAGACAAATGGACAGACTGACAGACGAGAGACAGACAAGATGATTCCTATATACCCACCTCCCCCAAAAACTTTGTTTGCAAGGGGTATAAAACAGGAAGTGACTGTAACAGTCAAATTATGAAGAACTCTGTACATAAGACTTTGAGGACTACTTTCTCACAATGTTGTTGGTGTCTTTGACCTAGTTTGTGTGTAATCACATTGTTGTTGCTTTCTTTAACCTAATTTGTTTGTAATCACATTGTCGTTGGTATCCTTGACCTAGTTTGTGTGTAATCACATTGTTGTTGGTGTCTTTGACCTAGTTTGTGTGTAATCACTTTGTTGTTGGTGTCTTTGACCTAGTTTGTGTGTACTCACATTGTTGGTATCTTTGACCTAGTTTGTGTGTACTCCCATTGTCATTTGTTCTTTGACCTAGTTTGTGTGAAATCACATTGTTGTTGCTGTCCTTGACCTAGTTTGTATATACTCACATTGTTGTTGGTGTCCTTGACCTAGTTTGTGTGTAATCACATTGTTGTTGCTGTCCTTGACCTAGTTTGTGTGTACTCACATTGTTGTTGGTGTCCTTGACTACCAGCATGACCGGACTGTCCACCCCCTGCATGTCTCTGTAAAGGGTCTTCAGAGAGAAGCCATGCTGCTCTGTACTGTAGTTCAGCCTCCAAGGGTAACCAATGGTTCGCGCAGGCATGTACCGACTAAGCTGTAAAAAAATACAAATCAATGCTGTAAATACATAATCACAGCCTCCAATGGTCTGCACAGGCATGTACCGACTAAGCTGTAAAATAATTCAAAATGCTGCTGTGAACACAAAATTAAAAAATACCTGTACCAAAAAAAAACAAAAAAACTTAGCTGTAAATGAGAAACACTGCTGTAAACATTTAATCACAACCAAAAACAAAATATAATGCTCAGCTGTAAAGACAATACTCGACTGTAAATACAAAATGTAAACATGTAACAGGTACTCTCAGATGTAAATATTTATTTACACCTTCAATTAAAGCATCATGTATAAAACGTTTGACACCAGGATGTATTGAGATGTGCTTTGACACCAGGATGTACTGAGATGTGCTTTGACACCAGGATGTACTGAGATGTGCTTTGACACCAGGATGTACTGAGACGTGCTATCAAACATGCTGGTTTGACATCACTCGTAGTATTAAGTACCATTTGTAGATGATAGTCCTGCATGATGGTGGAGGTTCCAATGAGTTCAGGTAAAATGAGCACTTCCTCCAAGTCGACCGATTTCCTCCTGATGGCCTCCTCTGCACTAATTATCTACAACAACATAAAATCTAATGATTTTGATGTTAACTAATTCATTTTTTCTAAATTAAATTTATACACAAACAGAGTTTAATATAGAGGATGCATGTTGAATATTCTTCAGATTTCTGTAAATGTAGACATTTCCATGTCTAGTAATCACGTAATATCATAATAAAACATCCACGTACATGTAATATTCTTCACACTAAGAATTTTCTACAAGAATGGCAATTTTTTTTTAGTAAATTAGTTGTATTAAATTTGTGTTAATTTTTTAAGTCAATCAAATAGGCTTACTATCAAATTCACTCACCCGATGCTGGGGTAACTGTGCATGTTTAATATTAAGTTAATCTGTGAGTTTTATAAAAACAATAGTGTATCCTGTACTGTGTATTTTGAATTTATTTTTTTTACTATTTTTGTGACAATTTTTATGTCCCAAATATCAAAACATGCAGAAATAACTTAGAAATTTTAAAATTACTATTAAAAAACATAAAATCACACAAAAAGATTTATGCAAAATTTTTTTTTTTTTAATTTTTACATCATTTATTCAGCCGTTTTGTACCTCCCAGTCTTTCTGTAATGCTGTGACTCCATTGTTGAAATATTCCTCAAAAACCTCCATCTCCTCAGAGTCCTCTTTATCATCATCCTCAAGGACAACGAAGCCCCTCCTCTCCGCAGAAATTTCCTCTTCGTCCCCGTAGAGCTCAGGTTTCCACTGGACAAAAAATGCGTACAACTGGTCGACCCTGAAGAATTCAAATCCTTAAAGTAAAATCAACAGCCACAACTATATTTTGTAGGCTTTTCTATTTGAAAGATTTTAAGTTCATTTCAATATTAATGCCTGAAAATCCATTTTGACATTACTGATGTGTAATATTACGGTAAACATTTTTACAAGAGTGATATCATCTGCATATTAAAGCAAACATGATACAAGACAAGATGTTGATGACAGTGGGTGTCCTTCAGTGACCTACTTTTCTCTGGGAATGGAGAACCAGTACTCAGGTTTCTTCTTCATTTTAGAGAACGCCTGGATGGGGGCTGTCCCAGAGACCGATTTATTGAGGGGCTTCCCCAAGTGTAGACACAGGTACAGGGGCGGATCCTCAGCCGCTACAGCAGGGCGGGGGATCAGTTCTATAAATAGACGTAGAGAGGGAAAGTCTCAAAACTGTTTAAAAACATCAATCACACAAATAGAAAATGTTAGTAAGAGCAGAGATATTTCTTTTCTAAAAATTCATGCAAATCACAAACTTGATATTAATGATATTATATTATTCCTAAATAGCTTATTAAAACAATAACATTAATAAAACAGTGTACAATTATGATCTTTTTTAAAAAAGTGCTGACATGACAAAACTTCATTCTTATTCTGATACAGAAACAATATGCAATCTGATTATACATTTTAGGTTTTTATTTGTACATATTTTCCTCCTACTGAAAAAATTGTGGCATTTGCGAATAAATTTTCAAAGGCATGACCTTTTCACATGCAGCACTATGTATGGGAGACAGCAAGGATCACATATAATACACTTGTTCAAATATAATAATCAGATGTAAATCACACTCTTAAAAAGTGCTCTGGAATTTGGAACTTGGTTGGTGCATGGTCAAAACTTCTATGAAGCTTTTCAGAGTTCACGGGATTTGATTACATGACCAACCAAGTGCAAGTTTTTAACTCAACCAAATTTACTTGTGATCCCAAAGACTTCTTACCATTGTTATTAGATTTTAGCAATGAATATCACCGACCTTTCAGTTTTTGTCAAATGAAGTTAAACAAGCAATGTGTAAAATTCAAGATGCTGCTGTATATTAAATACATGCTGTGGTTTCTGACAATTCTATTTAATGACATGCACACTTCAAAAACAACATAGCATCGTAATAAGATTAAATGCCTTTTGCCTCAAGCAAATTAAAAAAAAGCAATCTGTTTACAATATACAATAGAGAAAAGAACTACATATCACATGTATTACATGTATTACATGTATTTTGAACGTAGACATGCATGTAGCATGCATCTCATAAAACTTTATATGCTGAGAAATTCTGATTTGTTTTTCAGCAAAGGGTCTATGACTAAGCAATCATTATTGATTCAAACAACAACAGACAACACAAGCCTTTGTCTGTCTGTCTGTCTGTTTTTGATGCAAGAAAGCCGGTATAATTTCTACACAGGCTACGGCAGTAGAATGATTGACTACAGTGTATGTCTGGCCTAAAACTTACTGTATCTCCACGATAGTCTATCATTTATGTTTTGTAACATTTCTGTGAAATACAGCATCCAAGAAAATCATACACATAATCTAAGTTAAAGATAGGCTTTCTTTTATAGACTTCTTCGATTTATGGATATGTACTCACAAAAGGACTTTGTTCTCATAAACACACACACATTGTGACATTTCACACTACACGAACACCCACCCACTTAAGCTTGTATCCACAGTATAGACTATAGTCTTTCTCAAAAACAGTGTTGTGGTCGGAATGGAATCTTGGGCACATTGTGTTGCAGTGTGAGATTAATCCAAACACATGAATGTACAGGGTGTGTTGCAGTTTGAGATTAATCTGGACACATGAATGTACAGGGTGTGTGGCATTTTGAGATTAATTCGGACACATGAATGTACAGGGTGTGTGGCAGTTTGAGATTAATCCGGACACATGAATGTACAGGGTGTGTGGCAGTTTGAGATTAATCCGGACACATGAATGTACAGGGTGTGTTTTAGTGTGAGATTAATCCGGACACATGAATGTACAGGGTGTGTTACAGCTTGAGATTAATCCAGACACATGAATGTACAGGGTGTGTTGCAGTTTGAGATTAATCCGGACACATGAATGTACAGGGTGTGTTACAGCTTGAGATTAATCCGGACACATGAATGTACAGGGTGTGTGGCAGTTTGAGATTAATCCGGACACATGAATGTACAGGGTGTGTTACAGCTTGAGATTAATCCAGACACATGAATGTACTGGATGTGTTGCAGCTTGAGATTAATCCAGACACATGAATGTACAGGGTGTGTTGTAGTGTGAGATTCCTGAGTGACATTTCTCCCCTTACTTCTACAAGTTTATCCCCCCTATGTACCGATTCCCTCCAAGGGGAACACCTGGAAACATTTCCATTGGTTTCTAGTACCTTTGACCTTTGACCCTGTGTCATTTTCATAATTAACCTGCAAGAATATTTATGTAAATTGAAAGATCTATTTCTAAATTTTTCTGCAATATAGATCAAGAAAACAATTCATGATGAGTAAAGGGAGAAAAACTTGTGCTGGTTAGGGAAGGATTTCACTCTCACATCTTTAAATTTCCAAAACACACAGCAATCCAACCTCACATTCAATTTGAATGATATCCAAAGTAGGGTATATCGGGGTTCCTATATAATGGACTGAAATATGGTGTGTGTACTTTGTTTTGTACCACGCTTCTACAGCCTACACATCTCACCTAAGGTTCTGTTTATCTGTTTCAGATATGAAGCAGGTCAAATTATGTGTATAACAAGAAAACCTTCAGAGGGCCAGGTCAAATCATTTTCTAGATTCTCATCCAATAAGAATTTATCAAGAAGAAAGTGCATAAAGTTGACAGTTTGTGCATTAGTTTGGTTTTAGTGTATTAATTAGCTAAAAGGGATCTTAAAGCCAACAAATAAAACAAACAATACTAAGTGACTACTGAGAGGTTAGGAGTAAACAGTTCATCGTGTTAGAGAAAGGAAAACAACAACCAAGACAGGCAAACAGAATGGAAGCTTCACTCAGACACATCACTTACCTAGGCCTACAGTCAGTTAGTGTGAGACCAATTAGTACACATGGTTAATCAATGTAACTCTACGGGAAGGTCAAGGTTCAAACATCTCTCAACTATTACAACTTGATATCATTCTCACTCTGCAGCATTACACAATGTACGATGCTAATACAGACAAATGTAATCTTACTATCGAAGGACTGGAACAACTCGGGTTTATCGGCCAGCTTCACCGCATTCTCCACTGCCACCTCCAGATCCGCCCCTGATGGATCGGATTTCTCCTTGGAGCCAAGGGAAAGCAACCTCTGTTTGATCATGTCACTTTTCCCCTTTAAGTCGAGAATGTCTGACTTTGACTTATTTTCTTGACTGGGATCTTCAATGACCTCCCCTATATCTTTTACCTCGGAACCACCTTTGAATAATCCTGTTGCATAATTTACAAACGCATTCAAATGCGGAGCTACGTTAAACGACCCAAAGGAAGCAGACCTACTTTCGGATCTACTTTCGCTTTGTTGAACAACTGGAATATCCATGGGGGAAGTAGACTGAGATAGCGACTTTTGTTGTTCAAATTCCTCGACACTTAACTTAGATAAAGCAACCTGGGCTGACTCAATGTCTTTAGCAGTTACCTTTCCTTCAGAACTCTCTGATACAGGGAGGTACACTATGTTCCCTATTCTCATTTCTTTTGGCGATGACCCAGGAACAGGACTAGGATCATTAATTCTATCACTCTCATTTCCACTGAAAAACACAGCCTTTGACTCAGACTCAAACGACATCAGATCAGGTTCATTTTTTAAATGACCTGACCTTGAAACTTCAGATTGATCTGAATCTTTTTTGACTGACCCATTGTCGGGGAAGGAGTTAGTTTTCACTTTTTCAAACTCTTGTAAGTCAGACTCAGAGGAAACAAAGTCCCCGAACTCATGGTCAGACATGACCTGAAACTCCCTACAATTATCACCGAGTCCCTCCCTGCCTGTCATGTGACCGGCACCAGGAAGCTTGGACTGACCGTTGTCCTTGGCGACTGGGGAGCTGGTTGCTGACATGCCCCCCTCTCCTTGACTAGTGGCACACGAACACAGGCTTGCAGTGTCGGACTGTGGACTGGTGGTATCTTTCACAGGTTTGGTGGATGTACTCGGGGTGACCTCTTCCTTCTCTCCCTCAAAGCCCATCTCTGATGCCGCTCGAGCGACCTCAAAGTTTGGATGACCTTCACACCATGACTTGAAGAGAGGACAGCTCTTGTCGTGGTACACCTCTGGCTTCTTCCCACCCTCCCTGCAAAACAAAACATTCACGCATTGTTCAAAAAAGGTATAAACATCAAATCAGTAACATTTTATGCATCCTCTGTTGTAGTCCGAAATATCTGTCGTTTTCCTGGCTTATTTTAGGATTTTGATATTTTATTTGCCAGGAAAACGTCAGAACTGGCTCCATTACGAAAACTGGAGGCGGCATTCTCGGCTCAATTTGAGATATTTACGAGTTGAATCAAATGTTTCACTCACAACTAATTAATAAAATGATGATTTTACTGCTTACTAATATCGCTTTTATGGATCCTACATCCCATAAAAGCGCTGTTGAACACATTCTATTGAACTGCTGAGATTTGTTTTGATTTTGTATAATTTTTGAAATCTAGCGAGAAAATAGGTCAACAACACTATTATTTATCAGTGTGATTCTCAAAATGTGTGGTAAAATTATATTCCAAGCTGTATTATTGAGTTTATATATCTATTTAAAATCAAGTCTAGAATGCCGTTTGCAGTTGGAGGAGGTGAATTTCCAGTTTTCGTAATGGTGCCAGTTCTGACGTTTTCCTGGCACATAAAATATCAAAATCGTTAAAAAAAACCAGGAAAACGTCAGATATTTCGGACTACCTCTGTTGCAATTGGATGATTTTTATTTTCAATATAAAAAGCTAATATGAACAAAAATGAGAGGCAAAACAAATCAAACGACAATAATTCTGTGGCCTCTGATGACACTTTGTTCCATCTAACACTAACCTTTTGCCCTTGACCTTCATGGCGGCTATGTCATGATACATGGCAGCACTGACCACCATGTCCATGGGGGCGATGACCCCATACCTCTCTGACCCCCGCTCCAGGACCAATGGGTCAGACACGTTGGGGTCAAACATGACGGCGTTAGGGGTCACCAGCAATACACCGCTAACCACACCCTACAACAAATTAGTCGAAGACAGGTTATCACTCACCTGCCCTACAAGTCACATCATTCAAACAAAGGTAGGATATTTGTTTCTAATTTCACACTGCAAGTTTATTCAAGATTAAGATTAAAATATGACACAAAACCTTTCAGCACTTTTTGATTTGTAATTAAAATATACATGGAAATTTTTGCCCCATTTTATTTTCATCCAATTCACGCTCATTGACAGTGGGCAAAACTTAAAACAGAACTACCGGTGAGCGAAAAATGCAAGTGTTACAGTGAATTTAAACCATGTCCAAATCTTCTAAATCTATTAATGGATGAAAATAACACAGGGTAAAAATAACTTTGTATGCTGTATCATCAAGAAACCAATCAGTATCTGTGTCTCCAAAATCAAGTGTCCCAAAAGCTCACACCTCATGGCTTCCAACTCTAGCCCCATGCAACAGAATAATTCAAGTTGTTTGAATTTCTTGGTATTCAATTTTGTCTGCCAATTAGTTTAAGAGGAGATAAGATTAGAGCACCAAGTGGAAAACTTTGACGTAACCTAAAAATCTCCACCAAACCAAGGATAACAAGCAATGAATGATACTGGACCAGGGAATCAAGATGTAAAACCCTGTCCAGAGTTACCTGCTCTTGGTCTGGTTGGGTTGTTGTATACACCTGTATAAGTACATCAATCATGTTCAAGTGCAGATATTTCAAATAAGACAAAAAAGAGAGAATTGTCTTCAGTGACTTTGAGTCCATATAGAGGTGTGATGTTGCTGTTGTCTCTGCTGTGCCTTCGTGCTTGTTTCACGCAGTGATCAATAAATACAAAAGTCAGGCCATTAATCTTCACCCCCAAAAAGCTGTGAGCCATTATTGTCTTCAAGGTATTGCCATTTTTCAGCCATCTTCTCTTTTATGTACTGATAATGAAAATTCTTCCATCCACACATAATGTTTAACCAAGCAAAAATTTTCTGACAGTTTGTTTTACTCATACAAGTGAAGATAAATCTAATTATCATACTGAAACAATTTCAATTCTCCCACCACTTTTTCATGAATCTCCCCGACTGTATAATTCTTACATTAATAGAATTTTCTAAGTGCATGCAATAAAAACAAACACAGAATAAATGTCAATGGCTGTCTTTAACTCAGAACAAGTGGCCCAAAAGCATTAAGCTCTCACTACTCCATGATAAATGACTTTGCAATTTCGCCTAAAAGTCATCAATCCCAAAAACTCGAGTCATATTCTTCTGCCAGGCATGCAGAGTTTTTCAACTGCTTTTATCCAGGAATAGGAAACATGCACTTTGCCCAATAAATATCATATACAGCGAAAGTACATGTATTATATTAACTTTGCATTATCAAATCATGTCCAAGAATCGGTACAAATAATGACCTTGACCCACTGACCTGGCCGTCGGTGATGTGTTTGGCGTTGACCTTGATGAAGCGTTCGTAACACTCCTGGTCCAGTTCTCGGGCCTGCTCCTCCGACAATTTGTGGGGGACGTGGAACTCCTTGTTCTCTGTGGGTGAGGATATGGGGGTGGGGACCCGCTCTGCATGACCAGGAATCCTTGAGGGGGGTTTGTCTGCCATCTTTATCAGAGGAACATCCTAAAAATGTCATTAAAATATGTTATTTAAGGAAAGATTTTGATACCTTATGGAATTTATTATCAATTTTCTAATACAGAAAATCAGAGGAATGGATTCTAAAATACACAATAAAGGATATTTAAACATAACATCATGTGGCTCAATAGTCATTACATTTTAAGCAAGTTTTAGTAAGGTAAGCAGAAAATTTAAAACAAATATAAATAATATCCTCAGCAAATCTAAAAGCATGTTAACAACATTGATTTTTAAAAACCAATTTCATTTTCATGTTATGTTTCCATTAATTACAATACACGGCATTTGAAAACTATCTAATTTGTGTTAAAATCTGGATGAAATATTTAGCAAAATATTCATGTTCCATCTAATTTGCATTAAAATCTGGATGAAATATTTAGCAAAATATTCATGTTCCAAAGCCAATATGAATCTTTATTCAAGAAACTGGAAACAAAATATTTAAAGTCATGAAGTCTCAATTTGTAAATTTCTAACATTCTTTGACATTCCTGACTTTACGCAAACTCTACACCCCAATCCCTCCCCCCCCCCCCCCCCATTCTTTACAATCCCCAATGAACTGATTGTTAGTTTTGTTAGTTTAAAGATTGAGGTTTAGAACTATGACAAAAAATATCTTAGGTACACGCTGGTAGTTGGCAGAGCTACTTGTCATGAAAAACATCCCGATATCTACATCTAGAACACTAATTCATCAGTAGACTATTGGCCTTTAAAGTTTGTAAATGTTTTGGTCACTAGAATGTTTGTTATCAACAGTTATTAAAATGACTGAACACACATTAAAATTTAAAGTTCTGATTTCTGGGCTTGACTGCTGTGTATATTACCATCGTCGGAACATCTTTCGATGGAGCACTGCTCACAGGACTCTGGGAATTTTTCAAGCTTTCTTGTGACTTTGACTTCTGTGTACCAGATGGCACATACAGGGTCTACAAGAAAATAATAACACACATCTAATACACATCAAGATTTCCTCGTTTTCTGGAGTCCATAAATATTGACCACTCTGTATCACAATATGGGATTCTGATGAAAGATAGTAGCACTCTAGATCCTTGAGGCAGACAATGCAAACTTCTGCCTATAATACAGACCAATAACGATTAAAGTGAAACAACACCTCTTGGATGTATCGACAATGAGATTTAATGCTAATCAATACACTGAAGAGAGAGGAGCTGAATCCAGTGTCCATACATTGTTTAATGGGGATTCAGACTTGTATAGGCTTAATCGTTGACCTAAAATCATGGCGCACTAACTATATCTTCCATAGTCAGTACAAACATGTTTAAAAATGCTGTGAAAATGATGACAAAACACTGTGTGATGCAGAAAGGCAGAAATAAAGAGCTACATCATTAACAAAGTTTTTAAAAAAGGCATCAAGGCTATCAAAGCATATGAATGGCAGAGAAAACAAAATCAATATTCCTTGTCATCTTAAAGGCAATTAACACTGATCTAAGATACAGGATATGTTTAATTACTTGGAGGTTTTGTTTTTGTTTTTGTTTTTTTTTTTGGAAAATTGATTGAAAAATGTCTTAAAATTTTTTTTAACCCTAACCCTACAAGAAATGGTCAGTTTTCTGTAAGTTCGAATCCAATGTCGTCTCTAGTTTCTACAATACACTGCAATATGCATGTAATGTTTCTGTCTTTCTGTCCTGATTAGGATGTCTACTATTACCAATGTTGGTAGGTGTTCACTAATGTATTATCTATATTGGAGGACATCATAAACAATCCCTAGCTCTCCTCCAATAACTAAATCTCTGGCTCTCCTTCTCTCATACAACGACTTAATCCCTGGCTCTCCTCCTCTCATACAATGACTACATCTCTGGCTCTGCTCCTCTCAAACAATGACTCAATCCCTAGCTCTGCTCCTCTCATACAACGACTCAATCCCTAGCTCTGCTCCTCTCATACAACGACTTAATCCCTGGCTCTCCTCCTCTCATACAACGACTTAATCTCTGGCTCTCCTCCTCTCATAAAATGACTACATCTCTGGCTCTCCTCCTCTCATACAACGACTCAATCCCTAGCTCTGCTCCTCTCATACAACGACTCAATCCCTAGCTCTGCTCCTATCATACAACGACTCAATCCCTTGCTCTCCTCCCCTCAAACAACGACTCAATCCCTGGCCCTTCTCCTCTCATAAAATGACTACATCTCTGGCTCTCCTCCTCTCATACAACGACTCAATCCCTAGCTCTGCTCCTCTCATACAACGACTCAATCCCTAGCTCTGCTCCTATCATACAACGACTCAATCCCTTGCTCTCCTCCCCTCAAACAACGACTCAATCCCTGGCCCTTCTCCTCTCATACCACGACTTAATCCCTGGCTCTCCTCCTCTCATACAACGACTTAACCCCTGGCCCTGCTCCTCTCATACAACGACTTAACCCCTGGCCCTGCTCCTCTCATACAACGACTTAATCCCTGGCTCTCCTCCTCTCATACAATGACTTAATCCCTGGCCCTGCTTCTCTCATACAATGGCTTAATCCCTGGCTCTCCTCCTCTAATACAACGACTCAATCCCTAGCTCTGCTCCTATCATACAACGACTCAATCACTTGCTCTCCTCCCCTCATACAACGACTTAATCCCTGGCTCTCCTCCTCTCATACAATGACTCAATCCCTAGCTCTGCTCCTATCATACAACGACTCAATCACTTGCTCTCCTCCCCTCATACAACGACTTAATCCCTGGCTCTCCTCCTCTCATACAATGACTCAGTCCTTAGCTCTCCTCCTCTCAAACAACAACTCCATCATGAGCTCTCCTCCTCCATACAATGAATCAATCTCTAGCTCTGCTGTGCTCATTCAATGACTCAATTCCTAGTCTCCTCCTCTCATACAACGACTCAGTCCTTAGCTCTTCTTCTCTCATACAATGACTCAATCCCTAGCTCTCCTCCTCTCATACAACGACTCAATCCCTGGCTCTCCTCCTCTTATACTCATTCCACTTCATTGATTGACTGCTTGTACAAGCAGACCAAGATCTTGTCAGTTTAATTCACCAGCATTAGGATAACTTCATTAATCAATCACAAGATCCCATCAAATTTATATCAGATAAAGCCCCACATTTCTAGAGCAAAGCTCCTATTTGTTCAATGAGAAACAATGATTTCTTAAATCATATCACTGTCACAAAATTTTTATTCTTTTTTTTTTAATTTGTATACTCTTCATATTTTAACAAACAATCACCCACCTTTAACCCCTCACACCCCCACCAACCCCTGAATAAGCCCACTTGCCTACCCCATTAAAACACAGAGATGGAAAACAATAAATTTGCAAATACTGTAGAAAATCATTACCATGCCTAAAACAAATTTATGAAGAGAGGTTTTGATAATGTGAAACGTGTCAATTCTGAATATAAATCACTGCTTTGTTCAGCACCAATGCATTCACTAGCCATCAGTGACGTCTACACAAACATCCAGCGCAGGATTCAGGTAAAAATGTGGACACAAGGCTTGATAAATCACTTATAGATAGAATTAAAACAACTCTCCATTACGAGATTGCATGGAGCAGCATAGGGTTAGATAGAGGTAGTTGGAGAAGGACAGAAAAATCTAGTGGTAGTGGGGTGATATTGGGGGGGGGGGGGGGGGGGGGTTAGCCCATTTTGCCTTAGCTGTAAAATTCTGTATTCCCATTTCGCATTAGGAGAAGCTCTGAGGTAAATTAAAGCAAGATGAAAACTTGAATATACATCAAATTAAGTACTTATATTGTTTGTATAGCATTATCGGTATTATCATTAATCTTAGATTGTTCTTAATAAAGTATGAGTAATTTTATTAAAATGTAGAAAGCGCTAATATAAAGATGTACAAAGTATTTATAAATCAATCAAAATCTACATGACTGTGAATCTTATTTTATATCAGCTAAATATTTTTAGGTAAAATGTCTGTAAAATTTAAAATGAACCTAATATTTCATCATCTAAATTTTCATTTTAAATGTGTAGAGTAATATTTACATTAAATATGAAAATTATTATTTTTTTAATTTTTTCCTTTTTAAGCCTGTGTAATTAAGTTGTCATTATAAAAACATCTCCTCAATTTACAAGTTCTGTTTTTAGAATAGTATTATAAAGAAATTCCCATTTCGCCTTACTACTTTTATACCCTTTTTTACCTGTATTTCACAGTTAAGGCAAAATAGGAACACAATGATAGTTGCAGGGGGGGGGGGGGGGGGGGGGGGGGGGGCAGGATAAGTGAGAGGGGGACAAGATTCCCTGATCCGGACCTCAGGTTTTTTATATCACATTTTTACTAATACTGTAAATAAATATCCCTTACAATGCACGGCAAAATCTCAGGATAAACAGGCCTTGCTAGTGGACCTACATGGAGCCAGGACAACAGTATATTTGTTCATTTAGACAATAAGAGGAATTTATCCTTGGTGATTGGGAACTGACAAGATCTTGTTGGAAGTTTCCTTCATTCTGAATCGTTACCTGTCCAGCGAACACATTTCTGGTGAACATCTTGTTGAGTTTCTGCAGTTCTGTGGGGGTCGTATCAAAGTGTGCCGCAATGGAGGCGAGCGTGTCATTCTCAGAGACCTGAAAGAGGTTAATTACACAAACTGTCAGACATACTCTCAAAAGAAAAATATAGCAATTATAAGTCACTCTAATCCCAAAGAACCATCATGAATTGTGGACTTCTAAAGCTGGCACATTGATTATAAATCATGCATTTTAATTGTAGGAGTGTTTGTGCTCTACACAAATTGTACAAATACTCACCAATAAATTGATTACCGGGTAAAGTATATATCACTTCATTACAAACATACCGGTATATAATTATCACAAAAATAGTACTTGCGTACTTATTAACACATAGAAATATCCAAGTTGACAACTGATCATCTTTACATCTCTCATAACATATAATTTTTTATATTAATTCAATGAATATCAACCCTTACAATAACCAGTAAATTACATTCCTCATGAAAAAGCAAATTTTTGAAAATAAAAAAAATTTGCACAGTGATCATGGTAATTAAAGTGGGATCATGGAGATCTCTATATAAACGTACCTTGTATTCCTCTGAGTCTGCCGGCTGTACCTTCTTCGGTTTCTTCCCATTATTTACAGCACCACTGTGTGACACCTCTGTGGCCTTGACCTTCTCAGTCTGACCTTGACCTTCTATGCTTCCTGACTGAGGGTGTGCATACCAGCTTGTAGTTTTCGTGGTTTTCTTGTTCTCTGTAAGTTTTGGGAAGAGATGTTTATCTTTAAAACTTTTACTTCCCTTCATCATAAAATTCAAGAGCTGCAACACAGCAGAAATTAAAACATTGTGTTTTCTACACAATAGATCACTGTCAGTAAATTTTCGTATAAAAGTACTCAATGAATGCTAAAACGCCCTTGACATCATATCTCAAAACACAATACAAAGACAGAACTTTTATTGATTGTGGGTAGGTACAACATTCTTGGTGTTTACCTGGGTCACCCTTATCTCACCTGAGTCGGATCCTGTCGACAGCTCCTCTGTGCTTCCTGTCCGGAATCTGGAACACAAATATAATCAGTGTCACAATGGACATTGTTTAGTATATGGGGGCTTAAGGTACATTATCCCTCTCTCCATTCAAACCAAATATTACTTTTATGACATCAATGATTTTGTGACAGAAATAAAATGCACACAGACTTGCTAGGTAATATTTGACACCATGATAATGTTACAATAAAAAAAATAATCGTAATTTATCACTAAGAGAGTTATCCCCCTTATCACACGAACAATGATCCTTAATACATGTAATGTCAAAGCTGCTCCTCATTGATTACGGCTGTTGGAGTGGGAGCATTGATTGAGGGTACCAGTCAACACTCCGGACAGTGGACCAGCCAGAGATCCACAGCCACTGGGACTTAGTGTAGAATTACATACATTAATTTCTTTATATAATAAAATTACCCACATTACTTCTTAATTTTTCCCTTAACTTTGTCAATGAATGTAAGATCATCTACATTATTCATTATCTAAATCCTTAAATGAAAGAGGTCACACAAGATATCGCCCTAATAATGTAAACCCATATCTTTCAACAGCATTTCTTCAATTACTGGACATTATTGCCAATAATGTGTACCAATGAAAAATGAGCTCTATACAAGTCTATCTTTCAAACATCACAATCAATAACATGCCATTCGCTGGTGGTTCTAGTGTATCATTACGTAACCTGGCCTCTCACAAGCTTCATCTGCTGTACTTATTTGTTTACATGCTGTTAGAAATTTATCAATACCTGATTAATACCGGTATATGATCGATTACAGTACACTGTGTTATATAGTGGATACATCTATATATTTCTAACTTTGATATCAATTTTCATAAAATTCTGGATTAACTTTACAACACAGCACCATGCGTAATTGAGTATTTTATTAATGCTGTGAATTTTGAATATGGATAATTATACATTTTCTTTATGCTAATAAACTACAATACTGTAAATTTCACATAAATAAATCACATATTGTAGTCAACATGGATATGAATATTGCTGCAATTCCTAATTTTGAGAACTTCCTTCTATCAGACAATGTTAAATCATTTAAAATTTGATCTGGAAATTACTTCCTAACTGTGTAATCATAAAATGGATTATCAAAAATCAAGGTTTATGAGGATGTAATGCTATGAACATAAATATTTCTGTCTGTAACATCATTGTGTAATGGACCGGCTACATGTGTTGGGTTTTATCCCCACCCCCACACAGACACACCTGGAATTAATGGCTATCTCTGACCATAGTATAAAATACATATGTAAATGATACTTAGTACACTGTGTATCTATCATAGTATTCCTTATGTTGTTCCTAAATAATCTCTTTTTTATCAGTATATAGCAATACCATCTAATCCTAAAGGCATTTTAGCTTTCCCTGTACATGTACTACAATTTTAAAAGAACACTTATTCTACACAATGATAACGGTGTATGTTAGGGCTAAGAAACCTATTTATGTAGTGTTGATCGTTTCTCTATAAATACTCCCTTTGTATCAGCATCAGAAAGCTCAGTGTTACGTAAAACCAAGACGGTGACTGCACTAAATATAACAATACATGCAATGTTGACCTAAATATAACAATACATGCACTGTTGACCTAAATATAACAATACATGCACTGTTGACCTAAATATAACAATACATGCACTGTTGACCTAAATATAACAATACATGCACTGTTGACCTAAATATAACAATACATGCACTGTTGACCTAAATATAACAATACATGCACTGTTGACCTAAAAACCCCACATGTTATTGGCAGAACTTCCCCAAAAAGGGACTTCCTAGATTAGACCTTTGTTATTGGTATAAACTTGTTATTTCAAAAAAACTTGACGCTCCGGAATAATGAGACACTCAAATAACAGTAATTATATTGACAAATTTTGTTACTGACAGAAAACAAGTAAAAAGACGGGTTTTTTTCTGTTAGTGTAGATAAGGCATGAACAAGATGTTTATTCATAAACTGCTATCAAGGTGTTCAATTACCGTAAAGATTTCACCTAGATTCATACACATATCTACACTCTGACAAAATATATCCTTGGCAAGAAATGGCCAGGTAAGTCACTAATGTCCTCTTCCCCTTATCATGCATATTTCCAAAAATTATTTTTGACTATCACTAAACAATTGATAAACTTTTTTTTAAACTTTTCAACGTTTTCCATTTTCAGTAAGCCCCAGTATCCAGTTTCCCATTCTACTACAATGTCTGAACAGCAGTGACGACTGATGGAAGGTTGTAATTTGATTGGCCTCAATGGTAGGTTGATGGCTGATGGAGTAAGATGGCCAGAAGTTAATCAAGTTATGATCAGTACAGATTCCTTTTTCCATGTTGCTCTAACTTGACAGATTCCATCCAAAAGATGCGGCTCCAATCAATACAACTTCTCAAAAATTGAGCACTGTACTTAACTCGATCTCGAGAGAAATCCACTGCCTGCAATCCGGCCATTGTTAATCTTTTCCTGCCCTGATTACAGAGTGTTGGATATTAACCATTGTCCCACATGAATCCGGACAAGTCTCTTGATTCCTGAAGCACTGATAAACTCTCTGATTGCCAGAGTGTCATTTCTTCCATCTAGTATCTTTCAAAACTCAAAATCTGCCCTTTTGTAAGAAAATTTTTCAAAAGACAACCAGAAAATCTTACAAATCTACTGAGATTGTCTTACAAAATTAAGAAATGATATACTGTGAATAAAACTCAATTGTTAACACACTCCCACGGTCATTAATACTCCAGTACAAGACAGTGCCGTCTATCAATCACCACTAGACAAAAATATAGGATGTGTCTTTGCATTATGAGCAGAAAAAAATATTAGGTAAAATGGACAAAACTAAACTTATATGATATTCTGTAAATAAAATTTTCAGATTCCTCAGTTGCTTAAGTGTCACTTTGTACAAATTTTACGAGACCTACATCTAACTAAAACATGTTCAATGGACGTTATTTCTTCAGGCGATTTTAAGGTTAATGCTAGCAAAGACTGGTTGCTGTTTAACATCCTATGGAGATTCTTTCACTCACTATGGTGTCTTAAACCTACACAGGGAACTCAGGGCTATTAGGCAGTGATGGTGCTTTAAGCTGCTCAACTAACTTAATGTCATTTGAATTTTTGTATATCTCAATTACCTTGCTGTTCCCGAGTTGATTTTTTCAATCATTCGGTCCTTCAGACTCGGCCGTTTGGTTGCCATGGCAGCACTATTTCAATATTTTCCCATAAATCCACTCATCTGCATATGAGAAAAAATTGACGTAAAATGTGAATGAATATTATATAATTCAACACTGTAATTCAAGATATGCAATATCAGCAGGAAGAAATCATTTTCAAATTTTACTCAATTAATAAAAGAGCCATTGAAACTTGCTTCTAAAGTTGAATTATTTCCACATTGATATGACATAGGTGTGATGAACAGTCCTATTGCATTCATTTAGCTATTTTTATAATAACTAATTAATTAATATACATCATGTACATGTACTAAGCAGGCAATTTTTCCCTCTTCCTACTGCTATAGCTAGTATTGAGGAAGCATGTCCACTATATGTACTACTGTTACAGTATATGTATTACTGATCATGAAAAACTTGACTGGATGATCAGTTCTACCTGATACAATGCTCCCAGGTATCTGATCATCCCATGTACTAACGTTAGGAAAATCGTTATCAAGATAAACCCAGATTTCTTAGATAAAAGTACAGACCATTCAGGAAGTGCCTTACTCTCCGCTCTGTTGCTCTGTAAACATCGGTCTATGCTTGTTACTACATGAAGTACTGGTACTTGTACATATACATAGTACTTGTATGTAAACATACCAGTATTAAAGGTCAAGGTCAGGGGCACAAGTTGGAAATCATCTGTCAGGGACTGACTACACCATCACGACCAACCCTCACTTAACATAATGATGTTAATATCCAATCAACAGAAACCTGACTTAAACATTCCCAAACTTAGAATACTATTATACAATAAATAATTATATAAACATGTACAGCTTTGTCTGTATCTGTGTATTATATAACATACATGTAATTAGGGTTTTTGACTTTCGGTCGAAAAGACCTATTGTTATTCTGATGTTTCTTATTATTCTTATTCTCGACAAAGTTTTGTCAGCGATTTTTTGAAAATGGAAAAACATATTAAAATAACTATGCAACAGTCTTATAGCACTTTTAAATGACACGCGTATGTAAGGTTTTGGACTTCCGGTTCCTGCACTTCCGGTTTTGACAAGGGAAATACTAAGAATTCATTGAAACACAATATCTTTATTATTTTTTGAGTTACAGCATTCAAATTTAAGAATTAGATGTATCTTGTATAGCTGTACAAAATACTAAGCGTTGGTGTTTCTCTATATCTTACCGTTTTTGAGATATTAGGGCTCAAACTTGGGAAAAGGGGGGATGAAAAACAAAAAAATTCAAATAACCTTAGGAATTTTATAAGACGCCTAAACTTTGTTAAGACAGAAGTATTAAAGATATATTTCAAGTTTCAATAAAAAATATTCAGTACTTCCGGTTTTATGAGTCGATGAAAATTGTCTATGGGAGTTTCAGAGTTAAACTGAAATCACGCGTCGTTCATTTTCTCAAAAAGTATTCAAGTAAACATTACAATATCTCAGTTGTAAAATGATACACAAAATGTGCAGACCGGGAAAGTCTTTGGGTAGACAATTCGCAAAGATAAGGGATCTGGAGGGGCCATCGTTGAAAACAGCCCTTTAGCTGAAACTTTTTTATTTTTCTTCCGATTTTCAAAATCTTTTCGGTTTATTTTTGCAATAAAGAGTACAATCAAAAAATTATGGTCCAAGGGGCGACTTTTTGACTCCTTATGGGGGCTTTTTTGGCCTAATGATCACAAGTTTTTAAAATGTCAATTTTTTTTTCGAAAGAGTTATCTCGCTTTGCACTTAGAATGTAAATCATAAATACTCTCGGCATACCAAGTTTTGTGACCGAGGAATGAATGCTTACTTTTATATGATTTTTTGAAAAAATTCCTATAGAAATTAAAAAGTATAGCTACTTGTAATGTTATGGAGTTATCTTTCTTTTGACATTGCACTACTCATAAGTTTTCATTAAGGCAATAGGTTAAACTAAGGCATTGCAAAAAAATGGGAAATATATTAGAAGTGATTTTTTTCTGACATTTTAAATAAAAAAGGAAAAAGGGGCTGTCGAAAAGCCCTTACTTTTTGTTCAATACAAAAAAAGTTCTAGTTAAAATTGATTTACCGATGCTTTATAATTCATGTTTAATTGAACACACTCTGAAAAAGGTCACTGTGACACAGAAGTACCTTTTTTTTTTTAGGGAGACTCGCGTCAGAGGGAAAAAGACTGAGAGCACCAAAAGGAGAGAGAGAGAGCAAACTGTCTGACTTTACAGCCAGTAAGGCTTTACTCAACATCTTATTATATATACCGGGTACCAGTACATACACCGGCTACCAGTACATACACCGAGTACCAGTACATACACCGGGTACCAGTACATACACCGAGTACCAGTACATGCACTGAGAACCAGTACATACACCGTGTACATTTAAGAAATAAACAGCAATTTAAAAAGTTCATCGGGATATGAAGTTGGTTGGTCACGTGATCGTATCCTGTGAAGCCCAAAGGGCTTCTCAGTAGATTTGATCACATACCAACCAACTTCATTTCCCAGTGAACTTTTTAACATTGCTGTTTATTACTTATATTTATGTTTGAGAGAGACAAATCATTCAGAACTGTTAAAATTACTGAGATTTTATGTTTACAATAATCCAAGCGACAAACGATAAGCGAGTGCGGTTATCATTGTGATGTCACGGAAACGTTCACACAGAATTGAACGTTTTCGCTATTCTATAGGTTCATATAAGGAAGCATATTTGCAAATGTAAATATTCTGTATTCTCTGTGTCAGACAACATATTGGGTACGTAATGGATATACAACTCTCTCCCTAGTAGTTGGTCACAGTCACAGTTCACACAAAGTAGATTAGTAAAGAACATTCAGTTGTCTTAGATTAATAAGGAGGTGTAACCTCAAAAGTTAGGGGTTTTTTGACAACTTTCATAAAATGTCCCATGATCATGAAAGCAACTGAGTGTATATCTAATGTGATGAAGTCACATGAGTCTGCATAATACTGCTCCAGCCTCTATACATATACAACCAAATGTACACAGAATTTTCTATGTTAATCATCTGGAATCACACACCTCCTGATGTTTACTACTGGCAAGATCATTCTGGAGTAATTGTCCTAAAGCTGTACAGATAAAACATAATAATAAACTCTACAGCATATGAGTACTTACTTTCATTGTTTATTTTGAAAGAAAGTAAGTCACAATATAGAGGTGCCCCATTACAAACTCCATTAGAGCAACGGAAGGTTCAAGTTTTAGACAGAATGTACACCAAACATCAAACTCTGCAGATCCTTGATGGTGGAGATATACAGAATTACACAACAAATAGCTGAACTCAAAACCAACAGAACACACTGTATTTGTCGCAGCAAACATACATGTAGGTCACTTCCATAAAATGTTAGAACAAAGCGCTGTCAAATCAAAATTTATCAACAGTTAATGATGCCTACAAATAAAATTCATATGTTAACCTTTTCAACCTACAGCTTACAGTTATATGCAATTATTGCTTCACATGTGTTTCACAAATGTGATTCCCATTTTCAGTACTTTACCACTAAATCGTCTATATATATACATATATATATAAATATGATAATCTATTAACACTAACCTTTAAAATACTAATGGCCTTCAAAGCTGTTCTCAACAGTGGTGATTGTACAACCATTACATTGAGTGAATTCAAACTGATGCAGCATGTGGTTATCTAGCAAATTTTAATTACATTCAAATCTCTCTCTCTCTCTCTCTCTCTCTCTCTCTCTCTCTCTCTCTCTCTCTCTCTGTGTTCAACAGCAATAAATCCTAAAATCACAGCTGTTGAATTCAATTACTCCAGCACTATATGCAGATTATTGATTAATAATAAAATATTCAAAGTTAATTCATTATATGCATGACTTAATTAATCTGATCATAGAAGAAACAGACAAAAGTCCAGTGGAGACTTTAGATAGACAGAAATATGGCAAAAGTCAACGCCTCTCCGACCACTGTCACAGTGAAAAATTCAAAAGTTCTAATTATCCACCAGACCTTTAAGCTTTCAAATTGTTTGACGTGCTTTGACCACAGAGATATTGATGACAAGACAGTTAGCATATAAAATTCCAATATATTTACTAATAATTACACAGACACATGTTCACTGTGAGTAACAGTTCTAACCAGGGTTCTCCTTATTTCGATTACTGGCCAAACAACCTTATGACAGCTTCCAAACCCTGTATAAAAGTTGTAATAACATTCATTCAAACCTAACAAGGCCAAAATAGTTTGACAAGGTGATTCGCTTTTGATTTAGTAAGTCTCATAAGTACCAAAAGTACTAAAAGTTTGAGTTCAGGTCCATATCAATAGAGGTTGTCTCAGTTATGGGGTCTCAGACTCAGGTGAATGTCCAAGTTTTGTTTATTTATGATTTTCATGTGCATTACAATCATGTACATTCTCAGATTTTAGACAATACAAAGTCAAATTCAACAGGAAAGACATGTTGGGCCTCAACAAGTTTTTTTGTTTGTTTGTTTGTTTTTTTTTTTTTTTGGGGGGGGGGGAGGCACTTATTACTTAAACCCAACAATTAACTGAAACTGAAAACCAGTCTTGTATAGTGAAATCTGCACATCCAATGCATGCAGCTCTCAATGGTATCAACACTGTACTGTCACTCGTCAAATTAATAAAGCTGAAGATTTGCAATAAAATTTTTTGACCTATTGCAGTAAGCATAAATTTGTCTGGTTTAAAGCATCTTTGAGATGCTCTAGGCAAGTGATTAAAGATATCTGCAGGCTATCAATTTCAAAGAGATGTGTTTGAAATTTAACATCTTTATAGAATTACAGGTGTATCTCTATTATTATTTTTGGTTTTTTTTTTGGGGGGGGGGGAGTGGGTAAAGTTAAATTTCAAGAAGTCATAGCAAAAAAATTTTGTATTTTTAATCCATGAAATACTTCGGAATTAGCACTTTTGCCTCCGAGCTTCAATCAGCTGACCAGATGTTTATTCGTAAATCAATGCCTTTCTCTAAAAAGATCTCTATTGCGTACTTCTAAACCTGACCGCTTATCAATTTAACATACATTATCTACTGGTGATTAAAGCCTACCGTTTACTTACATGTTCCTACATTTCTTCTGGTTCGCATTTCTTCAAGAGTTGATAAGAAAATCTCCGTCCTCCCACTAAATCATCGGCCATGTTTACAATTGCATTACTTCCGTTTTAATGAAAAAAGAGAGATAACTCTTCTAGAAAATAGTAGAAGATCTTGCCTATGTTTTAGAACGTTATACATGCGATACGTTATCATGAACGGAGACGATTTTTTCCGGACAATACAAATGCTACAATTTTGAAATTAAAATGTTTATAACAGCCAAATACGGTGTAACGAAGAATATTGACCCGGGTTGAAAATTGACCCGAGGGTCATATTTCAACGTTGAATATTGACCTGGAGGTGCTTTTCCAACCGTTGAAAATTGAGACCAAAAGTCGTTGAATTTATACCCAGGGCATTTTTCAACAGCTTAATTTTTTTTCTAAACTCTAATGATCTTTACCCGTTGTAAATGATAATTGTTAAAAATTAACTCCAACTACAGAGTTTTGAACTGTTTCTTGAACTGGAACTTCGCTATTTAAATAAATGTACTTGAAATTTTCAAGCACTTTTTTGTGGGTGTGTTATATTAAGGGGGTATAGGACATTTTTGAAGCGCTAAATATAACAATTTCTTTAATAACGAAATTTTAAACTCTAAAAAAAATTACTGGGAGGGGCTGCTCCTAAAACCTTCCCATACGCAAGATCATCTACTTAAAGCAATAAATATATGCAAATTTTTTGGAAGAAAATGTTTTTTACCACTTCAGTGACAAATAAAAAAAAATAGTGAGAAAATTTGTGTGAGAAAACTGTCATCCTGTACAGTTAGGTTGCTATATATTCTCCAGTATGCAGAACTTTTTATTCCAAGAAAATAAACTTCTTTTTTTTCCAATCCTGTTCATCTTTGATTTGTGTTTAAACATAAGCATCTTTAGTTTTAAAATTAAATAAACAGTCTCTCGAAAACATGAAACGATTTAATAATTAGGTTTCGAATTATCAGATATACCCTTCATATATGTAACTACAATTTTAGTGTATGTTGTACATGTAATAGCTATGTTTTTTTAATTTTATATATACAATAATGTATTTAATAAGAACAATTTTGTTTATTGGTTAACATGGTTACACGAAATACATGTACTATTTTGTCCAGAAATACATTTTCATATAGTTGTTGTAGGGGTGTAAATCGGACTAAAGCATCATATGGTTTAATTTTGTATTTATAATTACCCATGACGTAAATTGAAATTGTCATATTGTAAATTTTCTTGGTGGGTGTAAATACACAATTTACAATATAACATATTGTGAATTTGGTTTTTACACCCACTAAGTATTTCTAAACTGTATTTTTAAAAATATTTTATTTTCATCCTCCAAGTAAATTTACAGCAAAATTTACAAAGTTTACAGCAATCATTCCTAAGTTCGTTTTCCTATAATTCGTAATTTTAGTACAGTGGTTTCAGGCTGAATGGACATTTCCTTGCATACTCATTTCTGTACAATGCTATAGAACATGTTACTTTTTATATCTTTCTTGAGAACCGGTGTTTTTTTGTAGTGATAATTTTGTATGTTACTATACAGATTGTTTGCAGTTGGTCAGTGGGAAGTCGTAAGACTCGGTCCTCAGTGTTACACAGAGACGGTGGGTTGACTTGTCCTGTCCTATGACCAAATGACTCTAACTATAGGTTGAAACCGAATTTGATTAATCGAACTGACAGAGCCTCCGATACTCCTTGATCTTATGATAAACAAGACACACTTATCTTAACCACGTACTGTTTACATGTTTTTTAACTTTATTTTTTAGTTTCTTTGTACATTAAAAAATGTCTTGTGATATACATGTATATATCATTCAACAACCTTCTATTGTTATACTTCATTATCTTGTGTAATTATGTCTTAAATAAAATTATTGATTATTTTGATTATAACTCCAAGTGTAACAAAGAATCTTGACCCGGGTTGAAAATTGACCCGGGATTGAATAAAGACCCAAGTCCGTTGAAAATTGACCCTCATCGTGGAATTTTGATCATGAAACCGGTTCAAAATTCAACAGCAAATAAGCACATATTAGTGAATTGATATTTCTATCTTTGATTTATTCAATCAAAAAATATCAGTTAATTCATATTTGTTCTTCAGGTTAATTCTAATGTTCGTTTTGGGTAATTTTGAAATTTTGTTCCAAGAATCAATGCAATGCGGGAAAGGGGGGGGAGTGCATTCTTCACTTAGGTGTGAGCATGGCGGTTTATAAACTCTATGTTTGTAAACTATCCCAGCTATGTTATATCGAATAACATAGGTAGAAATTAAATTCATATTCTTCAATAGATTTCAAGTCGGGTTCGGAATACAAGGACCAGTCGTCTGGAGGATGCAGATGGTAATTTTGTGCATGCACAAAGAAAACACTGGTTACTCTATATCTACGAATGATATTCACTTATTTAATTTTAGTTTTCAAAATTTTGCAGTGATCTTCGCTAGCGAATATGTTTTGCAGTGTAATTTATTAAAATCGCCATTAGTCGTCTGACAGATTTATCTCGAGACAAAAGTGTAACCAAACAAAATATCAAGCCTCTTTTTATTTTAAGGTCTTTCTTACCTGAATAATTAAACTAAAACTCCTGTTCTGTGCTATATTGAAAATTGGTCTGCAGAATTTTCTTTGAGATATTCCTTAAAGATTAAGTCATATATATGTACATCACAATCTCTTATAGTATGTCCCAAGATATTAAATCAGAGACATAAATAACAGAGATTGGCAACTCTGCCATTAGCGCGTTTTGTTGATGAAAAATGTTACGGGACCAACCTTACTTTGAGAACTACATATTAGTAAACTGAGATGATGATCTTAATCCGAAAGTATCTTGTTTATATGAAAAATGTGCATAGGTTTTAGACGTTTTTTGAAACAAAAAATTGAAAAATAAGATTAATATATAAAAAATATATTGGCCAGCTATAAAACATAGGCGAAATCTCGGACGACGGGTAGCCAACTGCCTCCTAAAACTCCTCTTTTAATATTGTTTATAACACATAAACACATGAAAATATAATATTTTGAATATTTTGGTAATAGAGTTTAGCTGTTTATATTTCGATATAATTGTTTATTAGAAAGATATACTGATTTAAACTGGGAATACTTTACAATAGGGACCACGAGATTTCGCGAGATTTCGATCAGTAGCCAATCTCTGTTATTTATGTCTCTGATTAAATGCAGCACATTTGGATGACTTTCAATAAAAAAATACTTATACCTGTGAATGAAGTGCTATTTAAAATTGATGAAAGGGATAATACCCAAGATAAGTTCACTGACACATTATTTTTCACTCAGAAACTTCACAGGATCAAAAACATATTTCTTATGGAGATTTGTAATAGGAAATGTTGACATCTTTTCGCCATTCGGAAGTCACTCGGAATACCATGCACAGTTTTTTCAATGTTATCATCCGGGTCTGTTGCAATGCAAAATCCCGGTAGACTCCATTATTTTTATCCATGTATTGAAACCTGATAAGTGAGAGGGGGTGTTTCAAAGGAGAAATCTTGGAAATTTTTCATACTTTCGAATGAACATTGTTTGAACCCTGAGGTATTTATAAATATTGAATAATTAAAACCTAAGCAAAATGTGAATCGAGGATATCTTGGGACAGAGTACATAGTCTTCTTGCCTTTTGATCACCCCTATACTATAAAATAGAAAAAGGTCAAATGTAAGAAGGCGAAAAGATTGTGATGAGCCCCTTTGGTCACATGGTATTTTCAATCATATTACAGGGACATATGTATTCAAAAATTCAATATTGGGGAGTAGAATTCAATGGTCAGTCTTAATGTATGTGTGATGACGGGTGTGACTGGTCGGCAGAGGATGCTCACTCCTCCATGGCACCTGATCCTACCTCAAAAATTTTTATAGAGGTCCGTGTTTGCTCTGCTCCTGTTTTGTAATTTCCCTTGGACTTTTGAATTCGAACACTATTCCTTATCACTACATGTCATTTATTACCATAAGGGGGGAGTTAGGAAGGGTGCCCCCCCCCCCCCCCCCCCCCCCCATCCTTTTAAATATAAAAGGGCGGTTGCTA
Organism: Magallana nippona; assembly: GCA_033439105.1. Lineage (NCBI taxonomy): Eukaryota > Metazoa > Mollusca > Bivalvia > Ostreida > Ostreidae > Magallana > Magallana nippona. The sequence goes on along the minus strand of CM065926.1, from coordinate 62,230,469 downwards.
GTTGATTTCTTTGATTTTGATTTATTGAATTATGATTCAGAAATGTTTTACGAGCATTTTAGACTGAACCTCTGTGGTTTACCACAATTAGCTAGCTATATAAAGTTTTAACTGTTCTTAATTAGTTATTTTATGATTATTAATTAACATTTTTAGTGATAATTCAAAATTATTTAAAAGCAGTTGTTAAAGTATGATTTAATTTTTTCATCTGTTTCTTTTAGAAATTATGATAAAGGATTTACAATTACTGTAATCTTAATTAAAAGCTAAAAAATAGGAATTCTTAATCTCCAGATCTCTTACATGTATACAAAGTAACTTTTTGTGCAAATTGCAGGTACTGCAAAGAAGACTGAATGATACCCTACCATACATGCACCACTTTTTGCACCTGTGCAGAAAATCGAGTTCACACTTCATTGCTCTGACCACAGATAGACGTTATATTTGCTGCTCCAATGAAGACAAATGGGTGCTTATATGTACAATATTTGTCCTTTTATTTGTTATAATATAATTTTCCCTCTTTTACAAACAATTATATTGGGATGGCAAATGCTGCCCATTTGCGCCAAAATTTTGATGCCATTATACGGTCAACGCCAAAATTAACAGGCTTCCTGCTGATCAACAATACATTGATTTTTTGTTTAAAGTTTTATTTAAAAAAATCCCTCATAAAACATTCATAAGCAGTATCAATTATTTTCATTGTTTAAATACATTTTCAGAATCATTATCCAAGAAAAAACACCAAGGGAAAGAACATTTCAGATGAAGATAAAGTTAGAACAGAGGAAACAAAGTTGACAGAAAATCAAACATCTACTCTAATTCTCAAGATTTAAAAGGTAAGTAAAAACAATTAGTTCAGTCAATGTGAATTCTAATTGGGTTAATATACCTGTAACACTCCTCCTTATAAGCAATGGGCCTCAGTCCCTGTGTGGCCTCGCTCCATTGCTGTAAAGGAATTGAGTGCTACACGTCCATTCACCCTTCTGTAATTAATACATGTCACAGAGAATTTGCTGATAACTACATGTAACAAATACAGTCCATTGATGTAATCTGATGTTAGAAATCAAATATTGTATACACATCACAAAAAATGTCACTTTATATACCTCTAATACAAAAATAATAAACATGTAAATAGAGTCATTTGATAGTTGATATACATGTGATACATAAACACAGCCACTTTGTTTACATATAATATATAAACATTGTATATATTTATTTTACATACTTACATTATCAAAGATCAATTTGTTCACATACAAACAAAATTATCGTATTCAAACAAAGATGGATGCCAAGCAATGATAAAACACATGAACACCTATAGTACAGATATAGTTAAACAGTCTGTGTATATCTTATTGACAATGTAAGGTAGTGTATGTGTGAAACCTGATCCACACACACCATGTGTACATCTGTTACACACCATATGTTGACATGCAGTGTTAATAAACAGTTTGTTTACATGTCACATTTACACACAGTGTGTAGATATATATAGTAGATACACTCTGTTTAGGTATCATTTATACAGTTGATTGATTTACATGTAATACTGGATTTTCTTCACTTTACCTGTGTTGTACTCGGCCACAAAGAGGTTGTCCCTGGTGTCCACACATAAACCCCATGGACCCTGTAAATGACAGTTGTCAATGTAGCGGAGGAACTGTCCGTCCTGATCCAGGATGTGGATACGGTAGTTGAATATGTGACAGTCTGCTGTCAGGATCCGACCCTGGCTGTCTGTTGTGATGCCGTATGGATAGAATGATCCCTCGGTAGTAGAGGGAAGATCAGTGTAGGTAAACCGGAGTTTCCCGGCCTGATTGACCACCACTACTGCACGGGCTTCATAGTCTGACACACAGATATCTAGGTTCCTGTTCTCACTGATGTATTTAGTGTAACCAGATGAATAGAGACGTCGTCCTTTGTCATCGTACTGAATACTTTGTTTCTCTGTGGAGCCAGAGTAACACACAACTTTTGTTTGTTCATCATCACTGACCATGACAACCAGGAGGTCACCAGAGGAGGTACTACAGACACCGTGAGGTCTCCACCCCTGTAGTCTGATCACTGTCTGTATCTGTGTATTCTTCACTATGTTCACAGTTCTATCTCTGTAATCAGTATAAACTAGATCCCCACTCCCTGTCACTGCTATGTCCCGTGGTTCGTTCCCTGACTTGGTATGGACTGACTTCACTAGTTCTCCCTGCAGGTTGTAGAGGTTCATCATGATGTCATTACCACGCGTCCACATCTCTGTATCACTCAGACACGTCACACCGTATAGATATTCATACTCTGTGTCTATAGCTGTGATGACCCGGGGTACCTCCATCAGTGACCGGTCTGGGGGAGAGGACTCGGCTCCCTGGGGCGGCATGCTGTAGTCTTGTTCCTCTGTTGTAAAGGATAATGCTGACAGAGAACCAAACTGTTCAATCAGCTGATCTGTGTGAATTTTCTGAGGCCTAAAGTTTGGTAAGGACACTTTGAGTTTAGGAGGCAATCTTCTGAACTCAGCATTCCTGGATTTGTACTCGGAGACACGGCTGACATCATTGGAGTCCAGTAACTTCTTCAGATCAGCAATGGTCTGTGTGATTTCAGAAATGGTGTGTGTGATTTCATCTTCCTGTTTATTTAAGATGACCAGGTGTTTGGAGTCCATTTCCTCCGCGTTAGATTTCAGTTTCTGTATAATGGTGTCTATTTCTCTGTGCCAGACTTCTCCTTGTTTGTTGATTGCTGTTGTTAATTTCTTGGAGTTTTTACTCAGATCAGCTTTCTGCACTGGGATGGCAGATGCAATCTCTTTATATTTAGGATAAATGGATTTCTCTAATTCTTGCAACTCTTTTTGTAAAACTTCTTTTTTTTCTTCAAAGTTTTGGAAAATTTCAACCTGTTTATGTCCTAAATGTTTCCCAGATGAAATACACTTTGTACAGATAGGAATGTCACATTGTTCACAATGGAGTTCACATTGTTTGGTGGGGTGTTTCCTACACTTAGGATAGTTCAGAGTGGATAAGTACTGCTTAAGTGAGACCACATTATGAACTTTAGAGGAATCTGATAAATGTTTCTCTACACAGTCTTTACACAGATGTATATGACAAACTTCACAGTACATGGGGGCCGCAGAGTCATGACACAGGGTGCAGCGTACAACATCCTGGGCACTGTACCGGGGGTCCATGGTCAGGGACACCTAGTAAATATAGGGGAATCTACATGTAAACCTGAAAAGTCAAATTCAGATATGAATGATGTATACATGTATTATCTTGGTTTGATTAACATCTCTATATCTAGGATACAGAGATTCCATTTCATGCATTAACTGTTCATTTGTGGTCATAATATTTTTCTTAACTGAATTTAAAATGAAATTTAATTATAAAAAATTAATAGTTCAAATGATTTTTATTATTAAGAATACACAATGAGAAAGTGGATATAAAACTTACCTAATGTTACCCCTCGGTAAACTACAGAGTTTCACGATCCAACATGGCGGGCTCCAGGTGTTTATTGTTCCTGGTCGGTTAATTGCTACCTGTGCATGGTCATGTGATTGATTTAAATGCCAGGTACAAACTTGTACTCGGATTTGGGTTGGTCCAGAATCTAGGTCACTCATTATTGGGAGATTTAACCAAAACAGATATTCTTTTATCACTGGTGAACATATTCAACTCAGCTTAAACATGTAGGTTATTAATAATCATTTTGTTAAAAACTGTTTTTCATGACTTGAGATCCTTCTATTCAATCGACATTTCTCTATAAAAGCTGATGTGGTGTAATGGTGCACGTATTCCTTTGAGAATGAAGAATGGGTTCAAGTCCCATCATCAGCATACAAATGTAGAGAAAAAAAAATACATGTGTTATGTGTGGATTTGTAGATGTAGAACAATTTTATAGCAAAGATTAATGGCTTTGTTATGAATGTTTCTAATGTAGCAAACGGCTCCTTATCACCAATAATGTGAGTATAGACTTGCAACACAAACATTACATAAGTTTATCTATTCCATTCATATAACACATTGTAAACATACACCTGTATTTAGCGACCACTGAGTCACACAGTAGACATATTGCTATAGTCCAGTCAATCTAGCTTAAAAAAATCACCCAACCTCAAAGTATCAGTAATTGCAACCAGAGATTTTATTGGTATATTCGATCTAAGCACGTACTCTTTTGATCATATAAAAATTGATAGAGAGCCTTTTCTACTAATTTTAGGGTCAAAATATGGTTGTCTGCACAAAAATCTCTGAAAAATGGAAAATTTCTTTTATTTTAATATTATGACAGAAATACATGTATATGAAATGAGTTTAAATGTAGGATAACAGTTATGCTGATTTCTTATAAAAGAGACAATTTAAAAAAAACTTTTTCAAAATTGGAAATTTTTGGGTTAAAAACTGCATTTTTGTGACAAAATCAATAAAAGCTGGAAATGAATCAATATTGATACTCAAAGTATAAACAAGTCAATTTTTAAAACTTTTTATAAACATTTACAGCATCACAATATGATGATAATCTCTACTTTTGTGTAAACATTCGAGTTTTGGGTTAAATAATTACTTTTTAATGAAAAATTGAGGAAAACTAAAATTTAAGACTGTCATTGTACTACATGTATTAATAAAACACGCTATAATTTTTAATTAAAATTTATGAAAAGAACCATACGGTCAGGAGCTTATTTAAAAGAAACAGAAATTTTAAACAGATGCTTTCTTGAAGTATAGGAAATACAGACAGAATTAGATGTGCAGCGAGATTGACCTCTTACCTTTATTCAGAGTAAAAATTTTAAACTGATGACGGCGTTGTAAGTAATGGCATTTGTTGTAAGTGATGATTAAATCGGTATAACTTAAATTCACTAATTAATGCATTAATAAGATTAGTATTTTAAATGCTGGAAGATTATTGTGACGTCATGATGTAGATTTCCCCTAACTTTTTTGTCTAAACGACTTTCTTGACACCCCTAACTGGGCCTGGAGTGATTATATAATATGACTATAATTGTGGACTTCATTTCACGGTTAATATGTGGTTAATGTCAAGTGATATTGACCGAAGACACACATCGACCTACAGTGAGGGCCATAATTGTATACAGGTAATATTAATTTGGTGATGATGTCGATAAACAATTTTGAATATTGTTTCAAAGTAAAAACCTTGACCGTCAACCTCCTACACACCCCTGGAAATATATCTGCATCTGAGCCGATCAATGCATTCTTTGTTTCGGTTGGCTTAATCATTTCATCAAATGATTTTGTAAGTCATATAAAAATTTGGCACAGCATTCTCACCCTCCATATCCAGAATATCACTTAGAATGTGTCAATATATGCAGTATCTCTTTTACACATCCTTAAATATTGTTAAAAAAGAAATGCTCTCCCCAATAGAGAATGAGATGGTGTTGCTTAGTAGAAGAGTGAATGAATATGAAATTTTCACAGCAAAGCTTTATAAACCCCTTGCACATACCATAAACTGTCCATTAAGTGAACAACAGAAAGTTCTATGAAAGACTGGTTTTATTGTTCAAAGTTTAAACATATATTTATTATACCCGCACTTTCTAAAGAAAGTTCGGGTATATTGTTGTTACCCTGTTCCGTCCGTCCGTCCGTCCGTCTGTCACGTTTTACTTTCTCAAACTGCTCTTACATCTTATAAACCAGCAAACTGAACTCTTGGAGTATGATTTGGGGTGTCATGTTGTTTTGTAAACAGGTTTCAAAAATTCTCTGGTAGTCCTGGGGGTCAAATAATTGGTAAAATATGACGTTTTTTGACAAAAAACTTTCTTCCTCGAACTCCTTTTACATTTTCAACAGTAGACAAATCATCTCTTGGAATATGTTTTGGGGTGTCCTATAGATGCGCAATAAGGTTTCGGAAATTTCAATTTTGTCCTGGGGGTCATTAAATGGCTGAAAAATGACGTTTTTTTACAAAAAGTCTGGTTTCAAAAAACGTCAATTTCTTTTTGCAGTAGCCTAATGATCTAATAGGATATGCTTCGGGGTGTCATGTTGACATGTAATCATGTTTCAGAATTTTTGTTTTTATCACAGGGGTCTGTGGGCATCAAAAAATGACATTTTTTTGCCAAAAAAATATGGTTCCCAGAACTCCTCTTACAATTTATGCAGTAGCTATGTCATCTCTTGAGATATGATAGGGACTGTCCTATAGATGTGCAATAAGGTTTTAAAAATATAAATTTCATCCAGGGAGTCAAATAGTAGCTGAAAATTGACGTTTATCACTCCTAAAAAACCTACTTCCCAGAACTCCTCTCATGATTTAATGAATAGCCACATCATTTATAGGGATATAACAGAGGCTGAGCTATAGATTTGCAATAAGGTTTTAGAAATACAAATTTGATTCTGAGGGTCAATGCTATCTGCAAAATGATGTTCCGTCCCATAAAAAACCCAATTCCTGGACCTCCTCTTATCTCTTGTGATTGAAATAATGTACCATAAGATGCATAAGGAGGAAGAATATATATGCTTTAGGGGTGGGGATCACAAGCATTTTTTTCCAAGTTATTTGATCAGTTTTGATTTTGGGAGGGTGGGGTGGGGTTAGGGTGACCCCCAGATGCCATGACCTACTAATACCACAAAAAGATTTTCCTTGACATGGTCATGGTTCAAGAAACAAAAATATATATAGTTTAGGAGTGGGGATTTCGATGATTTTGAGGATATCTTAAAAATATTCAACTATTCATGTTTTCTATTTAAGAGGGGGGGGGGGATGACCCAAGGGGCAGGGGCCAATTTGTCTTAAATGTATCTTGACATGATCTGCAGAATTGGACAGAATTATCACTATAGGGCATCTGCAGAGTGGGGCCCTAAATAGTTACAAAATCAATCTACAAAAAATATTGATAATATGTTATACATGTATTTAGAAATGTCTTTATTTTCAAAATGATTAACAAATTAATCAGTCAAAATGAGTTATAAATAACCGATTGGCAATTCTGCAATTGATTGCAAGATCCCTAGTATAATATCACATGTATTTTTTTTTTTATATATAATTATACATGTATGTTAACAATCAGGATTAAAATGCACAAATTTTCATGAGTCATAAATCTTGACATACCACATATCTCTTGACAAAAAAGAATAAGCGATTTAAAATAAAAGAAAATTAGTCATTAACTCTTTTTCTATTACTGGTGTATGATGATGGGGTAGGGGGTATAATGGGAAAAAAAGCTGCAGCATGCCTTCATTCTCACTAAAAATGTATATTTAATCCACACATCCTGGGGATGGGGAACGGTTAAGGCCCCTTCCCCTTCCTCCCTATTATAACTCATATAAACATGATATTTAATACCCAAATTTAATACAAAATAGGGTCAATAAGGAGTCAACTCAATAGTGTAAGTCTGACAAATGAAAAAATAAAAAAATTCTGCAATTAAAATGACAGAAACTGTAGATAAGCTTATTTAAATACAGATGATGATACAGTATGCTGGCAAATGGAGATCACATTTTAGAAAGTGAAAGTAAAGCTTAACTGTTTTGTATACCGATGTCTCATAATATTGCGCTACTACATGTATTATACTTACCTATATTGGTCAACATCATAATGATAATCCAATTAGCACAATACGAATTCCTTTAGCTGATCACCACAAAAGAAACGTTTACCGGTATTCATGTTAATTAATCCTATTCTGCATATCAAGAAAACATATGCATGTACACCACGTGAAACCCATCTAACCAAAGAGCTGGGTAAAACTAGTACCCGATGCAACCTGTACACCTGTGTTGTGTACGTAACTTCAGACAAAGATCATTTAATTGTAACATATTCCATGTGGCCTTCTTTTTTACTAAAACTAGTACAAGAGAGTGTTATTTAGAGGCAAACACTTGGTGCGGGTATTACTGTCTAATGACAGCATCTAGTTACCATTGTCAACAGGTTTACCTGATACTGCCCATTCTTAAAACAAAGAAGGTAATGTTTTAAGTTGGATATTAGCCTCAAACTACCCATTCTGTGAGAGAAAGAATTAATCTCGGCCTTACGGCCTCGAACAGTTCTTTCTCTCACAGAATGGATAGTTTTCAGCTTATATCCTAATATCCTTAGTGAAAATGTATAAACCTTTATAATATATTCATCTGTACTTTCACAGTCATTGGATATGTCCACTCTTAAGTTTGGAATTTCCCTGCCCATGGGACAGGGGTTCAAGTTTTTTATTTGGGGGTGAAAAATATGGCCATACAGTGAACATGATTTTTTTAGGTCACTTTAGTCACTCGGGTAGCCTATTGCTGTTAGACTATGGTACTGAGGTGACCATCAAGGCCTGTGGGCATCTTGTTTGCATAATGCATGATGTTTGGTGTGAGATATCTTGTATTTTACTTTATATGCATCTCCAGCGTTTATCTTATATGGCTTATTTATCTCAGCTGTATACCTGTAAACACAACAAGGGCAAAGTTATGCAAAAGTTACAAAAAGTTTGCTTTTTCTTTGCCTTGGTTCTTTTCGGCATGATCTCTTAAGAGTTTCTGGTCCCCTTTGATTGCTTTTCTTATGCTCTCGGACAAGTGACGAGTGTCATTATAAAGACGCAGCTTATCAATCAGCATACCATCCTTATAGAGGGAGTCTGCTGCCCGACCAGCAGAGCTGTCTGGATCGGTGGTGACTTCCTTAACCCTCATGCCATCCTCAGAGAGGCGCTCTGCCACATCCTCCCTAGCCCATGTGAACTCATCCCCTATAGTGCGATGCATTAGAAGGTTTGCCCCACAGACCCCAGGATTATGGGTTAATTTACATGGTACTTACTAGTATTTTATAATTTTGATATAGTTAGGATTAAATATTACACATCAATATCTATAAATGCTTAAAAACAATGATTACTATATGTACATGTTTTTGGTTGCCGGGATAATAAAACTACAAATTTAAGTTTTAAAGTACTGTGACATGTTTTGTCCTGGGTTCTCAGGGATGATATATTAAATAAATTTTCCTCTTACTATACCAGAGTTAATAATTGTTATAATAATTTTTCTCTTATTGGGAAATGTTTAAATCACTTATAATCTAAAGATAACCCAGCATTTTCTGCATAATGCACTTTGAGAATATTTTGAGACCTGTCATGCTTAAATTTTGGATCAGAAAACATTAAGAACCTGATTAAGGACAATGAAACTGTTTATCAAAAAACAAGTCACAAACAATTTCTCAAAACACACAGATTGCCAGTAAATAAAGATGTAAAGTAAACCATGATTCTTGTACAAACACATGTACTTCAATAATTACATACATAATATGTAAACAGGAATGTAAATGCATGCAAACTTAGCACAGTTGGTACATACATGTATCTACATTTCCACTGATTGTTGTTACACTAGAGCAGTAGGGCTGATTTCTACATCCAGCTTAAAGATCAGAGTTCATGGGAGACAGGCATCTTTTATCCGTTCATGTCGAGCCTCTCCAATGGTTGCTTGTTTTTATCGTAATTTCCAATCATTTATCTATCACTCCACTTCAATACAAAGATATCATGTACAAGAGACAATCAATTGAACGTGTTATTCTCAACAAACATCTTTGTTCCAAACAGCAAATAAAAAAACACATTTCTAACAAATCTTTCTCACATAACACTTCAAATACCTATGCATAAAAGAATTTGTCGACATTTTTTAGGACAAACTTCTTCATGTAATGAAAAATACAGTCGTATTCCTTTTGTCGTTTATCAGCCATACAATCCACGAGCACTGAGGCCCCACTATCAGAGACCAGGGATCGCATCACACACCGGAACTCAGTGACCGGCTTCTGGGCGGGCCCATGCACCTCGTAGAATAGTCTCTCGGACACAATCTGTTCTAACTGTAAGTTCTCCTTAAACCCTCTTTCTTTCAACTCCTTCATCAGATTCTTTCGTTCCACCCAAATCCTACACATGACTTTGACATCCACATCGAAATAATACTCAGAATCTCCAAAATCATACTGAATATAAGAGGGATCCTGTCGCTGGTTTTCCTCCTCCTCAAATCTCCTCTGCTCTTCTTCATGTCTCTGCATTGCTTCCTCTTCGTCTTCTTCATCATTGTCTAGTGGGTTTTCTACGGGGACCAGTTCTGTTCCATCAACTACATGTGGTAGGGTGGGGCCCTCCCCAGCAGGTGCCCAGCCCCCGTGACTCCCAAAGTCTACATCAGCATATTCTTCACCCTCAGGGGTAGTCGTCTGGGGCTGAGAGCTTTCTTCAGCTTCCTCAGCGAAGTGCTGGTCATCGCCCTGGGATGTGCTTGGCTGGTTAGGATCTGACCAGCTTTTCTCCACCTCTTGGCTGGTCCCCGTCTCCTGCTGACCTTCCATTCCTTCCTCCTGACCCTCCATCTCTTGCTCCGTGCCCTGCTCCTCTGTCGTGAGGCGGAAAGGTTGTCCGACGTGTCTGTATACAGAGTAAGTTCGGGACGGTTTGAGTGTCACTGGGAGATTGACTACAGCCAGGTCGCAGTCAAACATCAGAAGTCGCTCGATCTGTCGATACAGGAACACAATCATCTTCTTACACCAGGTGAGTCGCATGTTCCCCGAGGCCTGCAGTGTTTGGATGTCCACCCGCGACAGCTTGTCCATGTTCATGTCAATCACAAACTGGTACGGCCCGATCTCAACTAGGCCCTTAGGTTTCCTGGTCATCTTTATTTTTTTTGGCTGGAATCCCGTAGGGATGTCCTCGCTAAAAATGTCCATGATGCTCTTGGTTTCGGCGTTTGCGACATCGAACCATCGCTCCGATTTCACGACAGCAAGCTGCATCTCCTTCACTATTTTAGTCAGCATCTTTTCGTTGACATTCTGTGTGATGTTGTGATTGAGAACAAAGGGGTCCTGAAGGATGATCACTCCAACCTACAAACACAACATGGCAAATTACCCATCAATTTCAAACACTTACAGCAGAATTCATGTGTTCTTAATATGTATTACACAAAAGATTATTGTATACACTTTTCTCAATTGATTGGAATGTAAAGCAGGCAACATTTCACCAAAACTATCTAAGTCAAATGAATTATTAGGTTTGTATTTTGTTAAAAGTAGCTGATTGGTGAGGTTTGAACATTTAAACTTATTGTTATTTCTTGGCACACAACTGATATCATGCTAGATACTAAGATAATAAATTTAAATCCATTGCAAAAAAGATTCAAATACAGAATATGGAAATTAATCTTCAATAATATTTAGTAAATTGACCTTGAGTGTCTTTTCCAGCACTGATAGATCCAAGTTGATAGGTTTCCCTGTTCTTACAGACATGGGGTTACTCAGGAAATCAAAATGGCTGAAGTACTGGAAGAACCCATACAGCAGTTCCTCTGTGAACAAAACATATTAAAATTACAAAGCATTTATACAAAACAAGCAAACAATATCTTTAATTTTTCAGGTTATCTAAGTTATATTTAAGTTGAATTTTTTTTTTCTTTACAAAATTATAAAATTACATGCGTAAGAAGTTACTTTATCACAATAGAATGTAAATCCAAACTGCCACTCCTGAGCAATTAAACTGAGTTTACAAAACAATGTACCTATGGTCTGTATGTTAGGGGTGGGAGGCATGAACTGAGCCGATACAAAGGAACAATCCCATTGGTCGATAATGGTCCTATCTCTCCCTACAAAACAAAGAAATCCATAATAAACATGCCATCATCATACTTTTATAGATGGAATAGAAAACCCAATCTCTTAACATAATTGAGTACCGTATACAGTAGGACACTGCTATAAGCATCTTCTCTAGCCAAGGGTTTACTAGAGGAGCAGAGTGGATCTTCAACCCTTGGCAAGCGAAGATGTGCTATAGAGAGCACCAGGATCAACTCCATCAGGGATGGGGTAGCCGTAATCAGTAATCGTAATGGGGTATTCGTAATCAGTAATTGTAATCAGCTGTAATCGATTACAGATTGCGAAGTAATACAAGTATACAAGTAATTGTAATTTAATCGATTACTCTAAAAAAAAAAAAAGGCCTGTAATAATGATTAATTTTTGATTACTTTTATGATTACAATGGTAAAATTAAAATGGTTGAAATCATAATTCATTAAAAATATTAGGTGATAAGGTTCAATCTTAGATAAGGTGTCAGTATGGAATGGTTATGAAATAATTCATAAAAATTGTTTTAGCAGCTAACATAATATAGGTGTGTTTTAGGTCAGCTTGGGTACCGTAAATCAAAGCATGCCTAATCAACCAGTGTGTTAATTGTAGTAAAAACATATACCAATTTGTAGTCTAAAAAGTTGTAGGTGTGAACTACCTGTATAAAAATCACCTGATATATACTTATATATTCTTGACAACATGGATTTACAGTGTTATAAAAATTTAATTTAAGTACTATCAATTATTGAAAGGTTTAATATTTATAAAATGAGTAAATAAAATAACATTTGAAAGAAATTAAATAAAAAAAAAATAAATAAAAAAAAATTAAATAAATTTAATAGGCCTAGGAAGTAATTGCTTAAATAAACAAACAAAATGCTGAAGTTGATGGCTTAATTAGATCATAATTATTATTTTTTTCACTTATAATTGAGATAATTTATCCATTAACAGATACAATCAGATTAAAATCAGATCCTTTGATCCACTCAGGTGCTCGCGTAGACCAACGGATCTGATTTTAATCAGATTGTTAACATATAAATAATAAATAAAATTGACTTCTATTTTTTGTTTAAAAAAAATATTTCATATATTTTTTATTCCATACATAATCTTAAAAAAAAATTGCCTGTTAAATATTTATCTTAAATAAAACTTACCTGTGGTCAATCATAAAACAGACCCTCTTTCATTATTAAAATTTACTTCTATTACATGTATTTAATCAATTGATTTTTTTATTTTAAACATAATCTTAAAAATTTGCCTGTTATTTATGTTTTGACAGGAAAGCCCCAGAGCGTTATGTCACCTGATGCAGTAGGCAGAGGCCGACATAACACTCCAGGGCTTTCCTGTCACCGAAGGACAAATATTCTGGTATTGTCGCCTGAGAAGACATATAATATATGTTATATAGCATTTTTAAACAAATCAAAGCGGTTTATGACCACATTTTTCATTAACAAGTGTGAAAATGTATTTTACAAATCAATGTAAAACGTTTTGTAAAAAGTTGATTGGTGCTTGTTTTAATGAATTAAATAATGATAATGTGCATTAACGCTGCTCTTGTTGAAATGAATCAATGGGGCTGGCTGGACTGAACTTCAGAAAGCCCCAGTAATTAAAGATCAAGTTGACGATTGATGTATTCAGCACGCTTTCGCTCGAGTTGATTACTATAATTGTTTTCTAAAAAAAGTTTTCTAATAAATTAAACGATTAAAGTACTTCAGAATTGAAAATGAATCGCAGACGTTGTCCAGACATTTTGAGTTTCGGGGAACTGTTTACGTTTATGTTTGCTTAGCAACTGGCTTTTGAATTTCGAACGTGCATAATTAATATGCAGAATAGTTCCATGTATGCAAGGGTGATATAACAGTTTCGGGAGGGCAAAATAACTGTTTCCAGGAGGGCAATATAAATGTTTCTGGCATGTTTTCAATGCATAGGTATAAAATTATTTCATTTGTGACATAACGAGAAAAACGTAATAAAACATGTTATATAATTTGTCAATGAGTTTAATATGCACTTTTAAGATTAAATCAATGAAATCAACCTCGCTGTAAATGTAAGTGTTGATTCATAAATGTGTTCCTGGAACAGTGTTTAACCATATTGTATATAATATAGAGACAAACACTAACTTGTTTTTCTGAGGTTTGGGGTTTTGGGGGGTTTGAGCTTCTAATGTGTTTAACCGTATTGTATATAATATAGAGACAAACACCAACTTGTTTTTCTGAGGTTTGGGGGTTTTAGAAATAGCGACTTGTTTTTCTGAGTTTTGGGGTTTTTGGGGTTTTTTTTAGCTTTTACTGACCACACATCCTGGCGAGCTCCTCCACAGGGGGTAGTATCGGGGGTGTGGTGTTCATCAGATAGTAGATGACCAGCATGGTGAGGGCGTAGGAGGACAGGCGGTTACAGGCCTGGGGATTCCCCGCGATGCCCTTCAGCTTGGCCCAGTACCTTATAGTGTAGACCAGTGGCTTTATCCTAGCGTCAAACAGACTAAAGGTCTGTAGGAGGCGCGTGTTCTGTAGGGCGAGTCTGAAATACGTAATGAATTAATTGAATAATATTTATTTTACAACGATTGATAAACAAGTTCAACAATTTGTACAGACTAAAGGTCTGTAGGAGGCGCCTGTTCTGTATGGCGAGTCTGTAATACAGAAAGGACAGAAACTCTATATTCAATTAAATATCAAACCCATGCTATCAGTTGATGAAGAATTATTCTACCAGTAATTCTGAAATATTGTATACTTACATGTATCAGTTGATTTACTTACTTGGAACTTATAACAAATGTGTACACAAAGTCAAGATTTAAGTTAAATAAACACCAAATCAATATTATGGTTTGGCTTGTCACTGGAAAAGATCAGGTAATTATAAAATTCTTATTTCTGACCAGCTACAGAAACATTAGCAATTTTAATTAATTCTACTGTAATTTGTGTGCATTTTAGAGAATTTTAAAATGTTAAAAAATTCTTTTTTCCTTCATAAAACTGAGTGTCTCTTTATCTTTACCTACTTGTTATTGATAGAGAGGTCGCACTTGATCTGCGAGTTGTAGTCGGTGAATCGGAGGATCGGACAGCGCTGGCTTGGGATGATGCGCGTGTCCATGCACGACGGAGCGTGCTCAGTGATGATGCGCTGGATGAGCTTCAGTTTGTCCATGGGACGCATGTTGTCCACTTCCTGTTGGGAAAGGGGGCCACTGTTTTTCTTCTTCAGTGTGTACAAGTCCTTGATGTAGGGTAGTACTATGTTCTGAGGGACAAACAAGAAAGCAGTTAGCTCAGAGGCCAGTACAAGAGAATACAGATGAAGGAAATGTCAGTGTCATTAATTTAGCTTTAGAGAGAGGAAACACATTATCACTTGATAAGTTTACATATGCATGAAAACATTTTTCATTCAATGTAAGTACACCAAATTGCTTAAAAAACGATTCTCGATTGAAAAAAGATTTCATGTTTTCAGGACTCATCTATAACCTAAATTAGAAATCCCCTGATTTGATGCTGACCCACTTACTGAGGTTCGGCAGGGAATTCCCAGTTTTGTAAGATCAATATAGACATCCATGTCACAGCCCTTGATTCCGAAACCATTGACTGAGGATCCAAACTGGTTCACTGTCATTCCTAGTACATTAATAGAAAAAAATCACCATCAAGATTTTTCTTTATTTAAATAGAGAATACTGTTCTTATAGCTTTATACATCTCATTTAATTTATCTATGCGATTTTATTTTTAAAATCTGGATATGGTACATACTAGTACATACTAGATAGGACAAACACTTTATAAATATATTATAAGTGACTTTTTGCTTTAAATATTTAAACACTTTTAACTCATAACGTAACATAAAAGCTATCGGCATTATAATATACCGGTAAACAATGCTCACAATATACAAATTAGACAAATAAATTGCTGGAATTGATAACCTCAAATTAACAGATCAAGTGCATTTATATCACATATATACAATGTATGTACATGTATATTTGGAAAGCAATGAATGATTGTTGGGATGCTTTTGTACATCCCGAGACAAACCTGGAAAGAACGGACTGAGTGCGTCCTCCAGAGTTTTACAGATCGTGTAACGAGACTGGAATTCGGCTGTTGTGACCTGGGTTAGCTCTACTAACAACATCACCTGGGTCTGAATCTGAGGGAGAGCAATGGTCATGTCAAAACTAGGACAAGGTCAAACCTAGGACAAGGTCACTTGATCCTGCAAGGTCACGACTGAATGCGACTGTAGTGTCTGATAAACGACGGTTTAAAGAACTACTTCACAATGTCAGTTACAATACTGATGTAACAGTTAAGTCGTTACCAATACGGATCAAGTGGGAGTTCAAAATTAATGATGAGATTTCTAAATACAGGAGAAAACTGCTTGAGATCTTTGGATGTTAACTACTTGGTACTCAACATACCAAGGGGAAAATGATACATTTTAGAACCTTTACAAGAGCTTGGACTTTCGGTGGAATGTTATATCTAGTTTGCTCAGTAAATCAGGCTGTCAAATGTTGACCTCCTTTCTTCTAATTCATCAAGAGAAGCTCATTAATATTCATAGACTGTCAAAACCAAAAAAGTTGTTTGACCAGATCTGCTCTGCTGTGTGAAATTGATGCTGTTTCGATGAAATATACATCCCTGGATGAAGTCAGACAAGTGTCATTGCTTTTAGTGTATTCATATAATTATATATTAGCCAGTGACTGGACAGTTAACCATTAGTAGACCCGGCTTTCATCAAATTGGAGTTTGTCATGTACTGTCCAAAGTCCAAGCTCTTGTTAACACAGTTCTAATTCAGTTATTTGTTTTATAATTTTAGCTAAATTCTGCTTGAAGGTATTCCATTCTTCTATGTCAACACCCAAGGAAATCAAGCACACACAATCATTTCAAATAAACTGATTTAAAAGATATTCATCAATGCATTTAACATGCATGTAAAAAGATGAATTTCATATTCAATTAATAATTTGATTTGTTTTTACATTCATTGACATCAAAACAAACAACAGAACAAAAATTGATGATATCACCATAAACGACTAGACAATCATGATTGAAATTATCAAATGCTCACACGATCTTACATTATAGCAGCTTTATACTACATCATTGCTGCTAGTCCGAAATATCTGACGTTTTCCTGGCTTTTTTAACGATTTTGATATTTTACATGCCAGGAAAACGTCAGAACCGGCGCCATTACGAAAACTGGAAATTCACCGCCTCCAACTGGAAGCGGCATTCTAAGCTCGATTTTAAATAGATATATATTTAAACTCAATAATACAGCTTAAAATGTAATTTTACTGCACATTTCGATAATCACACTGATAAACAATAGTGTTGTTGACCTATTTTCTCGCGAGATTTCAAAAATGCACGAAATCAAAACAAATCTCAACAGTTCGATAGAATGTGTTCAACAACCTGTTTATGGGATGCAAGGGCCCATAAAAGCGATATTAGTGAGCAGCAAAATCATCGTTTTATTAATTAGTTGTGAGTGAAACATTTGATTTAACTCGTAAATATTTAAAATCGAGCCGAGAATGCCGCCTCCAGTTGGAGGCGGCGAATTTCCAGTTTTCGTAATGGCGCCGGTTCTGACGTTTTCCTGGCATGTAAAATATCAAAATCGTTAAAAAAGCCAGGAAAACGTCAGATATTTCGGACTACATTGCTGCCTTACTCCTTCATCATAGCACTCTTAACCGGACAGTAGGAAGCCTTACCCCGACACACTGATGCTGCTCCAGATAAGTTTGGAACTCCTTCACATCGATGGGTACGATGTCCTGACCCTCCGAATCCTTGGCCCTCCCTTGCTTGATGGGTGCAGGACCTTTTATTTTCCCCTTGCGCCGTGGTTGAGAGGCTTCGTAGGGACCCATCTGTATGTTGTTGGCGGACAGCTTTTGGTGTAACTCGTTATACTTCTGCCACGGCAGATCCTTATTGTTATCCTCCCTTTGCCATGGAAAGTAGGGCTCCGTACGCAGTTCTTTAAATGTGCGCGGCCTGATCTCTATTCGCTGACTGTTAATGACATGCTGCCCATAAGTCGCCACTGATCTTGCTGTGTCAGCTGATACAAACTCCACAATGGCAAAAGCAGAAACTTTCTGATATAAAAACATTGTTTTCAATAAATACAAAATTCATCAGCTTTGCTTGTTATGCTAACACTTGGCAGAAGAAAATGAGCTTATCAATAAACTTTAAAAGTCTTCAATCAAATCACAAGCAATGATTAAAATGTTGCATTTAAAAGCTAGAAAAACATTTTCATTGAGTTCACAAAGATTAGTATGTAAGAGGCAATGGCTTACAGTTTTCATGGATTTCTTTTCATCATAAACTATTTTTTCCACCGGTCCAAACATGCAGAAGTAGGCCAGCTGTTCATGCTCCTGAGTGGAGGGTGGGAAACCCCGGACGTACACGCTTCGCTCTGACTCGTCCTTACGTCGTTTGTACCGCTCCAGCTGGACCTGATGTCGCTTCCCATTGACATGGTATTCATAAAGATCCGCTACAAACAGATTTTACTTGTAAATTATGATAAAATAAGATATAAAGGAACCTCTAAGATTCTTTTTATGGGTTGTAAAAAATGAAACTAAAATTAACTAGACAACATTGAGATAGTGACCATCTCAAAGGTCCAAGCTTAAATAATGGACAATGGAATAAAAAGAATTTCAGAGAATTTTGCTTTGACCTTGACCTATAACTTAGAAATTTTCCAGCTGGCATAGAACTTCTATTTCAATCTCATTGCCCCTTACATACAGGTATTTTTTTCAATCTGAGCAAGATTAAGCAAATGGGAAAAAGTGTACGGTCTAAAACTGTTTATAAAGAGATCCACTGTGACCTTCACATTGACTTGGTTCAAGGTCACTGCATGCCATTAACCAAAAAGCTGTGATTAAGTAAAGTATTAGCCAAATAAGGCTAGGAAGTGAAGAGTATATAAATGCTCTTAAAAAGAATTTTTGTGTGATCCGATATGACCTTGACAATTTACTCTAAAAACAACATTCAAGGTCACTGCAGATCCTTTTATCACAGGCACCATGTGGGTGAAGTATGAGCCAGATTGGAGTGAAGGGAGAGAAGATATGCTCCAGACAAGGATTTTTCATATAATTCTGCTATGACCTTCACATTTGATCTTGAAATTTGGTTCAAGGTCAGAATACACCCCTTATTCAAAAGCTCTGTTTATGTGAAGTATGAGCCAAATAGGGCCAAGTGGAAAGTATTGTTCTTAAAAAAGATTTTTGGCGTGGTCCGAAATGACCTTGACCCTTGACCTACAAACTTCATTCAAGGTCACTGCACACCGTTTAACCATAGACACTCTGTGAGTGAAGTATGAGCCAGATTGGACCAAGGGGAGAGAAAATATGTCCTGGACAAGGATTTTGTATATAATTCTGCCATAACCTTAACCTTAGACCTAGTAACATGGTTCAAGATCACTGCACACCCTTTATCCAAAGGCACTCTCTGGGTGAAGTATGCGTACGGACAGACTGATCACAATAGGGTGCCTGCAGAGCGGGGGCCCTAATTATTCACCATCTGATAATCATTGAGTTCAATTGTCTGTATGCATTACTGATTGCAGTTCATTTTAAACAGGTCCAGTACAATCTTCATTTAGCGATATAGCTTGAATAAGCTATATAGTTTTATTAAGCTATTTAGAATAGCATGATAAAGCTATTTATATGCAGTTTTTCACGAAAATGTTTATTATAAGAAATAGACAAAAAATTGCAATTTACTTACTACTCATATGGACCATTAAAAATGTAACCCTAATTTAACATTGCAGCTTTTGAACACTTTTCATGTACAAAATATATTTCCATCATTTGGGTAACTATCCACCACTCTGTGTGCATTGAACCATGGATAAGAATGATTTCTTTATATTGTGCTTAATTATTGCCGATCAATTATCTTGTTTACCATAACTGACCTCCTTTATATTTCATTCAAGAAGTAACTGTGTGGTCATGAATCAATTGCCCCAAAACTTTAAGAACTTTAATTGTAAAGCCTCTTAAGGAGACACAATCTGATGAGTAATCTTTACATGCATTGTTTACAGAACAGTTCAAAGTTGAAAACTATCACTGCACTAAAGTGCGATTTTTTATACATGCT
Source organism: Magallana nippona (assembly GCA_033439105.1). Classification (NCBI taxonomy): domain Eukaryota; kingdom Metazoa; phylum Mollusca; class Bivalvia; order Ostreida; family Ostreidae; genus Magallana; species Magallana nippona. The sequence goes on along the minus strand of CM065926.1, from coordinate 62,210,367 downwards.
GAAAAAATTACACATTTAAAAAAAATGTATGACAAAGCAGCTAAATCAAGCTACTCTGAATATCTTAATATGGCTATATATCTAATTCAAGCTATATATAGCTGAATCAATAGATTGTACTGGATCTGATTAAAATATTAATTCTTTTAATTTCCATTCTCTATCATACTGTATGAATATTTTTAACATCAAGCTATTCGGAATAGCTTAATAAGTTTAAACAGGTTAAATTAAACATAAATACAGCAATACTATACTCTGTCCCAAGATATTTTTGCCGCATATCTTCATAAATTATTCTATATTTATAAATACCTCTGGACTCAAACGATGTTCATCATATACTATAAAAAAAATCCCAAGATTTACCCTTTGAAACGCCCCCTTTAACGTAGTCAGGTTTCAATGCACAACCCAAAATAAAAAATCTACGGGAATTTTGCATTGTAAACATAATCAAGTACCCCGGATGGCAGATGATAACATTAACAAATTGTGCGAGGTGTCCCAAGTACTTCTGAATGGAGAAAAGATGTAAACATTTCCCATTTTGAATCTCCGTAGGGTTTTTCTTTTTTGTACACGTGAAATTCTCCAGGGATAAACAGACGATGTGTCAATTGGAAATATTGGATTTTTCCCCTTTTATCAATTTGAATTGCATTTCATTGACAAGTATATTTATTTTAATTAAAAAACATCAAAAAGTGACGGAAGCAATAATTTGGGACAGACTATAACAGATTAGTACTTTCAGTTTTTAACCATGGATCATGGAATGGTTATAGTATTCTTACCTGAGGATATTTCACACTGACATATATTGCAGATTACAAACATGACAGAAACGATAATGTGTGTTCCTATCAAAATCAATCAAACAGGACAAGTGGAAAAAATTCTTGGAAGTCTTCCCCAACACAATTTTCAATGGCCAGCCATGATGCCGCATACTCTCGAAGATGTGTTATCTTCAACTTTTTATTTCAATCTGAAAGAAAGTAGAAAAAAAAATCGAATAAAGTTTCTTATGAACATTTTGTGAACTTTAAGACAATCAAAATAATTATCCTTGGTGATTGGGAACTGACAAGATCTTGTTAGAAGTTTCCTTCATTCTGAATCCTTACCTGTCCAGCAAACACGTTTCTGGTGAACATTTTATTGAGTTTCTGCAGTTCTGTCGGGGTCGTATCAAAGTGGGCCGTGATGGAGGCAAGCATGTCATTCTCAGAGACCTGAAAGAGGTCATTTACAGAAACTGTCAGACATACTCTCAAAAGAAAAATATAGCAATTATAAGTCACTCTAATCCCAGAGAACCATTAGATAAAACTGATAAGGACTTCTAAGGTTGGCACATTGATTATAAATTATACGCTTTCATAGTAGGAGTGTTTTTGCTCTACACAAATTGTACAAATACTCACCCATAAATTGACTACCGGGTAAAGTATATATCAATTCATTACAAACTTACTGGCATATAAATATCACAGAAATAGTACTTATGTGCATTGGTTTAACAAAAGACTTACATAATTCACAATTAACACATAAATATCCAGTTTACAATTGATCATCTTCACATCCCTAATGAACATATAATTTTTTATATTAATTTAATGAATATCAACCCTTATAATTAAATTACATCCCTCATGAAAAAGCGAATTTTTGAAAATAAAATAAATTTGCACAGTGATCATGGTAATTACAGTGGGATCATGGAGATTTCTATATAAACGTACCTTGTATTCCTCTGTGTCTGCCGGCTGTACCTTCTTCGGTTTCTTCCCATTATTTACAGCACCACTGTGTGACACCTCTGTGGCCTTGACCTTCTCAGTCTGACCTTGACCTTCTATGCTTCCTGACTGAGGGTACCAGCTTGTTGTTTCGTGGTTTTCTTGTTCTCTGTAAGTTTTGGGAAGAGATGTTTATCTTTAAAACTTTTACTTCCCTTCATCATAAAATTCAAGGGCTGCAACACAGCAGAAATTAAAACATTGTGTTTTCTACAAGATAGATCACTGTCAGTAGATTTTGGTATAAAAGTACTCAATGAATGCTAAAACGCCCTTGACATCATATCTCAAAACACAATACAAAGACAGAACTTTTATTGATTGTGGGTAGGTACAACATTCTTGGTGTTTACCTGGGTCACCCTTATCTCACCTGAGTCGGATCCTGTCGACAGCTCCTCTGTGCTTCCTGTCCGGAATCTGGAACACAAATATAATCAGTGTCACAATGGACATTGTTTAGTATATGGGGGCTTAAGGTACGTTATCCCTCTCTCCACTCAAACCAAATATTACTTTTATGACATCAATGATTTTGTGACAGAAATAAAATGCACACAGACTTGCTAGGTAATATTTGACACCATGATAATGTTACAATCAAAAAAATAATCGTAATTTATCACTAAGAGAGTTATCCCCCTTATCACACAAACAATGATCCTTAATAATGTCAAAGTTCAGTCTGCTCCTCATTGATTACGGCTGTTGGAGTGGGAGCATTGATTGAGGGTACCAGTCAACACTCCGGACAGTGGACCAGCCAGAGATCCACAGCCACTGGGACTTAGTGTAGAATTACATACATTAATTTCTTTATATAATAAAATTACCCACATTACTTTTTAATTTTTCCCTTAACTTTGTCAATGAATGTAAGATCATCTACATTATTCATAATCTAAATCCTTAAATGAAAGAGGTCACACAAGACATTGCCCTAATAATGTAAACACCCATATCATTCAACAGCATTTCTTCAATTACTGGACATTATTGCCAATAATGTGTACCAATGAAAAATGAGCTCCATATAAGTCTATCCTTCAAACATCACAATCAATAACATGCCATTCGCTGGTGGTTCTAGCGTATCATTACGTAACCTGGCCTCTCGCAAGCTTCATCTGCTGTACTTAATTGTTTACATGCTGTTAGAAATTTATCAATACCTGATTAATACCGGTATATGATCGATTACAGAACACTGCGTTATATAGTGGATACATCTATATATTTCTAACTTTGATATCAATTTTCATAAAATTCTGGATTAACTTTACAACACAGAACCATGCGTAATTGAGTATTTTATTAATGCTGTGAATTTTGAATATGGATAATCATACATTTTCTTTATGCTAATAAACTACAATACTGTAAATTTCACATAAATAAATCACATATTGTAGTCAACATGGATATGAATATTGCTGCAATTCATAATTTTGAGAACTTCCTTCTATCAGACAATGTTAAATCATTTAAAATTTGATCTGGAAATTACTTCCTAACTGTGTAATCATAAAATGGATTATCAAAAATCAAGGTTTATGAGGATGTAATGCTATGAACATAAATATTTCTGTCTGTAACATCATTGTGTAATGGACCAGCTACATGGAGTGTTGGGTTTTATCCCCACCCCCACACAGACACACCTGGAATTAATGGCTATCCCTGACCATAGTATAAAATACATATGTAAATGATACTTAGTACACTGTGTATCTATCATAGTATTCCTTATGTTGTTCCTAAATAATCTCTGTTTTTTCAGTATATAGCAATACCATCTAATCCTAAAGGCATTTTAGCTTTCCTTGTACATGTACTACAATTTTAAAAGAACACTTATTCTACACTATGATAACGGTGTATGTTAGGGCTAAGAAACCTATTTATGTAGTGTTGATCGTTTCTCTATAAATACTCCCTTTGTATCAGCATCAGAAAGCTCAGTGTTACGTAAAACCAAGACGGTGACTGCACTAAATATAACAATACATGCACTGTTGACCTAAATATAACAATACATGCACTGTTGACCTAAATATAACAATACATGCACTGTTGACCTAAATATAACAATACATGCACTGTTGACCTTAATATAACAATACATGCACTGTTGACCTAAATATAACAATACATGCACTGTTGACCTAAAAACCCCACATGTTATTGGCAGAACTTCCCCAAAAAGGGACTTCCTAGATTAGACCTTTGTTGTTGGTATAAACTTGTTATTTCAAAAAAAACTTGATGCTCCGGAATAATGAGACACTCAAATAACAGTAATTATATTGACAAATTTTGTTACTGACAGAAAACAAGTAAAAAGAAAGGGTTTTTACTGTTAGATAAGGCATGAACAAGATGTTTATTCATAAACTGCTATCAAGGTGTTCAATTACCGTAAAGATTTCACCTAGATTCATACACATATCTACACTCTGACAAAATATGTCCTTGGTAAGAAATGGCCAGGTAAGTCACTAATGTCCTCTTCCCCTTATCATGCATATTTCCAAAAATTATTTTTGACTATCACTAAACAATTGATAAACTTTTTTTTAAACTTTTCAACGTTTTCCATTCTCAGTAAGCCCCAGTATCCAGTTTCCCATTCTACTACAATGTCTGAACAGCAGTGACGACTGGTGGAAGGTTGTAATTTGATTGGCCTCAATGGTAGGTTGATGGCTGATGGAATGAAATGGCCAGAAGTTAATCAAGTTATGATCAGTACAGATTCCTTTTTCCATGTTGCTCTAACTTGACAGATTCCATCCAAAAGATGCGGCTCCAATCAATACAACTTCTCAAAAATTGAGCACTGTACTTAACTCGATCTCGAGAGAAATCCACTGCCTGCAATCCGGCCATTGTTAATCTTTTCCTGCCCTGATTACAGAGTGTTGGATATTAACCATTGTCCCACATGAATCCGGACAAGTCTCTTGATTCCTGAAGCACTGATAAACTCTCTGATTGCCAGAGTGTCATTTCTTCCATCTAGTATCTTTCAAAACTCAAAATCTGCCCTTTTGTAAGAAAATTTTTCAAAAGACAACCAGAAAATCTTACAAATCTACTGAGATTGTCTTACAAAATTAAGAAATGATATACTGTGAATAAAACTCAATTGTTAACACACTCCCACGGTCATTAATACTCCAGTACAAGACAGTGCCGTCTATCAATCACCACTAGACAAAAATATAGGATGTATCTTTGCATTATGAGCAGAAAAAAATATTAGGTAAAATGGACAAAACTAAACTTATGATATTCTGTAAATAAAATTTTCAGATTCCTCAGTTGCTTAAGTGTCACTTTGTACAAATTTTACGAGACCTACATCTAACTAAAACATGTTCAATGGACGTTATTTCTTCAGGCGATTTTAAGGTTAATGCTAGCAAAGACTGGTTGCTGTTTAACATCCCATGGAGATTCTTTCACTCACTATGGTGTCTTAAACCTACACAGGGAACTCAGGGCTATTAGGCAGTGATGGTGCTTTAAGCTGCTCAACTAACTTAATGTCATTTGAATTTTTGTATATCTCAATTACCTTGCTGTTCCCGAGTTGATTTTTTCAATCATTCGGTCCTTCAGACTCGGCCGTTTGGTTGCCATGGCAGCACTATTTCAATATTTTCCCATAAATCCACTCATCTGCATATGAGAAAAAATTGACGTAAAATGTGAATGAATATTATATAATTCAACACTGTAATTCAAGATATGCAATATCAGCAGGAAGAAATCATTTTCAAATTTTACTCAATTAATAAAAGAGCCATTGAAACTTGCTTCTAAAGTTGAATTATTTCCACATTGATATGACATAGGTGTGATGAACAGTCCTATTGCATTCATTTAGCTATTTTTATAATAACTAATTAATTAATATACATGTACATGTACTAAGCAGGCAATTTTTCCCTCTTTCTACTGCTATAGCTAGTATTGAGGAAGCATGTCCACTATATGTACTACTGTTACAGTATATGTATTACTGATCATGAAAAACTTGACTGGTCGATCAGTTCTACCTGATACAATGCTCCCAGGTATCTGATCTTCCCATGTACTAACGTTAGGAAAATCGTTATCAAGATAAACCCAGATTTCTTAGATAAAAGTACAGACCATTCAGGAAGTGCCTTACTCTCTCTCCGCTCTGTTGTTCTGTAAAAATCGGTCTATGCTTGTTACTACATGAAGTACTGGTACTTGTACATATACATAGTACTTGTATGTAAACAAACCAGTACTAAAGGTCAAGGTCAGGGGCACAAGTTGGAAATCATCTGTCAGGGACTGACTACACCATCACAACCAACCCTCACTTAACATAATGATGTTAATATCCAATCAACAGAAATCTGACTTAAACATTTACAAACTTAGAATACTATTATACAATAAATAATTATATAAATATGTACAGCTTTGTGTGTATCTGTGTATTATATAACATACATGTAATTAAAATTGATTTACCGATGATTTATAATTCATGTTTAATTGAACACACTCTGAAAAAGGTCACTGTGACACAGAAGTACCTTTTATTTTTTTAAGGAGACTCGCGTCAGAGGGTAAAAGACTGAGAGCACCAAAAGGAGAGAGAGAGAGAGAGAGAGAGAGAGCACGCATTCACTCAAACTGTCTGACTTTACAGCCAGTAAAGCTTTACTCAACATCTCAATATATATACCGGGTACCTGTACATACACCGGGTACCAGTACATACACCAAGTACCAGTACATACACCGGGTACCAGTACATACACCGAGTACCAGTACACGCACTGAGAACCAGTACATACACCGTGTACATTTAAGAAAAAACAGCAATGTTAAAAAGTTCACCGGGATATGAAGTTGGTTGGTCACGTGATCATATCCTGTGAAGCCCAAAGGGCTTCTCAGTAGATTTGATCACGTACCAACCAACTTCATTTCCCAGTGAACTTTTTAACATTGCTGTTTATTACTTATATTTATGTTTGAGAGAGACAAATCATTCAGAACTGTTAAATTTACCGAGATTTTATGTTTAAAATAATCCAAGCGACAAACGATAAGCGCGTGCGGTTATCATTGTGATGTCACGGAAACGTTCACACATAAATGAACGTTTTCGCTATTCTATAGGTTCATATAAGGAAGCATATTTGCAAATGTAAATATTCTGTATTCTCTGTTTCAGACAACATACCGGGTACGTAATGGATATACAACTCTCTCCCTAGTAGTTGGTCACAGTCACAGTTCACACAAAGTAGATTAGTAAAGAACACTCAGTTGTCATAGATTAATAAGGAGGTGTAACCTCAAAAGTTAGAGGTTTTTTGACAACTTTCATAAAATGTCCCATGATCATGAAAGCAACTGAGTGTATATCGATGTGATGAAGTCACATGAGGGTCGATTACATTTTGCATAATACTGCTCCACCCTCTATACATATACAACCAAATGTACACAGAATTTTCTATGTTAATCATCTGGAATCACACACCTCCTGATGTTTACTACTGGCAAGATCATTCTTGAGTAATTGTCGTAAAGTTGTATGGATAAAAAAATAATCATAAACTCTACAGCACAAGTACTTACTTTCATTATTTATTTTGAAAGAAAGTAAGTCACAATATAGAGGTACAAACTCCATTAGAGCAACGGAAGGTTCAAGTTTTAGACAGAATGTACACCAAACATCAAACTCTGCAGATCCTTGATGGTGGAGATATAAAGAATTACACAACAAATAGCTCAACTCAAAACCAACAGAACACACTGTATTTGTCGCAGCAAACATACATGTAGGTCACTTCCATAAAATGTTAGAATAAAGCGCTGTCAAATCAAAATTTATCAACAGTTAATGATGCCTACAAATAAAATTCATGTTAACCTTTTCAACCTACTGCTTACAGTTATATGCAATTATTGCTTCACATGTGTTTCACAAATGTGATTCCCATTTTCAGTACTTTACCACTAAATCGTCTTTATTTATATATATATATATATATATATATATATATATATATATATATATATATATATGTGTGTGTGTGTGTGTGTGTGTGTGTGTGTGTGATAATCTATTAACACTAACCTTTAAAATACTAATGGCCTTCAAAGCTGTTCTCAACAGTGATGATTGTACAATCATTGCAATGAGTGAATTCAAATTGATGCAGCATGTGGTTATCTTGCAAATTTTAATTACATTCAAATCTCTCTCTCTCTCTGTTTCTCTCTCTCTCCCCCCCCCTCTCTCTCTCTCTCTCTCTCTCTCTCTCTCTTTCTGTGTTCAACACAATAAATCCTAAAATCACAGCTGTTGAAATTCAATTACTCCAGCAGTTTATGCAGATTATTGATTAATAATAAAATATTCAAAGTTAATGCATTATATGCATGACTTAATTAATCTTATCATAGAAGAAACAGACAAAAGTCCAGTGGAGACTTTAGATAGACAGAAACATGGCAAAAAGTCAATGTCTCTCCGACCACTGTCACAGTGAAAAATTTAAAAGTTCTAAATATCCACCAGACCTTTAAGCTTTCAAATTGTTTGATGTGCTTTGACCACAGAGATATTGATGACAAGACAGTTAGCATATAAAATTCCAATATATTTACTAATAATTACACAGACACATGTTCACTGTGACTAACAATTCTAACCAGGGTTCTCCTTATTTCAGTTACTGGCCAAACAACCTTATGACAGCTTCCAAACCTGTATAAAAGTTGTAATAACATTCATTCAAACCTAACGAGGCCAAAATAGTTTGACAAGGTGATTCGCTTTTGATCTAGTAAGTCTCATAAGTACCAAAAGTACTAGAAGTTTGAGTTCAGGTCCATATAAATAGAGAGGTTGTCTCAGTTATGGGGTCTCAGACTCAGGTGAATGTCCAAGTTTTGTTTATTTATGATTTTCATGTGCATTACAATCATGTACATTCTCAGATTTTAGACAATACAAAGTCAAATTCAACAGGAAAGACATGTTGGGCCTCAACAAGTTTTGTTTTTGTTTTTTTGTTTGTTTTTTTTGGTTTTTTTTTTTTGGGGGGGAGGCACTTATTACTTAAAACCAGTCTTGTATAGAGAAATCTGCACATCCAATGCATGCAACTCTCAATGGAATCAACGCTGTACTGTCACTCGTCAAATTAATAAAGCTGAAGATTTGCAATAAAAATTTTTGACCCATTGCAGTAAGCATAAATTTGTCTGGTTTAAAGCATCTTTGAGATGCTCTAGGCAAGTGATTAAAGATATCTGCAGGCTATCAATTTAAAAGATGTGTTTGAAATTTAACATCTTTATAGAATTATCTCTTATTATTTTTGGGGTTTTTTTTTTTGGGGGGGGGGGGGGGGTGGTGGGTAACGTTAAATTTCAAGAAGTCATAGCAAACAATTTTTGTATTTTTAAACCATGAAATACTTCGGAATTAGCACTTTTGCCTCCGAGCTTCAATCAGCTGACCAGATGTTTATTCGCAAATAAATGCCTTTCTCTAAAAAGATCTCTACTGCGTACTTCTAAACCTGACCGCTTATCAATTTAACATACATTATCTACTGGTGATTAAATACAGCCTATCGTTTACTTACAAGTTCCTACATTTCTTCTGGTTCGCACTTCTTCAAGAGTTGATAAGAAAATCTCCGTCCTCCCACTAAATCATCGGCCATGTTTACAACTGCATTACTTCCGTTTTAATGAAAAAAGAGAGATAACTCTTCTAGAAAATAGTAGAAGATCTTGCCTATGTTTTAGAACGTTATACATGCGATACGTTATCATGAACGGAGACGATTTTTTCCGGACAATACAAATGCTACAATTTTGAAATTAAAATGTTTATAACAGCCAAATACGGTGTAACAAAGAATATTGACCCGGGTTGAAAATTGACCCGGGGGTCATATTTCAACGTTAAATATTGACCCGGGGGTGCTTTTCCAACCGTTGAAAATTGAGACCAAAAGTCGTTGAATTTATACCCAGGGCATTTTTCAACAGCTTAATTTTTTTTTCTAAACTCTAATGATCTTTACCCGTTGTAAATGATAATTGTTAAAAATTAACTCCAACTACAGAGTTTTGAACTGTTTCTTGAACTGGAACTTCGCTATTTAAATAAATGTACTTGAAATTTTCAAGCACTTTTTTGTGGGTGTGTTATATTAAGGGGATATAGGACATTTTTGAAGCGCTAAATATAACAATTTCTTTAATAACGAAATTTTAAACTCTAAAAAAAATTACTGGGAGGGGCTGCTCCTAAAACCTTCCCATACGCAAGATCATCTACTTAAAGCAATAAATATATGCAAATTTTTTGGAAGAAAATGTATTTTACCACTTCAGTGACAAATAAAAAAAAATAGTGAGAAAATTTGTGTGAGAAAACTGTCATCCTGTACAGTTAGGTTGCTATATGTTCTCCAGTATGCAGAACTTTTTATTCCAAGAAAATAAACAATTTTTTTCCAATCCTGTTCATATCTTTGATTTGTGTTTAAACATAAGCATCTTTAGTTTTAAAATTAAATGAACAGTCTCTCGAAAACATGAAACGATTTAATAATTAGGTTTCGAATTATCAGATATACCCTTCATATAGGTAACTACAATTTTAGTGTATGTTGTACATGTAATAGCTATGTTTTTTAAATTTTATATATACAATAATGTATTTAATAAGAACAATTTTGTTTATTGGTTAACATGGTTACATGAAATACATGTACTATTTTGTCCAGAAATACCTTTTCATATAGTTGTTGTAAGGGTGTAAATCGGACTAAAGCATCATACGGTTTAATTTTGTATTTATAATTACCCATGACGTAAATTGGAATTGTCATATTGTAAATTTTCTTGGTGGGTGTAAATACACAATTTACAATATAACATATTGTGAATTTGGTTTTTACACCCACTAAGTATTTCTAAACTGTATTTTTAAAAATATTTTATTTTCATCCTCCAAGTAAATTTGCAGCAAAATTTACAAAGTTTACAGCAATCATTCCTAAGTTCGTTTTCCTATAATTCGTAATTTTAGTACAGTGGTTTCAGGCTGAATGGACATTTCCTTGCATACTCATTTCTGTACAATGCTATAGAACATGTTACTTTTTATATCTTTCTTGAGAACCGGTGTTTTTTGTAGTGATAATTTTGTATGTTACTATACAGATTGTTCGCAGTTGGAGTGGGAAGTCGAAAGACCCGGTCCTCAGTGTTACACAGAGACGGTGGGTTGACTTGTCCTGTCCTATGACAAATGACTCTAACTATAGGTTGAAACCGAATTTGATTAATCGAACTGACGGAACCTCCGATACTCCTTGATCTGATGATAAACAAGACACACTTATCTTAACCACGTACTGTTTACATGTTTTTCAACTTTATTTTTTAGTTTCTTTAATTTGTACATTAAAAAATGTCTTGTGATATACATGTATTTATCATTCAACAACCTTCTATTGTTATACTTCATTATCTTGTGTAATTATGTCTTAAATAAAATTATTGATTATTTTGAGTATAACTCCAAGTGTAACAAAGAATCTTGACCCGGGTTGAAAATTGACCCGGGATTGAATAAAGACCCAAGTCCGTTGAAAATTGACCCGCATCGTGGAATTTTGATCATGAAACCGGTTCAAAATTCAACAGCAAATAAGCACATATTAATGAATTGATATCTATATCTTTGATTTATTCAATCAAAAAATATCAGTTAATTCATATTTGTTCTTCAGGTTAATTCTAATGTTCGTTTTAGGTAATTTTGAAATTTTGTTCCAAGAATCAATGCAATGCGGGAAAGGGAGGTAGTGCATTCTTCACTTAGGTGTGAGCATGGCGGTTTATAAACTCTATGTTTTTAAACTATCCCAGCTATGCTATATCGAATAACATAGGTAGAAATTAAATTCATATTCTTCAATAGATTTCAAATCGGGTTCGGAATACAAGGACCAGTCGTCTGGAAGATGCAGATGGTAATTTTGTGCATGCACAAAGAAAACACTGGTTACTCTATATCTACGAATGATATAAACTTATTTAATTTTAGTTTTCAAAATTTTGCAGTGATCTTCGCTAGCGAATATGTTTTGCAGTGTAATTTATTGAAATCGCCTTTAGTCGTCTGACAGATTTATCTCGAGACAAAAGTGTAACCAAACAAAATATCAAGCTTCTTTTTATTTTAAGGTCTTTCTTACCTGAATAATTAAACTAAAACTCCTGTTCTGTGCTATATTGAAAATTGGTCTGCAGAATTTTCTTTGAGATATTCCTTAAAGATTAAGTCATATATATGTACATCACAATCTCTTATAGTATGTCCCAAGATATTAAATCAGAGACATAAATAACAGAGATTGGCAACTCCGCCATTAGCGCGTTTTGTTGATGAAAAATGTTACGGGACCAACCTTACTTTGAGAACTACATATTAGTAAACTGAGATGATGATCTTAATCCGAAAGTATATTGTTTATATGAAAAATGTGCATAGGTTTTAGACGTTTTTTGAAACAAAAAATTGAAAAATAAGATTAATATATAAAAAATATATTGGCCAGCTATAAAACATAGGCGAAATCTCGGACGACGGGTAGCCAACTGCCTCCTAAAACTCCTCTTTTAATATTGTTTATAACACATAAACACATGAAAATATTATATTTTGAATATTTTGGTAATAGAGTTTAGCTGTTTATATTTCGATATAATTGTTTATTAGAAAGATATACTGATTTAAACTGGGAATACTTTACAATAGGGACCACGAGATTTCGCGAGATTTCGATCAGTAGCCAATCTCTGTTATTTATGTCTCTGATTAAATGCAGTACATTTGGATGACTTTTAATAAAAAATACTTATACCTGTGAATGAAGTGCTATTTAAAATTGATGAAAGGGATAATACCCAAGATAAGTTCATTGACACATTATTTTTCACTCAGAAACTTCACAGGATCAAAAACATATTTCTTATGGAGATTTGTAATGGGAAATGTTGACATCTTTTCGCCATTCGGAAGTCACTCGGAATACCATGCACAGTTTTTTCAATGTTATCATCCGGGTCTGTTGCAATGCAAAATCCCGGTAGACTCCATTATTTTTATCCATGTATTGAAACCTGATAAGTGAGAGGGGGTGTTTCAAAGGAGAAATCTTGGAAATTTTTCATACTTTCGAATGAACATTGTTTGAACCCTGAGGTATTTATAAATATTGAATAATTAAAACCTAAGCAAAATGTGAATCGAGGATATCTTGGGACAGAGTACATAGTCTTCTTGCCTTTTGATCACCCCTATACTATAAAATAGAAAAAGGTCAAATGTAAGAAGGCGAAAAGATTGTGATGAGCCCCTTTGGTCACATGGTATTTTCAATCATATTACAGGGACATATGTATTCAAAAATTCAATATTGGGGAGTAGAATTCAATGGTCAGTCTTAATGTATGTGTGATGACGGGTGTGACTGGTCGGCAGAGGATGCTCACTCCTCCATGGCACCTGATCCAACCTCAAAAGTTTTTATAGAGGTCTGTGTTTGCTCTGCTCCTGTTTTGTAATTTCCCTTGGACTTTTGAATTCGAACACTGTTCGTTATCACTACATGTCATTTATTACCATAAGGGGGAGTTAGGAAGGGTGCCCCCCCCCCCCCCCCATCCTTTTAAATATAAAAGGGCGGTTGCTGGTTGATTTCTTTGATTTTGATTTATTGAATTATGATTCAGAAATGTTTTACGAGCATTTTAGACTGAACCTCTGTGGTTTACCACAATTAGCTAGCTATATAAAGTTCTAACTGTTCTTAATTAGTTATTGTATGATATTTAATTAACATATTAGTGATAATTCAAAATTATTTAAAAGCAGTTGTTAAAGTATGATTTAATTTTTTCATCTGTTTCTTTTAGAAATTATGATAAAGGATTTACAATTACTGCAATCTTAATTAAAAGCTAAAAAATAGGAATTCTTAATCTCCAGATCTCTTACATGTATACAAAGTAACTTTTTGTGCAAATTGCAGGTACTGCAAAGAAGACTGAATGATACCCTACCATACATGCACCACTTTTTGCACCTGTGCAGAAAATCGAGTTCACACTTCATTGCTCTGACCACAGATAGACGTTATATTTGCTGCTCCAATGAAGACAAATGGGTGCTTATATGTACAATATTTGTCCTTTTATTTGTTATAATATAATTTTCCCTCTTTTACAAACAATTATATTGGGATGGCAAATGCTGCCCATTTGCGCCAAAATTTTGATGCCATTATACGGTCAACGCCAAAATTAACAGGCTTCCTGCTGATCAACAATACATTGATTTTTTGTTTAAAGTTTTATTTAAAAAAATCCCTCATAAAACATTCATAAGCAGTATCAATTATTTTCATTGTTTAAATACATTTTTAGAATCATTATCCAAGAAAAAACACCAAGGGAAAGAACATTTCAGATGAAGATAAAGTTAGAACAGAGGAAACAAAGTTGACAGAAAATCAAACATCTACTCTAATTCTCAAGATTTAAAAGGTAAGTAAAAACAATTAGTTCAGTCAATGTGAATTCTAATTGGGTTAATATACCTGTAACACTCCTCCTTATAAGCAATGGGCCTCAGTCCCTGTGTGGCCTCGCTCCATTGCTGTAAAGGAATTGAGTGCTACACGTCCATTCACCCTTATGTAATTAATACATGTCACAGAGAGTTTGCTGATAACTACATGTAACAAGTACAGTCCATTGATGTAATCTGATGTTAGAAATCAAATATTGTATACACATCATAAAAACAGTCACTTTATATACCTCTAATACAAAAATAATAAACATGTAAATAGAGTCATTTGATAGTTGATATACATGTGATACATAAACACAGCCACTTTGTTTACATATAATATATAAACATTGTATATATTTATTTTACATACTTACATTATCAAAGATCAATTTGTTCACATACAAACAAAATTATCATATTCAAACAAAGATGGATGCCATGCAATGATAAAACACATGAACACCTATAGTACAGATATAGTTAAACAGTCTGTGTATATCTTATTGACAATGTAAGGTAGTGTATGTGTGAAACCTGATCCACACACACCATGTGTACATCTGTTACACACCATATGATGACATGCAGTGTTAATAAACAGTTTGTTTACATGTCACATTTACACACAGTGTGTAGATATATATAGTAGATACACTCTGTTTAGGTATCATTTATACAGTTGATTGATTTACATGTAATACTGGATTTTCTTCACTTTACCTTTGTACTCGGCCACAAAGAGGTTGTCCCTGGTGTCCACACATAAACCCCATGGACGCTGTAAATGACAGTTGTCAATGTAGCGGAGGAACTGTCCGTCCTGGTCCAGGATGTGGATACGCTTGTTGAATATGTGACAGTCTGCTGTCAGGATCCGACCCTGGCTGTCTGTTGTGATGCCGTATGGATAGAATGATCCCTCGGTAGTAGAGGGAGGACCAGTGTAGGTAAACCGGAGTTTCCCGGCCTGATTGACCACCACTACTGCACCGGCTCCCCAGTCTGACACACAGATATCTAGGTTCCTGTTCTCACTGATGTATTTAATGTAACCAGATGAATAGAGAGGTCGTCCTTTGTCATCGTACTGAATACTTTGTTTCTCTGTGGAGCCAGAGTAACACACAACTTTTGTTGGTTTATCATCATCACTGTCCATGACAACCAGGAGGTCACCAGAGGAGGTACTACAGACACCGAGAGGTCTCCACCCCTGTAGTCTGATCACTGTCTGTATCTGTGTATTCTTCACTATGTTCACAGTTCTATCTCTGCCATCAGTATAAACTAGATCCCCACTCCCTGTCACTGCTATGTCCCGTGGTCCGTTCCCTGACTTGGTTCGGACTGACTTCACTAGTTCTCCTTGCAGGTTGTAGAGGTTCATCATCATACTGTCCTCACCACGCGTCCACATCTCTGTATCACTCAGACACGTCACATCGTATACATATTTATACCCTGTGTCTATAGCTGTGATGACCCGGGGTACCTCCATCAGTGACCAGTCTGGGGGAGAGGACTCGGCTCCCTGGGGCGGCATGCTGTAGTCTTGTTCCTCTGTTGTAAAGGATAATGCTGACAGAGAACCAAACTGTTCAATCAGCTGATCTGTGTGGATTTTCTTAGGCCTAAAGTTTGGTAAGGACACTTTGAGTTTAGGAGGCAATCTTCTGAACTCAGCATTCCTGGATTTGTACTCGGAGACACGGCTGACATCATTGGAGTCCAGCAACTTCTTCAGATCAGCTATGGTCTGTGTGATTTCAGAAATGGTGTGTGTGATTTCATCTTCCTGTTTATTTAAGATGACCAGGTGTTTGGAGTCCATTTCCTCCACGTTAGATTTCAGTTTCTGTATAATGGTGTCTATTTCTCTGTGCCAGACTTCTCCTTGTTTGTTGATTGCTGTTGTTAATTTCTTGGAGTTTTTACTCAGATCAGCTCTCTGCACTGGGATGGCAGATGCAATCTCTTTATATTTAGGATAAATGGATTTCTCTAATTCTTGCAACTCTTTTTGTAAAACTTCTTTTTTTTCTTCAAAGTTTTGGAAAATTTCAACCTGTTTATGCCCTAAATGTTTCCCAGATGAAATACACTTTGTACAGATAGGAATGTCACATTGTTCACAATGGAGTTCACATTGTTTGATGGGGTGTTTCCTACACTTAGGATAGTTCAGAGTGGATAAGTATTGCTTAAGTGAGACCACATTATGAACTTTAGAGGAATCTGATAAATGTTTCTCTACACAGTCTTTACACTGATGTATATGACAAACTTCACAGTACATGGGGGCCGCAGAGTCATGACACAGGGTGCAGCGTGCAACATCCTGGGCACTGTACCGGGGGTCCATGGTCAGGGACACCTAGTAAATATAGGGGAATCTACATGTAAACCTGAAAAGTCAAATTCAGATATGAATGATGTATACATGTATTATCTTGGTTTGATTAACATCTCTATATCTAGGATACAGAGATTCCATTTCATGCATTAACTGTACATTTGTGGTCATAATATTTTTCTTAACTGAATTTAAAATGAAATTTAATTATAAAAAATTAATAGTTCAAATGATTTTTATTATTAAGAATACACAACGAGAAAGTGGATATAAAACTTACCTAATGTTACCCCTCGGTAAACTACAGAGTTTCACGATCCAACATGGCGGGCTCCAGGTGTTTATTGTTCCTGGTCGGTTGATACCTGTGCATGGTCATGTGATTGATTTAAATGCCAGGTAAACTTGTACTCGGATTTGGGTTGGTCCAGAATCTAGGTCACTCATTATTGGGAGATTTAACCAGAACAGATATTCTTTTATCACTGGTGAACATATTCAACTCAGCTTAAACATGTAGGTTATTAATAATCATTTTGTTAAAAACTGTTTTTCATGACTTGAGATCCTTCTATTCAATCGACATTTCTCTATAAAAGCTGATGTGGTGTAATGGTGCACGTATTCCTTTGAGAATGAAGAATGGGTTCAAGTCCCATCATCAGCATACAAATGTAGAGAAAAAAAAATATATGTGTTATGTGTGGATTTGTAGATGTAGAACAATTTTATAGCAAAGATTAATGGCTTTGTTATGAATGTTTCTAATGTAGCAAACGGCTCCTTGTCACCAATAATGTGAGTATAGACTTGCAACACAAACATTACATAAGTTTATCTATTCCATTCATATAACACATTGTAAACATACACCTGTATTTAGCGACCACTGAGTCACACAGTAGACATATTGCTATAGTCCAGTCAATCTAGCTTAAAAAAATCACCCAACCTCAAAGTATCAGTAATTGCAACCAGAGATTTTATTGGTATATTCGATCTAAGCACGTACTCTTTTGATCATATAAAAATTGATAGAGAGCCTTTTCTACTAATTTTAGGGTCAAAATATGGTTGTCTGCACAAAAATCTCTGAAAAATGGAAAATTTCTTTTATTTTAATATTATGACAGAAATACATGTATATGAAATGAGTTTAAATGTAGGATAACAGTTATGCTGATTTCTTATAAAAGAGACAATTTAAAAAAAACTTTTTCAAAATTGGAAATTTTTGGGTTAAAAACTGCATTTTTGTGACAAAATCAATAAAAGCTGGAAATGAATCAATATTGATACTCAAAGTATAAACAAGTCAATTTTTAAAACTTTTTATAAACATTTACAGCATCACAATATGATGATAATCTCTACTTTTGTGTAAACATTCGAGTTTTGGGTTAAATAATTACTTTTTAATGAAAAATTGAGGAAAACTAAAATTTAAGACTGTCATTGTACTACATGTATTAATATAACACGCTATAATTTTTAATTAAAATTTATGAAAAGAACCATACGGTCAGGAGCTTATTTAAAAGAAACAGAAATTTTAAGCAGTTGCTTTCTTGAAGTATAGGAAATACAGAAAGAATTAGATGTGCAGCGAGATTGACCTCTTACCTTTATTCAGAGTAATATTTTTAAACTGATGACGGCGTTGTAAGTAATGGCATTTGTTGTAAGTGATGATTAAATCGGTATAACTTAAATTCACTAATTAATGCATTAATAAGATTAGTATTTTAAATGCTGGAAGATTATTGTGACGTCATGATGTAGATTTCCCCTAACTTTTTTGTCTAAACGACTTTCTTGACACCCCTAACTGGGCCTGGAGTGATTATATAATATGACTATAATTGTGGACTTCATTTCACGGTTAATATGTGGTTAATGTCAAGCGATATTGACCGAAGACACACATCGACCTACAGTGAGGGCCATAATTGTATACAGGTAATATTAATTTGGTGATGATGTCGATAAACAATTTTGAATATTGTTTCAATGTAAAAACCTTGACCGTCAACCTCCTACACACCCCTGGAAATATATCTGCATCTGAGCCGATCAATGCATTCTTTGTTTCGGTTGGCTTAATCATTTCATCAAATGATTTTGTAAGTC
The DNA here is from genome assembly GCA_033439105.1 of Magallana nippona. Lineage (NCBI taxonomy): Eukaryota > Metazoa > Mollusca > Bivalvia > Ostreida > Ostreidae > Magallana > Magallana nippona. The sequence continues at coordinate 62,191,397 of CM065926.1, read as the reverse complement.
ATATAAAAATTTGGCACAGCATTCTCACCCTCCATATCCAGAATATCACTTAGAATGTGTCAATATATGCAGTATCTCTTTTACACATCCTTAAATATTGTTAAAAAAGAAATGCTCTCCCCAATAGAGAATGAGATGGTGTTGCTTAGTAGAAGAGTGAATGAATATGAAATTTTCACAGCACAGCTTTATAAACCCCTTGCACATACCATAAACTGTCCATTAAGTGAACAACAGAAAGTTCTATGAAAGACTGGTTTTATTGTTCAAAGTTTAAACATATATTTATTATACCCGCACTTTCTAAAGAAAGTTCGGGTATATTGTTGTTACCCTGTTCCGTCCGTCCGTCCGTCCGTCTGTCACGTTTTACTTTCTCAAACTGCTCTTACATCTTATAAACCAGCAAACTGAACTCTTGGAGTATGATTTGGGGTGTCATGTTGTTTTGTAAACAGGTTTCAAAAATTCTCTGGTAGTCCTGGGGGTCAAATAATTGGTAAAATATGACGTTTTTTGACAAAAAACCTTCTTCCTCGAACTCCTTTTACATTTTCAACAGTAGACAAATCATCTCTTGGAATATGTTTTGGGGTGTCCTATAGATGCGCAATAAGGTTTCGGAAATTTCAATTTTGTCCTGGGGGTCATTAAATGGCTGAAAAATGACGTTTTTTTACAAAAAGTCTGGTTTCAAAAAACGTCAATTTCTTTTTGCAGTAGCCTAATGATCTAATAGGATATGCTTCGGGGTGTCATGTTGACATGTAATCATGTTTCAGAATTTTTGTTTTTATCACAGGGGTCTGTGGGCATCAAAAAATGACGTTTTTTTGCCAAAAAAATATGGTTCCCAGAACTCCTCTTACAATTTATGCAGTAGCTATGTCATCTCTTGAGATATGATAGGGACTGTCCTATAGATGTGCAATAAGGTTTTAAGAATATAAATTTCATCCAGGGAGTCAAATAGTAGCTGAAAATTGACGTTTATCACTCCTAAAAAACCTACTTCCCAGAACTCCTCTCATGATTTAATGAATAGCCACATCATTTATAGGGATATAACAGAGGCTGAGCTATAGATTTGCAATAAGGTTTTAGAAATACAAATTTGATTCTGAGGGTCAATGCTATCTGCAATATGATGTTCCGTCCCATAAAAAACCCAATTCCTGGACCTCCTCTTATCTCTTGTGATTGAAATAACGTACCATAAGATGCATAAGGAGGAAGAATATATATGCTTTAGGGGTGGGGATCACAAGCATTTTTTTCCAAGTTATTTGATCAGTTTTGATTTTGGGAGGGTGGGGTGGGGTTAGGGTGACCCCCAGATGCCATGACCTACTAATACCACAAAAAGATTTTCCTTGACATGGTCATGGTTCAAGAAACAAAAATATATATGGTTTAGGAGTGGGGATTTCGATGATTTTGAGGATATCTTAAAAATATTCAACTATTCATGTTTTCTATTTAAGAGGAGGGGGGGGGGATGACCCAAGGGGCAGGGGCCAATTTGTCTTAAATGTATCTTGACATGATCTGCAGAATTGGACAGAATTATCACTTTAGGGCATCTGCAGAGTGGGGCCCTAAATAGTTACAAAATTAATCTACAAAAAATAGTTATACATGTATTTAAAAATGTCTTTATTTTCAAAATGATTAACAAATTAATCAGTCAAAATGAGTTATAAATAACCGATTGGCAATTCTGCAATTGATTGCAAGATCCCTAGTATAATATCACATGTATTTTTTTTTTTATATATAATTATACATGTATGTTAACAATCAGGATTAAAATGCACAAATTTTCATGAGTCATAAATCTTGACATACCACATATCTCTTGACAAAAAAGAATAAGCGATTTAAAATAAAAGAAAATTAGTTATTAACTCTTTTTCTATTACTGGTGTATGATGATGGGGTAGGGGGTATAATGGGAAAAAAAGCTGCAGCATGCCTTCATTCTCACTAAAAATGTATATCTAATCCACACATCCTGGGGATGGGGAACGGTTAAGGCCCCTTCCCCTTCCTCCCTATTATAACTCATATAAACATGATATTTAATACCCAAATTTAATACAAAATAGGGTCAATATGGAGTCAACTCAATAGTGTAAGTCTGACAAATGAAAAAATAAAAAAATTCTGCAATTAAAATGACAGAAACTGTAGATAAGCTTATTTAAATACAGATGATGATACAGTATGCTGGCAAATGGAGATCACATTTTAGAAAGTGAAAGTAAAACTTAACTGTTTTGTATACCGATGTCTCATAATATTGCGCTACTACATGTATTATACTTACCTATATTGGTCAACATCATAATGATAATCCAATTAGCACAATACGAATTCCTTTAGCTGATCACCACAAAAGAAACGTTTACCGGTATTCATGTTAATTAATCCTATTCTGCATATCAAGAAAACATATGCATGTACACCACATGAAACCCATCTAACCAAAGAGCTGGGTAAAACTAGTACCCGATGCAACCTGTACACCTGTGTTGTGTACGTAACTTCAGACAAAGATCATTTAATTGTAACATATTGCATGTGGCCTTCTTTTTCACTAAAACTAGTACAAGAGAGTGTTATTTAGAGGCAAACACTTGGTGCGGGTATTTCTGTCTAATGACAGCATCTAGTTAGCATTGTCAACAGGTTTACCTGATACTGCCCATTCTTAAAACAAAGAAGGTAATGTTTTAAGTTGGATATTAGCCTCAAACTAGCCATTCTGTGAGAGAAAGAATTAATCTCGGCCTTACGGGCCTCGAACAGTTCTTTCTCTCACAGGATGGATAGTTTTCAGCTTATATCCTTATATCCTTAGTGAAAATGTATAAACCTTTATAATATATTCATCTGTACTTTCACAGTCATTGGATATGTCCACTCTTAAGTTTGGAATTTCCCTGCCCATGGGACAGGGGTTCAAGTTTTTTATTTGGGGGTGAAAAATATGGCCATACAGTGAACATGATTTTTTTAGGTCACTTTAGTCACTCGGGTAGCCTATTGCTGTTGGACTATGGTACTGAGGTGACCATCAAGGCCTGTGGGCATCTTGTTTGCATAATGCATGATGTTTGGTGTGAGATATCTTGTATTTTATTTTATATGCATCTCCAGCGTTTATCTCATATGGCTTATTTATCTCAGCTGTATACCTGTAAACACAACAAGGGCAAAGTTATGCAAAAGTTACAAAAAGTTTGCTTTTTCTTTGCCTTGGTTCTTTTCGGCATGATCTCTTAAGAGTTTCTGGTCCCCTTTGATTGCTTTTCTTATGCTCTCGGACAAGTGACGAGTGTCATTATAAAGACGCAGCTTATCAATCAGTATACCATCCTTATAGAGGGAGTCTGCTGCCCGACCAGCAGAGCTGTCTGGATCGGTGGTGACTTCCTTAACCCTCATGCCATCCTCAGAGAGGCGCTCTGCCACATCCTCCCTAGCCCATGTGAACTCATCCCCTATAGTGCGATGCATTAGAAGGTTTGCCCCACAGACCCCAGGATTATGGGTTAATTTACATGGTAGTTACTAGTATTTTATAATTTTGATATAGTTAGGATTAAATATTACAAATCAATATCTATAAATGCTTAAAAACAATGATTACTATATGTACATGTTTTTGGTTGCCGGGATAATAAAACTACAAATTTAAGTTTTAAAGTACTGTGTCATGTTTTGTCCTGGGTTCTCAGGGATGATATATTAAATAAATTTTCCTCTTACTATACCAGAGTTAATAATTGTTATAATAATTTTTCTCTTATTGGGAAATGTTTAAATCACTTATAATCTAAAGATAACCCAGCATTTTCTGCATAATGCACTTTGAGAATATTTTGAGACCTGTCATGCTTAAATTTTGGATCAGAAAACATTAAGAACCTGAATAAGGACAATGAAACTGTTTATCAAAAAACAAGCCACAAACATTTTGTCAAAACACACAGATTGCCAGTAAATAAAGATGTAAAGTAAACCATAATTCTTGTACAAACACATGTACTTCAATGATAATTACATACATAATATGTAAACAGGAATGTAAATGCATGCAAACTTAGCACAGTTGGTACATACATGTATCTACATTTCCACTGATTGTTGTTACACTAGAGCAGTAGGGCTGATTTCTACATCCAGCTTAAAGATCAGAGTTCATGGGAGACAGGCATCTTTTATCCGTTCATGTCGAGCCTCTCCAATGGTTGCTTGTTTTTATCGTAATTTCCAATCATTTATCTATCACTCCACTTCAATACAAAGATATCATGTACAAGAGACAATCAATTGAACGTGTTATTCTCAACAAACATCTTTGTTCCAAACAGCAAATAAAAAAACACATTTCTAACAAATCTTTCTCACATAACACTTCAAATAGCTATGCATAAAAGAATTTGTCGACATTTTTTAGGACAAACTTCTTCATGTAATGAAAAATACAGTCGTATTCCTTTTGTCGTTTATCAGCCATACAATCCACGAGCACTGAGGCCCCACTATCAGAGACCAGGGATCGCATCACACACCGGAACTCAGTGACCGGCTTCTGGGCGGGCCCATGCACCTCGTAGAATAGCCTCTCGGACACAATCTGTTCTAACTGTAAGTTCTCCTTAAACCCTCTTTCTTTCAACTCCTTCATCAGATTCTTTCGTTCCACCCAAATCCTACACATGACTTTGACATCCATATCAACATAATACTCAGAATCTCCAAAATCATACTGAATATAAGAGGGATCCTGTCGCTGGTTTTCCTCCTCCTCAAATCTCCTCTGCTCTTCTTCATGTCTCTGCATTGCTTCCTCTTCGTCTTCTTCATCATTGTCTAGTGGGTTTTCTACCGGGACCAGTTCTGTTCCATCAACTACATGTGGTAGGGTGGGGCCCTCCCCAGCAGGTGCCCAGCCCCCGTGGCTCCCAAAGTCTACATCAACATATTCTTCACCCCCAGGGGCAGTCGTTTGGGGCTGAGAGCTTTCTTCAGCTTCCTCAGCGAAGCGCTGGTCATCGCCCTGGGATGTGCTTGGCTGGTTAGGATCTGACCAGTTTTTCTCCACCTCTTGGCTGGTCCCCATCTCCTGCTGACCTTCCATTCCTTCCTCCTGACCCTCCATCTCTTGCTCCGTGCCCTGTTCCTCTGTCGTAGGGCGGAAAGGTTGTCCGACGTGTCTGTATACAGAGTAAGTTCGGGACGGTTTGAGTGTCACTGGGAGATTGACTACAGCCAGGTCGCAGTCAAACATCAGAAGTCGCTCGATCTGTCGATACAGGAACACAATCATCTTCTTACACCAGGTGAGTCGCATGTTCCCCGAGGCCTGCAGTGTTTGGATGTCCGCCCGCGACAGCTTGTCCATGTTCATGTCAATCACAAACTGGTACGGCCCGATCTCAACTAGGCCCTTAGGTTTCCTGGTCATCTTTATTTTTTTTGGCTGGAATCCCGTAGGGATGTCCTCGCTAAAAATGTCCATGATGCTCTTGGTTTCGGCGTTTGCGACATCGAACCATCGCTCCGATTTCATGACAGCAAGCTGCATCTCCTTCACTATTTTAGTCAGCATCTTTTCGTTGACATTCTGTGTGATGTTGTGATTGAGAACAAAGGGGTCCTGAAGGATGATCACTCCAACCTACAAACACAACATGGCAAATTACCCATCAATTTCAAACAATTACAGCAGAATTCATGTGTTCTTAATATGTATTACACAAAAGATTATTGTATACACTTTTCTAAATTGATTGGAATGTAAAGCAGGCAACATTTCACCAAAACTATCTAAGTCAAATGAATTATTAGGTTTGTATTTTGTTAAAAGTAGCTGATTGGTGAGGTTTGAACATTTAAACTTATTGTTATTTCTTGGCACACAACTGATATCATGCTAGATACTAAGATAATAAATTTAAATCCATTGCAAAAAAGATTCAAATACAGAATATGGAAATTAATCTTCAATAATATTTAGTAAATTGACCTTGAGTGTCTTTTCCAGCACTGATAGATCCAAGTTGATAGGTTTCCCTGTTCTTACAGACATGGGGTTACTCAGGAAATCAAAATGGCTGAAGTACTGGAAGAACCCATACAGCAGTTCCTCTGTGAACAAAACATATTAAAATTACAAAGCATTTATACAAAACAAGCAAACAATATCTTTAATTTTTTCAGGTTATCTAAGTTATATTTAAGTTGAATTTTTTTTTTCTTTACAAAATTATAAAATTACATGTGTAAGAAGTTACTTTATCACAATAGAATGTAAATCCAAACTGCCACTCCTGAGCAATTAAACTGAGTTTACAAAACAATGTACCTATGGTCTGTATGTTAGGGGTGGGAGGCATGAACTGAGCCGATACAAAGGAACAATCCCATTGGTCGATAATGGTCCTATCTCTCCCTACAAAACAAAGAAATCCATAATAAACATGCCATCATCATACTTTTAAAGATGGAATAGAAAACCCAATCTCTTAACAGAATTGAGTACCGTATACAGTAGGACACTGCTATAAGCATCTTCTCTAGCCAAGGGTTTACTAGAGGAGCAGAGTGGATCTTCAACCCTTGGCAAGCGAAGATGTGCTATAGAGAACACCAGGATCAACTCCATCAGGGATGGGGTAGCCGTAATCAGTAATCGTAATGGGGTATTCGTAATCAGTAATTGTAATCTGCTGTAATTACAGATTGCGAAGTAATAAGGAGTAATCATCCATTTTTCTGATTACAAGTAATTGTAATATAATCGATTACTGTAAAAAAAAAAAAGGCCTGTAATAATGATTAATTTTTGATTACTTTTATGATTACAATGGTAAAATTAAAATGGTTGAAATCATAATTCATTAAAAATATTAGGTGATAAGGTTCAATCTTAGATAAGGTGTCAGTATGGAATGGTTATGAAATAATTCATAAAAATTGTTTTAGCAGCTAACATAATATAGGTGTGTTTTAGGTCAGCTTGGGTACCGTAAATCAAAGCATGCCTAATCAACCATTGTGTTAATTGTAGTAAAAACATATACCAATTTGTAGTCTAAAAAGTTGTAGGTGTGAACTACCTGTATAAAAATCACCTGTGATATATACTTATATATTCTTGACAACATGGATTTACAGTGTTATAAAAATTTAATTTAAGTACTATCAATTATTGAAAGGTTTAATATTTATAAAATGAGTAAATAAAATAACATTTGAAAGAAATTAAAAAAAAAACAAATTAAAAAAAATTTAATAAATTTAATAGGCCTAGGAAGTAATTGCTTAAATAAACAAACAAAATGCTGAAGTTGATGGCTTAATTAGATCATAATTATTATTTTTTTCACTTATAATTGAGATGAATTATCCATTAACAGATACAATCGGATTAAAATCAGATCCTTTGATCCACTCAGGCGCTCGCGTAGATCAACGGATCTGATTTTAATCAGATTGTTAACAGATATAAATAATAAATGAAATTGACTTCTATTTTTTGTTTAAAAAAATATTTCATATATTTTTTATTCCATACATAATCTTTAAAAAAAATTGCCTGTTAAATATTTATCTTAAATAAAACTTACCAGTGGTCAATCATAAAACAGACCCTCTTTCATTATTAAAATTTACTTCTATTACATGTATTTAATTAATTAATAATTTTTTTATTTTAAACATAATCTTAAAAATTTGCCTGTTATTTATTTTTTGACAGGAAAGCCCCAGAGCGTTATGTCGCCCGATGCAGTAGGCAGAGGCCAACATAACACTCCAGGGCTTTCCTGTCACCGAAGGACAAATATTCTGGTATTGTCGCCTGAGAAGACATATAATATATGTTATATAGCATTTTTAAACAAATCAAAGTGGTTTACGACCACATTTTTCATTAACAAGTGTGAAAATGTATTTTACAAATCAATGTAAAATGTTTTGTAAAAAGTTGATTGGTGCTTGTTTTAATGAATTAAATAATGATAATGTGCATTAACGCTGCTCTTGTTGAAATGAATCAATGGGGCTGGCTGGACTGAACTTCAGAAAGCCTCGGTAATTAAAGGTCAAGTTGACGATTGATGTATTCAGCACGCTTTCGCTCGAGTTGATTACTATAATTGTATTCATCAAAGTTTTCTAATAAATTATACGATTAAAGTACCTCGGAATTGAAAATGAATCGCAGACGTTGTCCAGACATTTTGAGTTTCGGGGAACTGTTTACGTTTATGTTTGCTTAGCAACTGGCTCTTGAATTTCGAACCTGCATAATTAATATGCAGAATAGTTGCATGTATGCAAGGCTGATATAACAGTTTCGGGAGGGCAAAATAACTGTTTCCAGGAGGGCAATATAAATGTTACTGGCATGATTCAGCAGTTTTCAGAGCATAGGTATAAAATTATTTCATTTGTGAATAACGAGAAAAACGTAATAAAACATGTTATATAATTTGTCAATGAGTTTAATATGCACTTTTAAGATTAAATCAATGAAATCAACCTCGCTGTACATGTAAGTGTTGATTCATAAATATGTTCCTGGAACAGTGTTTAACCATATTGTATATAAGACCGCGGAACATTAACTGGCAAGATTGGAAATATACAACTTACGTCAATTTCACCCGTTACAGTCAAAACATTTGAAATGGGCAGGACAAATTGACGCGGACGTCTGAGAAAACATTGGATTGAAACTTTCAATCCACCTCAGCAATTCTAACTTGCCATATAAGTTAAAGCAAGAGAAAAATCTAGTTTTTAACGGTAACTTTACTTAACTTTAACTATAGTAAATATTTTATAGTAAAATTATAAGTGAAATATTAAGTATAATTAATTAGAGAACTTACAAGAAAATTAATTGGATATCTTTAGCCAGACGACCGAAGTTTTAAGAAAATTCTCCAACATTGCACAGCTATCTGAAGTTTTGAAAAATTATATCGGAATTACCAATACTTTCATATATTCAGTTCTTTAGTATATTTTTTAAGAAACATTTATCAATATTTCAAAGGAATGGCTATATTTCTTTTCTTTGCCTTGCAATTTTATCTCTGACAGTCACCTTTTATTAAGGAATTACCATAAATTTGAATTTTTTTCAAACTTAGTTTTACTTTTTTGTCATAATACATAACCAAAAATTCAGTCAATCTTTCAAACATTTTAAAATTCAATTGAGTATATTTGTCAGAAACAATTTATTACAAGAAATATAAATTAAAACAAATACATATGTGATGTCTTCATTTAGTTTTAAACTTAAAATTGACAAAAACTGTCACAACAGTAAAATAGTTTTTTCCTTACAAGAATTTAATAAGTATATCGTTTTTTTGGTGGGACACATGTTGGAAGTTCACTGCCCGCTCTCCTCACGGTTGGGGTTGTAGTGGCCCTTTGTGTGAATGGTGGAAATTCCACATTGTGATTCTCAAGGATTTTCTGCATCGGATTTCTGGATCCACGAGATCCCTGTTGATCAGTATGTTTTCCATTGAAATCGTTAATAATGTTCTGGAAATTCTTTGTGGCCTCTTTAAGGTCTACTACAACTTTTCCTTTGTAATGTTTTTCTAGAATGTAGACATCATTGTTGATCATAGTTTGACGCAAATCACGTCCGGCCGTTGTGGAAAATGTATATTTATTAATGTTGGTATTTATCAACGTAGACATTACTCGGTACTTGAATGACGTCTGGGTTTCAGTTATTGCAATTTTTTTGTTTGCAATATCTCTTTCAATGTTTTGGATTTTGCTCTCTTTAGCACGACAATTGGCCGATGATTCTAACAGCATTTTCTTCTCGTTCGGATGTTTATCGACATCACTGCAGCTCTCAGGTCCCTGACATTCGCCCCACGGACAGCGTCTTCTAGAATGATCATCTCTTAAATGACATTTGCTACATTGTGGAATGGTTTTGTCAATGATTACTGAATCGGAACAATAGCGCTTTTTAAGATCTGACAGATACGTTTTAGCACTTTCCAGCTCAACCCGTTTTTTTTTTAGATTCTCTTCTAGTTCTGTCATCATAAGTTCAGTAGGGGATTTATACTCGAAATCACTCGATGACATACTAGCGCTACCATTACCTTTGTTTTCGTCCCATCCGATATCTGTTGAATTGCTCTCATCATAACAAAGTTTTTGGGGCGCAAGTCGACGTGTCTCCTGAACGTGTTCGAGTCCTTTCTTGCTGTTTGGAGTCTGCAGCTTAGCTACAGCATTCAGTATCATGCGCTGGTGTAGATCGCTTGGATGAACTTCGAATTTCTTGAAGTCCGATTGACACAGAAACTTCACACAATTACTGTTTATGAAATCTAATTTCTCGAAATCATCCTGGTATTTTAGTAGGGAACTATCGATTCCATTGAGCCATGTACGTATGCTTGATACCCGTGTCTCCATCTTGAACGGTAGGACGCAACTGAAATTTCCAACGCTGGCGGGATAACTTATACCAAAAATTGCGCCAAGTGTTCAGTGCGGACGTCCGTGAAAACATTACACATTAAAACACCCAGAACACTTATAAAATAGACAAAGGTCATCTGCGTTTAATTCTTGAATTGCATTTCCTACAGCAATTTTGAGATTATTTTGTACCAAATCATGATAACGCTGTTGTTTTAACAGTAATTTCAATTTATTAAAGCATCTTTCTGCAGGATTCAAATCTGGGGAGTATGTCGGAAGAAAGAAATATGTGACCCCCATTCGATTAAAAAATCTTGTTAGCTCAATCTCTGCCTGATATTTGTGTATTGCACAATTGTCTACGATTATAACATCGCAGGTTCAATTGCTGGTACACCACCCGGCGTAAAAGTTTCCGAAGCTTCAGCCCAAAAGTTCAAGAATGCTTGGGATTAGACGGTCCATCTACAAAATTGAAATAAGCAGGTCCATCTAATGAAACGAACAGATTGAGAGTAATATTTGCATTTGGAATAAATCTCCCTAGCTCAATTGCCCTCTCGTTATATTTACTGTGGCCATAAAATCGATGAGCAACTGTTGTTTTGAACCCACTTTCATCAAAAAATTTAACTTTTCTCAGGTTAATTTGGCTAACAAAATCTATGTATGTTTGTGTGTACTGCATATTTTCAGCAGTAAAACGCTCCTTTGCCATCCGCGTGATTTTTTTAAATGTAAATCTTCCAGATGGAAAAAACTTAAGAACTGGATTAGAAACATCTTTTTCTGTTATATCAGAGGTGGGACTAAACTGTTTCAGCTTTTCTACGATTTCTTTGTAGGTAGTAGTCGGTTTTTCGCGTAAACAAGCTTCAATAAAAACGACGTCATCTTCGCTAAGTTTCCTTGTTTTTTTTTCCGCCACGTTGTCCTGCGCAAGCGACCCCTTCTTTACAATATTTCAGCCAAATTCTTTTGACGGTAGAAGAGTGTATATTAAAATTTTTGGAAACTTTACCTAACTCTCCTCTGGGAATGAACCCCGTTTCAGCGATGGCCCCACTTGTTTTTAAACTTGTTACTACTGATGTTCTAAAGTCATCAGACAACGCCTTGCCTTGAGTATATTCTCTTCCGAACTGGGATCTTCTCATGTTTTCTGATATTTTCACTCGCTTTGCTGATACTAAATAAAATATTTTTTGATCGCATTAACTTATATAGCAAGTCAGAAACGCTGAGGTGGATTGAAAATACACTTCTTATAACTACAGTTTCAATCCAATTTTTTCTCAGACGTCCGCATCAATTTGTCCCCGCCCATTTCAAATGTTTTGACTGTGACAGGTGAAGTTGACGTAAGCTGTATATTTCCAATCTTGCCAGTTAATGTTCCGCGGTCTTAATATAGAGACAAACACTAACTTGTTTTTCTGAGGTTTGGGGTTTTGGGTGGTTTGAGCTTCTAATGTGTTTAACCGTATTGTATATAATATAGAGACAAACACCAACTTGTTTTTCTAAGGTTTGGGGGTTTAGAAATAGCGACTTGTTTTTTTGAGTTTTGGGGTTTTTGGGGTTTTTCGCTTTTACTGACCACACATCCTGGCGAGCTCCTCCACAGGGGGTAGTATAGGGGGTGTGGTGTTCATCAGATAGTAGATGACCAGCATGGTGAGGGCGTAGGAGGACAGGCGGTTACAGGCCTGGGGATTCCCCGCGATGCCCTTCAGCTTGGCCCAGTACCTTATAGTGTAGACCAGTGGCTTTATCCTAGCGTCAAACAGACTAAAGGTCTGTAGGAGGCGCGTGTTCTGTAGGGCGAGTCTGAAATACGTAATGAATTAATTGAATAATATTTATTTTACAACGATTGATAAACAAGTTCAACAATTTGTACAGACTAAAGGTCTGTAGGAGGCGCGTGTTCTGTATGGCGAGTCTGTAATACAGAAAGGACAGAAACTCTATATTCAATTAAATATCAAACCCATGCTATCAGTTGATGAGGAATTATTCTACCAGTAATTCTGAAATATTGTATATTTACATGTATCAGTTGATTTACTTACTTGGAACTTATAACAAATGTGTACACAAAGTCAAGATTTAAGTTAAATAAACAACAAATCAATATTATGGTTTGGCTTGTCACTGGAAAAGATCAGGTAATTATAAAATTCTTATTTCTGACCAGCTACAGAAACATTAGCAATTTTAATTAATTCTACTGTAATTTGTGTGCATTTTAGAGAATTTTAAAATGTTAAAAAATTCTTTTTTCCTTCATAAAACTGAGTGTCTCTTTATCTTTACCTACTTGTTATTGATAGAGAGGTCGCACTTGATCTGTGAGTTGTAGTCGGTGAATCGGAGGATCGGACAGCGCTGGCTTGGGATGATGCGCGTGTCCATGCACGACGGAGCGTGCTCAGTGATGATGCGCTGGATGAGCTTCAGTTTGTCCATGGGACGCATGTTGTCCACTTCCTGTTGGGAAAGGGGGCCACTGTTTTTCTTCTTCAGTGTGTACAAGTCCTTGATGTAGGGTAGTACTATGTTCTGAGGGACAAACAAGAAAGCAGTTAGCTCAGAGGCCAGCACAAGAGAATACAGATGAAGGAAATGTCAGTGTCATTAATTTAGCTTTAGAGAGAGGAAACACATTATCACTTGATAAGTTTACATATGCATGAAAACATTTTTCATTCAATGTTAGTACACCAAATTGCTTAAAAAACGATTCTCGATTGAAAAAAGATTTCATGTTTTTTTCAGGACTCATCTATAACCTAAATTAGAAATCCCCTGATCTGATGCTGACCCACTTACTGAGGTTCGGCAGGGAATTCCCAGTTTTGTCAGATCAATATAGACATCCATGTCACAGCCCTTGATTCCGAAACCATTGACTGAGGATCCAAACTGGTTCACTGTCATTCCTAGTACATTAATAGAAAAAAATCACCATCAAGATTTTTCTTTATTTAAATAGAGAATACTGTTCTTATAGCTTTATACATCTCATTTAATTTATCTATGCGATTTTATTTTTAAAATCTGGATATGGTACATACTAGTACATACTAGATAGGACAAACACTTTATAGATATATTATAAGTGACTTTTTGCTTTAAATATTTAAACACTTTTAACTCATAACGTAACATAAAAGCTATCGGCATTATAATATACCGGTAAACAATGCTCACAATATACAAATTAGACAAATAAATTGCTGGAATTGATAACCTCAAATTAACAGATCAAGTGCATTTATATCACATATATACAATGTATGTACACGTATATTTGGAAAGCAATGAATGATTGTTGGGATGCTTTTGTACATCCCGAGACAAACCTGGAAAGAACGGACTGAGTGCGTCCTCCAGAGTTTTACAGATCGTGTAACGAGACTGGAATTCGGCTGTTGTGACCTGGGTTAGCTCTACTAACAACATCACCTGGGTCTGAATCTGAGGGAGAGCAATGGTCATGTCAAAACTAGGACAAGGTCAAACCTAGGACAAGGTCACTTGATCCTGCAAGGTCACGACTGAATGCGACTGTAGTGTCTGATAAACCACTGTTTAAAGAACTACTTCACAATGTCAGTTACAATACTGATGTAACAGTTAAGTCGTTACCGATACGGATCAAGTGGGAGTTCAAAATTAATGATGAGATTTCTAAATACAGGAGAAAACTGCTTGAGATCTTTGGATGTTAACTACTTGGTACTCAACATACCAAGGGGAAAATGATACATTTTAGAACCTTTACAAGAGCTTGGACTTTCAGTGGGATGTTATATCTAGTTTGCTCAGTAAATCAGGCTGTCAAATGTTGACCTCCTTTCTTCTAATTCATCAAGAGAAGCTCATTAATATTCATAGACTGTCAAGAGCAGAAAGTTGTTTGACCAGATCTGCTCTGCTGTGTGAAATTGATGCTGTTTCGATGAAATATACATCCCTGGATGAAGTCAGACAAGTGTCATTGCTTTCAGTGTATTCATATAATTATATATTAGCCAGTGACTGGACAGTTAACCATGAGTGGACCCGGCTTTCATCAAATTGGAGTTTGTCATGTACTGTCCAAAGTCCAAGCTCTTGTTAACACAGTTCTAATTCAGTTATTTGTTTTATAATTTTAGCTAAATTCTGCTTGAAGGTATTCCATTCTTCTATGTCAACACCCAAGGAAATCAAGCACAAACAATCATTTCAAATAAACTGATTTAAAAGATATTCATCAATGCATTTAACATGCATGTAAAAAGATGAATTTCATATTCAATTAATAATTTGATTTGTTTTTACATTCATTGACATCAAAACAAACAACAGAACAAAAATTGATGATATCCCCATAAACGACTAGAAAATCATGATTGAAATTATCAAATGCTCACACGATCTTACATTATAGCAGCTTTATACTACATCATTGCTGCCTTACTCCTTCATCATAGCACTCTTAACCGGACAGTAGGAAGCCTTACCCCGACACACTGATGCTGCTCCAGATAAGTTTGGAACTCCTTCACATCGATGGGTACGATGTCCTGACCCTCCGAATCCTTGGCCCTCCCTTGCTTGATGGGTGCAGGACCTTTTATTTTCCCCTTGCGCCGTGGTTGAGAGGCTTCGTAGGGACCCATCTGTATGTTGTTGGCGGACAGCTTTTGGTGTAACTCGTTATACTTCTGCCACGGCAGATCCTTATTGTTATCCTCCCTTTGCCATGGAAAGTAGGGCTCCGTACGCAGTTCTTTAAATGTGCGCGGCCTGATCTCTATTCGCTGACTGTTAATGACATGCTGCCCATAAGTCGCCACTGATCTTGCTGTGTCAGCTGATACAAACTCCACAATGGCAAAAGCAGGAACTTTCTGATATAAAAACATTGTTTTCAATAAATACAAAATTCATCAGCTTTGCTTGTTATGCTAACACTTGGCAGAAGAAAATGAGCTTATCAATAAACTTTAAAAGTCATCAATCAAATCACAAGCAATGATTAAAATGTTGCATTTAAAAGCTAGAAAAATATTTTCATTGAGTTCACAAAGATTAATATGTAAAAGGCGATGGCTTACAGTTTTCATGGATTTCTTTTCATCATAAACTATTTTTTCCACCGGTCCAAACATGCAGAAGTAGGCCAGCAGTTCATGCTCCTGAGTGGAGGGTGGGAATCCCCGGACGTACACGCTTCGCTCTGACTCGTCCTTACGTCGTTTGTACCGCTCCAGCTGGACCTGATGTCGCTTCCCATTGACATGGTATTCATAAAGATCCGCTACAAACAGATTTTACTCGTAAATTAACAAATTATGAGATAAAATAAGATATAAAGGAACCTCTATAACTTTCTTTATAGGTTGTAAAAAAATGAATAAAATTACTTCATTTGATAATCATTGGGTTAAATTGTTTGTAGGCTAATTACTGTTTGCAATTAAAATACTATTACTTTTAATTTAACATCAAGCTATTTGAAATAGCTAAATAAGTTTAAATAAAACCTAAATTCAACAATAGTAGCAGATATTGCTAGGTACTTTCAGTTTTTAACCTGTTAACCATGGACCATGCCATGGTTATAGTAATTTTTACCTGAGGATATTTCACACTGACATATATCGCAAATTACAAACATGATAGAAACGATAGCGTGTGTTCCTATCAAAATAAATCAATCAGGACACAGGAAAGTTTTCTTGGAAGGCTTCCCCAATACGATACACAACTTTCAATGACCAGCCATGATGCCGTAACGTTATACTCTCGAAGATGTGTTATCGTCAACTTTTTGTGTAAACCTGAAAGAAAGTAAATAGATTTAAAGAGAATTTGTTATAAAAGAATGTTATTTCGTTGCACAATTTGTTAGTTAGTTGCACGAAACACTAGAACTGTAATGTTTTCTTCTCATTTGCTTAGAGAGTTTCAAAGATGGCTGCGCTCATTGGAAGAGTGTGGCGAAGTGCATTTACACACGTTTTAAGAGACATTTCTATTGTTTCACCCCGAATTCAACCAAGTAATTCAATGAAAATTTCTGTTAACATTGATTATATATCTTGTCACATGAAAAAATAAAGTCAACGGAAAATCAATTCATTTTTTACAACATCCGTTCGAATTTCCTTAAATGTTATTATCTTGATTCATGACAAATGAGCATTACCGCTGTACTGTTTATCGAAAGCTAATGAAAGTATCGATATTGCAAGTTACTTTTTTTCAGGTGGTCATCCATGTACAAGATGGATTTTTGGTAAGAATGCCAACTCATTGCAAGCAGGGAGAAGTTTGTCCTCTTCACCACATAGTTTATCTGCTAATAAACCCACTACAGGTACCACAGCAGACAATTCGGATGAGGTACAGGTACATTAGCAGAATGTTGAAGAAATGCACACAAGAAATCGTGGCATTTAACTGTCTAGCTATATCATGTGTTGATTTGTCATTTTCAGGTTTTGTCTTTGAAGTCAACAACTTCAAAGAAGAGGAAAAAAAGAGAGAAAAAAAAGCATCAAGGTAAGATATTTTGTTTCACCGAGCCGAAGGCGATGTGAATATTGTACTTCAAGAGGAATTAAATCATCGTATTGATCGAAAATGAAGGGCCATGTCCTCTTTCAAGGGGAGATTTGCAAGAATCATTAAAATTTTGTTTTTTTTTTTCTAAAATCTTCTCAAAAATCATGTGGCCAGAATAGCTGAGACTTGTTTGGAAGCATCCTCAAGAATGTAGATTCAAGTTTGTTTAAATCATGATCCTTGTGGGGTAGGGTGGGGCCACAATGGATGGTCAAATTTTTCATAGGAACATATAGAGAAAAGGCATTTAAAATCTTCTTAAAACCCAATTGGCTAGAAAAGCTGTAACTTGCGTAGGAAGTGTATATTCAAATTTGTTTAAAGCATGATCCTTGGGGGAGGATGGGGCTACCATGGGGGTCAAATTTTTGCATTGGAATATATAGAGAAAAATCTTTAAAAATCTTCTCTTAAAAACCAATCAGCCAGAAAAACTGTAACTTGCTTGGAAGCATCCTTAGAAAATTTAGATTCCCTGTGGCCACAATGTGTGGTAATATTTTACTTAGGATTATATAGGGAACAATCTAAAATCTTCACCTCAAAAACTAATTGACGAGAAAAGCTGCAACTTATGTGGAGGTATCCTCATCTCTAGAAGTGTATATTCAAGTTTGTTCGATTCATGATCCTTGATGGGAGGATGAGGCCATAATGGGGGTTAGAATTTTTACTTATCATTATAAACATGTAATAAATAATCTTTTAAAATCTCAAATTGGTCAGAATAGCTGTTACTTATGTGGAGGCAACCTCAGGTATCATAGATCTAAAGGTTTATTTTTCCAATCATGATCCCCTGGGTTGGCGTTGGGACACAATAGTGGGGAGGGGGGTTGAATTTTGTGTAGGAATATAAAGGAAAAATATTTAAGTGTACATTCAAGACTGTAGATGGTCTCTGAACAAGTCTTGACCTGAACTTTGTCATTTAAATAATTTTAATTTAAACTGAATAGCAAGAACAACACCTCTCTCTTTTTGTAAATTTTTATTTAGTATTAATATTAAAGGTAACAGTAACATGATACGTATGCATTTATATTAGTAAATGTTAGCACTTTTCATTGAATATTCATATAAGTATATATAGCATATAACTATAGACAAAACATACAAAGCTCAAGAAGCATGCAACACTTGGTAAAAGATTACAACAGAGCACTATTTAATCATCACTTATTCTCCACTACAGAACAGCTGAATTTCATAACAACTCAAACGTAACATGTATATTAAGATCTAAAGAACTGATCTAGAGCAATGTAACAATCAACAGAATTAACAAACTAATATGTGGATGGATTGAAAACAGCACCATACATCACAAAGCACAAGCACAGCAAACAAAAGTAGCACAAAGACATTATAATATGGATAGCACAAACACAGCTATTGAAGGTTTGCAAACACATCACATATCACAGACATAGCACACTAGCACATTCACAATGATGCATTTCACAGACATCACATTTCACAGACATAGCATTTCACAAGACATTGCACGCACAGATATCTCAGAGCACATTCACCAGAAACAGGGCACACTCTTGATGACACTGGATGACCTCCTCTTGTTGACCCCTGATGACCTACGGCTTCTGTTCCTCTTGTTTGAGAACCACTTCTTAACCTGCTCCTCCTTGACTCCTCCTCTCCTGGCCAGGTCCTGGATGACGTGAGAGGGTGGGTAGGGGTGATCTCGGTGACTGTAGTACCATTCCTCCATCAGCTGAACAGCCTTCTGGTACAGGGACGGTCTGCTACGGAGGATGCTCTGGGTGGTGGTCTGTTGCTGTGGGGTGGCGGCATGGGTGGGTTGTGGCGTGGCAAGATTGTCTTCCAGGAACTGAAGACTGCTCTCCACACGGTCCATGATGCGATGGTGGGTGATGTTGTAGTGTTGGTTGATGCTCTCTCTGATGTGGAGGGGCTGGTTGGAGTGCTGATGAAGGGCACAGTAGCGGTCAGTCTCCACCTGGGCACTCTGGTACTTGAAAAAGGATGACAGGTCATTGATCTCTTGGGGATGGAAGGGACGGAGGGTCTGGAATCTCAGCAGAAGTCTCTGTTCACGATCGGCTGGTGAGATCTCTGGTTGGACGGACTTGATGAGCACGGAGGGAGTAGATGTGTCGGCTTCTGAGCGGAGGATGGACTTGAGAGCAGTGAAGATCTCTGTGGAGGAGATGGTGCTGTCACTGAAGATCTTCTTTGGACTGGGTGGTGGAAGACACTGAAGAGCAAGGTGGAGGTCAGAGTGAAGGTCTTTGTCTTTGGATTTCTCTGGTGTGGGATGGTTGCTGAAGAGGGAGGTGAGGCACTCATCAAATCTGGTCTCCGCTTGACTGGTGTCCACGCTGGTGTTAACTGGGCTGGTGGGGGGTTCAGGGGTGGGTGGGATGTCATCAAAGATGGTGGCCTTGATGATGTCCTCAAGAGTGGTGGTGAAGTTGATGGCGATGGCAGGGGAGGAAGAAGGAGAAGCCATGGTGGATCACTACACTGACACTAGAACACACTAATGACACTAGAACACACTAAATGCACTATTCACACTGAATCACACTTTCAAATTTCACTAATACACTTTTTCACATAACACAACAAAGAGAGCAGTGGTATTTCACAACACTTAATTAGTGCACATTTTCTCCACCTAAATGATATGCGGATTTTATGTGTAGAGGTTGACAATAGCACTATGTTAGCTTAGATTGGTTTACAATGGGTGAATGATGACCAGCCAGCTTGCTCTGTCTTTTTATAGACCCAGATTCTGATTATTTTCAGCTTGGGGTGCTAACGAAGATTATCATTGGCTGATAGAATTTTAGTTGTGTATTGATTGGTTAATTAATCCAATCAATTAAGAAGCCAATTTATGATTAAGTTAATCCATGATTGACTATAATTGATACACAGTAGCTAACAGATCAAAGTGATAAGTTAATCCATGATGGACTATAATTGATACACAATAGGTAACAGATCAAAGTGATCAGTTTATCCATGATGTGTTATAATTGATACATACTAGGTAACAGATCAAAGTGATAAGTTAATCCATGATGGACAATAATTGATACACAATAGGTAACAGATCAAAGTGATAAGTTAATCCATGATGTGTTATAATTGATACACAATAGGTAACAGATCAAAGTGATAAGTTAATCCATGGTGGACTATAATTGATACACAATAGGTAACAGATCAAAGTGATAAGTTAATCCATGATGGACTATAATTGATACACAATAGGTAACAGATCAAAGTGATAAGTTAATCCATGGTGGACTATAATTGATACACAATAGGTAACAGATCAAAGTGATAAGTTAATCCATGGTGGACTGTAATTGATACACAATAGGTAACAGATCAAAGAGATAAGTTAATCCATGATGGACTATAATTGATACACAATAGGTAACAGATCAAAGTGATTAGCTAATCCATGATGGACTATAATTGATACACAGTAGCTAACAGATCGAAGAGATCAGTTTATCCATGATGGGTCATAACTGATACACAATAGGTAACAGATCAAAGTGATAAGTTAATCCATGATGTGTTATAATTGATACACAATAGGTAACAGATCAAAGTGATAAGTTAATCCATGATGGACTATAATTGATACACAATAGCTAACAAATCAAAGTGATTAGCTAATTCATGGTGGACTATAATTGATACACAATAGGTAACAGATCAAAGTGATAAGTTAATCCATGGTGGACTATAATTGATACACAATAGGTAACAGATCAAAGTGATAAGTTAATCCATGGTGGACTGTAATTGATACACAATAGGTAACAGATCAAAGAGATAAGTTAATCCATGATGGACTATAATTGATACACAATAGGTAACAGATCAAAGTGATTAGCTAATCCATGATGGACTATAATTGATACACAGTAGCTAACAGATCGAAGAGATCAGTTTATTCATGATGGGTCATAACTGATACACAATAGGTAACAGATCAAAGTGATAAGTTAATCCATGATGTGTTATAATTGATACACAATAGCTAACAGATCAAAGTGATAAGTTAATCCATGATGGACTATAATTGATACACAATAGCTAACAAATCAAAGTGATTAGCTAATTCATGGTGGACTATAATTGATACACAATAGCTAACAAATCAAAGTGATTAGCTAATTCATGGTGGACTATAATTGATACATAATAGCTAACAGATCAAAGTGATAAGTTAATCCATGATGGACTATAATTGATACACAATAGCTAACAGATTAAAGTGATAAGTTAATCCATGATGGACTATAATTGATACATAAAAGGTAACAGATCAAAGTGATTAGCTAATCCGTAATGGACTATAATTGATACACAGTTGCTAACAGATCAAAGAGATCAGTTTATCCATGATGGACTATAATTGATAAACAATAGGTAACAGATCAAAGTGATAAGTTAATCCATGATGGACTATAATTGATACACAGTAGGTAACAGATCAAAGTGAGAAGTTAATCCATGATGGACTATAATTGATACACAATAGCTAACAGATCAAAGTGATAAGTTGATACACATGATGGACTATAATTGATACATAATAGGTAACAGATCAAAGTGATAAGTTAATCCATGATGGACTATAATTGATACATAATAGGTAACAGATCAAAGTAAAAGCCAATATATGATTGATCATAACTAATCAGATCAAAGGAATGGTTAATATGATTTCATTTCATAACTAATATACAGTACCTGACCAAAGTATTAATACTAACAATGTTATAGTTTCACAGTCACAGGTAAATTAGACGTACCGGTAATAATGATTGGTACTAACTAATGATTGATTCACCGATCAAAATCATTGGTACATATACAAATACTGTTTAACTAGACATAAAGGTGAGAGTTGTTAATGGATTCTTTCTACTTCTGTACCTTTGAATAATGCAGCCAGCCAGTTCAAAATATTCAGCGATATATAATAATCTAAATTTATATAGGGATGGAATATGAAAAAGACTCCATTAACTCCATTAATAAATTCATTAATAATGCTGATTCATTGGGAATTTTGGTCATCAAAATTAATTAACATCAAAGTACATTAAATTTAAATTAAGTGGCCTTGTTTCAGTAACTGTTGTACTTAGCACAATATAACATAAAGTAGCAATATTAAGACAGATTTTCACTGGGATTGAAAGAAAATTCAAAATCAACTAACAATCGAATAATGAAGCTAGATATAAAGGAATAATTGTAAAGAGATAAATGATAGATAATAGGAGAATAAGGAGTCTGTAGCAGGGATAATAACTGATTCTCCTACAGAAGAAGAAATTAAAAGATGTCACTACTATATAGAGTAATCTAAGTTTTACAGTAATATGGATATTAATTTTCAGTATCAAGTATGGACATTGTAATGAAACATGTTTTGGAGCTTTTAAGAAAAATTATAATGCCAACATTTTGAGTTTATGTTGTTCATTTTTACCACAAAAGGTACCAGTACTTGCCTATTTCCCCAGGAGAAATGTTCACCCATTTCAAAATAATGTTATACATGTAGTGTGTCCATCTCTCATACTTACAATATTATAGCTTACCTGTGATTGTTTACTTACCTGTCTTTTCAGGTACTTCAAAGCAGGATGAGGATAGAGAGAGACAGAAGAAAGAAGAGTTGGTTTTGTTGTCGGAGGAAGTAGAACCGGTAGGTCCAGACATTGCGAGTTAGATCAAATGGAAGGACAGATGTTGTTGAATATCTTGCACAAATTTTCCAGTGTACAAGTTTAGATGTAGATTTAATCAGTCCCATGAGGACTGTCTTATGGTGACAAAAGCGGATTACTTGATCAGACCTAGTACTTGGATTTGTATAGATTTGAATGAATGAGGAAAAATGTAGCCAACTTTTTGATGTTGATTAATACTTGAAACTAAATAAGTGCAAAGGAATATCAATTAGTCTTTGTAAATACATCAACATATGTGTAAGAAGGAAAAGCTGTACAAAAGCTATTGTGTGCATAGATGTATGCAAGCTTTGTTAGTATTTATGGTATATAAAAGAACAACAATTCAGTTCATACCGGTGTCATATAATACATGTATTTTTAACCCCATGAAATATTGAACCTGAGTTCCAAATATTGGTGCGCAATATTGAACCCCCCCTCCTCCAAATAAAATATTGAACCCCAGGTTCAATATATAATGGCTGTGATATATTGAACCCCCACTGATTTTCATTTGTTAATGGAGAGAGGGTTCAAAATATTACGGCCACCATATATTGAACCCTCCTATCATTTTCATTGCTATTGGAGAGTGGCTTCAAAATTTAATGGCCCTGATATATTGACCCCCCTCCTATTTCCAATTCCCATTGGAGAGGGGTTTCAAAATATTATGGCCGTGATATATTGAACCCCTGTATGATTTTCATTGCTATTAGATAGTGGGTTCAAAATATTATGGCTGCAATATTGAAGCCCCCTCCTATTTTCAATTCCTATTGGAGAGGGGTTTTAAAATATTATGGCCTCAAAATATTTAACCCCCACTGATTTTCATCATTATTGAGGAGTGGGTTCAAAATATTATGGCCGCGGTATATTGAACCCCTCAATGATTTTCATTGCTATTGGTATTAAAATTTTATATCAAAATTTTTTGACAGTTTAAAATTTTAACAAATATATATAACTTTTATTCCTTTGAAGTTAATATGCACCTTTGAGTTTCAGTTTATGTTTCCTGTACCAGTAGTTACGCATTTAGAACTCCCTTGACTTTTACAGAGAAGCCCCAGGAGATGGGTGATGGATAGATATGGAGAATTTCATTTGAAAGATGTCAAGTCATCTAAAAAATCTGCTCCAGGTAATTGATATAGGATATTTATGAAATGTTAACTTAATTCTGTTTATTGGATTACAAATATTTAGGTTACCATAGTATTTAAAGAATAAAATACTCAAGCCCTTTTGGGTTCTATGAACTTTCAAAATACTGTTTCAAACAAGGAGAAGACACATGGAAAGAAATGAAGGAGGATCCTCCAGATAATGGCCAGGCCTGGTTAATCCCGGACATTTATGAGTCGGAGGAATTCCGGAGGTGTGTTCAGGAGGCAGAGCGGTCCATCCTCGTCCACTGTCCACAAGCGACCATCTCCGAGTGTATCACTGTCTGTGAAAGCATGGCCTCTGTCTCCAGAGTCCTTAAAATTCATAAGAAGGTCCATTAATGTGTTCTCGACAGCGAACTTCCTTTAATTTATTATTTAATTTATTCCATGGTCAAATGTTTTGTACGAGATGTAGGTCAAACGGAGAATGATCCAGACTAGAAAACTAGTCAGTTTTATAGCGAAGTCTCATCTCAGATTTTTTTATTTGGTATAAAGAATACTTTGAGTTGGGGGATGACTCTTTTAGTCTGTTGATCTGATCTGAATACATCATGGTTAAGTTATTATTTTCTGTTATTTGCAGGCTTTTCTAGTCACCTACGAGAGGGATATTTCAGACATTCTTGACGGAGGGTTCCGTAAGTGTAATGTAAGTCCAGAATTCAATAGATTCTTTATCTACCCTGAATCAATAGAGGATGTACAGCAAAACTCTTAATATAACGTAGTATTACATGCATATAGTGAATTTACGGCTATAACAAATTCTTATTTATGTCCTGGCAAAGTGCTATAGAATATTGCTCCATATAATGAACACGGCTATAACAAATTTACCACTATAACACAAAGTAATTTTAAAACCCCTGCTGGCAAAAGTTTAACATATTTTATCATTCATGTAAGCAATATTTTGAGAGTCCATCATGGCATATCATCTGCTCTAGACAAAGGAATGTGTTGTTCTGTTGATGCTGGACTTATCTGCAGCATTTGATGTGATAGACCACACTGTTCTTATAAATCGTCTAGAATTTTCTTTTGGAATAACAGGTTCTGCCTTGTCATGGATACAGTCATACCTCTGTGATCGACATCAATGTATTGCTTTAGGCCAATCTAAGTCTAGAGACTTTCAATTGAATTTTGGTGTTCCACAGGGTTCGGTCCTTGGACCAAAGCTTTACAGCCTGTTTGCTAAACCAATTTGTGATATTTGCCATAAACACAACATGATAGGGCATGGACAATTCAGGGTTCACTTGATTCAGTTCGGTTTCGATTCAAAATGCTACAGTTTATTTTTTTCGGTTCGATTTGATTAAACATATATCAGCCTTAATATTTCTCATTATACATAAAAATAATAATCTTTACCTTGTAGATTCCTTAACTTAAGGATAACAAACAAAAAAATGTTATGTATTCTTTTAAAATTAAATATTTAGATGATGAAAAACTTGCAGGAAATATGGAAAAACTTGTTGGCAAAACTGTATACAAAGAATATTTGATGATATTATTGGTTCACATGCTAATACAGTATCTAGAAACCATTTTGAAAATAATTTGAAAAAGTATTTTGAAAATATAGTTTTCAGAGACATTAAAAATATTAAAGAAAAAGGTAATGGAAAATTGTCATTCTACAGCCAATTAATAATTTCACAAAATCTAAACAAACTTGAAATTCAATCATGCATAAATTTTTCCATTTCCAAGAAGCTTCTTTTTTTTTCCACTCAAGAATAAGTGCCCACAAATTACAAATAGAGGTTGGCAGATATTGAAACCCTAGTATTCCAAGGGATGAAAGATATTGTATTAATTTTTATACTGTTGTTGAAAATGAACATCATTTTTTTTATTTGTTTGTCCTCTTTATGAACAATTTTAATAATGCATGTATTTCTTATAAAAGTCTTAATCCAGCAGATGTTCAATCAACAAGAATTAACATAAGAAAATCTATGTACTAGCTATAATAAGGTGTGTATGACTTGCGCCACATGTGGTTTTTGTCAATAAATTGAATTGAATTGAAATTAGCAGACATTGAGCTGGTAGATACAGTTGTATATTTAAATTGTGATGTACACAAGGTACAAATCGTCATTGATTTATCCTCTTTTCCATCAACTGATAGGAATTGAAATGTCCCCACACTTCTGAGCATCTACTGGCAGCCATTTTTGTTTATAGATGTTAGGAAAATTTTGAACTGAACTGAAATCCGGAATTCCGGATCGGTGCACCGAATCGACAGGAATGAATCGCAGTGCACCAAACTTTTTTGTGCTCCGCATAGCCCTACAACATGAGTTTTCAGCTCTATGCCGACGATACTCAATTGTATATGGTAATTACACCAACTAGCAACTGGATAGATATAGCATCTCGTTTGCAGATTTGCCTGTCTGATGTTAGTTCTTGGATGTGTTCCAACTATTTTAAGATTAATCAATCAACTCCTACACAGAACATCGCCATTGTATATAAAAGAACTGGTCCAGGACTACAAGCCAAATAGGTCCCTGCACTCAGAGAGCTCTATGCTCCTTGTTCAGTCACGTGCGCGGACTAGGTCGTATGGTGACAGGTAATTCGACGTGGTCAGTTCTACATTGTCGAACAATCTTCCCCAATATCTTAGAATAGAGAGAAATTTTATTCGTTTTAAAAATTATTGAAAACTTATCTTTATACCAAGGCTTATCCAGACTATTCTTAAGCATTTACACATTTAAACTTTATTTTATTGAGTACAGAGACAGCACAGCATTGATTTTTAATGTAAACATAATTAGTGTTCAAGTTTATTGAAGATACATGAAATTTTAAAATGCAAACATAAAATACTCAAATTCAAATATCATACAATGTACAAAATTTTTGAAACCATTTGAAGTGAAAAGGTTACACTGACATTTTGAGGTCGTCTGAGTCACTCAGGTGACTTATTGCAATTAGTCTTTGTCAGTTGTCGTGCAACATGTATCGTGTGTTAACAATTTTACACTCTTAATATCTTTTTGAAAACTACAAGTTCAATTGTTACCATTTTTAGTTTGAAGCATTTCTAGGGTGAGAGGAATCTAATTGTGAAATTCATGGCTCTACCACCCCTGGGACCTCATGGGTGGGGCAAAACATGCAAAAAAAGGCCAAATATTCAGAAATCTTCTTCTCTACTCGTACACATGGGGAAAGAACTAAATGCATGGTTATGATGTCCATGAAGTCCTCTACCAAAATTGTTAAATTCATTGCCCCTGGGTCTGGGTTCAGGCCCTAGGGTAGGGCCAACATGACCAATAATTTTTTAGACTCTGACAGGTACCTGTAAAGTCCAAAACAAAACAAAACTAAACCAAACCAAAAACCGAAATGATACAAATCCGAGAGAGAGAGAGAGAGAGAGAGAGAGAGAGAGAGAGAGAGAGAGAGAGAGAGAGAGAGAGGTGTACATGTGGCTACATGTACCTGTATGATTTGCCTTTAAAACTTATCAGCGACATATCAAAGTATATACAATGTTTCGGTTCTATTTTTATACCCCCGCAAACAAAGTTTAGGGGGGTATATTGGTTTCACCCTGTCCGTCTGTCTGTCTGTCTGTCTGTCTGTAGAGGCAATTTTGTCCCCCCTATAGAATTTTTTACTACTGAACAGAACGGTCTGAAAATTTGTACATAAACCAATCTGAAGATGTGCACCTGCAATTTTTATTAAGATCAGACAAGATTTAATGATTTTATGACAGTTTTCATTTTCCTTATCCAAAATATTGTACATTGATGTTGAAAGCAAGGGAGGTAATCCTTATAGATTTTATTAATTAATTACTGGTAAACACTCTAAAATATATTTATATAAATACATCCAGATGGAGGTTTTCTGTCTTTTTTTCTCAGCCAATTTTATGTTCTATAAGTATTCTATCAACTGACATTGCAAAGTTTTTGTTCGTCAATGATAAATTCTAAGGAGCTAATAACATCATCAAAGACAAGTGTGGCTGAATTCATTTGTCCCAAGGGGGGCATTATCTAAGCCATGGTTTAGATGGAGCATGTGTTTAGGGAAAATTGATAATCTGTAAAATGGGCAGTGGTTTTTGGGTTATTTTAATACCTGCTTCATATAAACGTAAAGTTTCTATTATTATAAGGAAATAAATTATCATTATTAATTAAGAATTTAACTTTTTTTAAAGCTGTTTAGATTTATTAGTAAAGTAAATTGATGAAGTGACTCTATAGGCATTACTGTAAATAAAATTCAAAATTATTGATATGATTGTAGTGTTTTGGAAATTTTGAAATTGTTTGTAATATTTATTTCTCCTTTTTACATAGTTTTAATAATATGCTAATTATGATAATATTTTGGGAGTTTATCCAAGTGTAACAAGCTCATCAAAGAAAATCATAGTCCTATGGGATCAATTGTTGATATGGAGTTGCATGTACCATAGGAAAAAGTGAGGAAAATTTGAAACAACTAATTGCATCTGTCGAGACTCTAATTAGAAACATATTCAAGGTTTTATCCACAGAAGAGCATTGCTTGGCTATTTAAAATGTACTGAAAAGGGAGAGGTTATTGAGACTTTGTTATTTTTTCTTTAAAACAATTAAATAAAAAAATATCATGGGATACAGAAATTTGTAAATGTATTACATATGTATTTACATGCAGTGAAGTTCTGACAATTTTGATTTTTTTCTTTGTTAACTAAATTTCTTTTTACAATTTCTAGAATTTTTTATGCCCCCCTTCGAAGATGCTTTGCTGCTGTCCGTCTATCTCTCTGTCGGTCGGTCGGTTGGTCAGTCGGTCGGTCGGTCCACCAACAGTTTCCATTCATTTTCTTCGCAGGGGTTGCACATATTGAAATGGAATGGTATACAGATTTATCATAATAACATCGAGGTCAAATTCGATTAGGGGTACGATTGAGTGATTTTCAACAGAATTTTGCCCCTTTGATGTAGAAAAATTCCAATTATTTGCAGTTTCCATTCATTTTCTTCGCAGAGGTTGCACTTATTGAAATGAAATTTAGTATACAGATTAATCATTATAACATCTAGGTCAAATTCGATTAGGGGTACGATCGAACCATTTTCGATAGAATTATGCCCCTTTGATGTAGAAAAATTCCAATTATTTGCAGTTTCCATTCATTTTCTTTGCAGAGGTTGCACATATTGAAATGGAATTTAATATCCAGATTTATCATAATAATATCTAGGTCAAGTTCGAATATGGGTGTGATCAAGTTATTTTCAACAGAGTTATGCCCCTTTGATGTAGAAAAATTCCAATTATTTGCAGTTTCTATTCATTTTCTTCGCAGAGGTTGCACATATTGAAATGAAATTTGGTATACAGATTTATCATAATAATATCTAGGTCAATTTCGAATATGGATACGATCGAGTCTTTTTCGACAAAATTATGCCCCTTTGATGTAGAAAAATTCCAATTATTTGCAGTTTCCGTTCAATTTCTTAGCAGATGTTTCCAAGGGAGGGGGGCATAAATGTTTCATAAACATCTCTTGTTTTTATTTATGTGTTGCAAACCTTTATTATTCAGTCACATTTGAAATTAGCTTTGCGGGGGTATTAGTCCCATTAGGACAGTTCTAGTTGGTTTTATTTTGTTTGGTTTCATTTCGTTTCGATTGTTTCGGTTGGTTTCAATTTCGTTTTGCAAGTTACAGGTATCCGACACTGGCCCCTGGACAATTCTTGGGCCCCACAAGTGGTTCAAAGTTTGATGTAGGTTTATATCCTATATATAAACACTTGTTTAAGATCTTCTGGAGAACAACAATGCTCAGTATCTGATAAGACTTTAAAATCATCCTGTTACTGGCTCAATGGTAAACATAAGAATATCTGGGGAAAAATTCAAAATCTTTGTATACAGAATGTATTCTACTACATTGTCGTGATATTTTGGATATGACTCCATAAAGCTGATTTTATTGTGTCTATTGTTGCTCAGGTGAGCGATGTGGCCCATGGGCCTCTTGTTTTCTGTACTTTTTCAGTTGTGAGTCGTAAATTCAATGCCTTGTTATTATGTCCATACTGTCCTCTTCTTAAATTTTGAAATTCATTGCCCATGGGGCAGGTGTTGAGGCTTTTTATCTTTTTTTTGGGGGGGGGGGGTGACAAATATGGCCATTTAGTGAACATGTATTTGTTTAAGTCGTTTGAGTCTATCGATAACCCATTGCTGTTGGTGGTGTGTCATCCTTTAACAGTTTTACATTTTTTACTTCTTCCTGAAAACTTTACTTTCCTGTGCATTGTATACTTGAAGCAATAAACTGTCTGCATGTTGTTTGCTTTATTAATGAAACTGTGAATATTATGAGATTGACCATTAAAGGCCTGCATCATTCTACATCTGCATGGCGTCCATGTTAATCTATTGTATCCTTGTTTTACAGTGTTCTTCTACTCCTTTTCAGTCAGATGCTGTTTCTATAAAACGGACAGAAAAAAGGGTGTTTCAGATGTGGATACACAGGAAAAAGTTTAACTTACCACAACAGACTATGTGCAAAAATATTTCAGTTCTGAAGCAGAGAAATTACCAAAGACTACTGATGAATGAAACGGTTAGAAACTACAGATTGAACAATACCACTTCAGGGGCTAGATCAAAAGTTAAACATGTAGATAGCTCCTCCACTCCAAAAAAAACCCAATAATAATTCATATTAGATCATAAAGTGCTTTGTAGCAGTGAGTGTGTTTTTATGTATTTGTTTGACAGTATGTTAAAAAAACAGCTTGTGTAAGTCATGTACAGCTTAAGGAGACTGGATGGTCAACAAATTAACAATCAGATATGCCTAAACTTTGATCTGTTTAGCTATTATTTAGTATTAAAAGGAAAATTCAAAATATTTTACATTTCAAATTTGGGATTTTCCTATAATTTTATATAAAGCTCTTTTTCTAAAGGAGATCAATGCAGTCCAAAATGGCCATGACTGTTGATCCCTCTTAAAAGGGCTTGTTGTCATTGGCCAATTGTAGACTCTATTATACACAAAACAGGTGTTATAATCAATTATCTCATTAAATCTTAGCAGAATTCAAATTACACACCCAATTATTTGTCATTAACTCATTATCAGCAGTCTAAGTTTGGCTTCTTTCGATACGGGGGTAACGTGTCAGAGTCAGAAGTCATGTGACAAAACAGACAAAATGGCAGTTGAAAACAGACATGTTAAAAGCACGGGACCAAAAAACACTGGCCGCTGGGCGCATTAGACAGGTGGCCGCTTAAATGAGTTAAAATATAGTGAAAAACAAAACGGGCGGGATTGAAACTAGCCGCACATGGTGAGTGGCCGCTGATTAAAGGTGGCCGTAACAGCAGGTGCAACTGTACTAGACTCTATTATATAATCTAGTATATTAATCCCCTTTAGAAGAGGAGGAGCTCTTTACATGTATAAAGATATAACATTCAAATTTTAAAGCTTGGATATTTGGATTTTTTATTTATTTGATAACAGTTTATGGTTTAAAAATCATATTTGAAATTTTAAGGCATATCTGATGGATAATCCTGTTGAACATCCATCCTGCAGAATAACATTGAAGTTAGAATTGATCCATTCACACTGATTATGTTGGGAGAAATGTCCAACAACTAGGACAGTTATTCTCTCCTGCCCATCCTCCTACATATATAATCCCTTTCACATTTGTATTGGTCAGGTTTGACTGGTAAGTCATTTTTTACTGAAAGATGGCATCATTTACCATCAACAGTTTTTAGCTCATCTGAGCTGAAAGCTCAAGTGAGCTATTCTGATCACATTTTGTCTATCGTCCGTCTGTCCGTCTGTCTGTCCGTCTGTAAACTTTTCACATTTTCAACATCTTCTCCAGAACCACTGGGCCAATTTCAACCAAACTTGGCACAAAGCACCCTTAGGCAAAGGGGATTCAAAGTTTAAAAAATTAAGGACCACGCCCTTTTACAAGGGGAGATAATTAGGAATTATTGAAAATTTTGGAGAAACTTTCAAAAATCTTCTTCTCAAGAACCATTAGGCCATGAAAGCTGAAACTCATTTGAAAGCATCCTCAGGTAGTGTAGATTCAAAGTTGTGAAAATCATGACCCATGGGGGTAGGATGGGGTCACAATTGGGGGTCGAATTTTTACACAGGAACGTATCGAGTAAATCTTAAAAAATCTTCTTTTCAAGAACCAATTGGCCAAAAAAGATGAAACTTATGTGGAGGCATTCTCAGGTAGTGTAGATTCAACGTTGTGAAAATCATGATCCCCAGGGGTAGGATGGGGCCACAATGGGGGGTCGAATTTTTACATAGGAATATATAGTAAATATTTAAAAATCTTCTTCTCAGAAACCATTTGCCCAGGAAAGCTGAAACTTGTGTGGAAGCATCCCGAGGTAGTGTAAATTCAAAATTGTGAAAATCATGACTTCAGGGGATAGGGTGGGGCCACAATGGGGGTCAAATTTTTACATAGGAATATATAGAGGGAATCTTTAAAAATCTTCTTCTCAGAAATCAATCAGCCAGGAAAGCTGAAACTTGTATGGAAGTATCCTCAGGTGGTGTAGATTCAAAGTTGTGAAAATCATGACCCCCAGGGGTAGGGTGGGGCCACAATGGGGGGGTCGAATTTTGGCATATGAATATATAGAGTAATTTTTTAAAAAATCTTCTTCTCAGAAACCATTTGGCCAGGAAAGCTGACACTTATTTGGAAGTATCCTCAGGTAGTGTAGATT
This sequence comes from Magallana nippona, assembly GCA_033439105.1. NCBI lineage: Eukaryota > Metazoa > Mollusca > Bivalvia > Ostreida > Ostreidae > Magallana > Magallana nippona. The sequence goes on along the minus strand of CM065926.1, from coordinate 62,158,534 downwards.
CAAATTTGTGAATATCATGACCCTCAGGAGAAGGGTAGGGCCCCAATGGGGGGTCGAATTTTTCATAGGAATGTATAAAGTTAAATATTTTAAAAATCTTCTTCTCAAGAACCATTTGGCCAGGAAAGCTGAAACTTGTGTGAAAGCATCCTCAGGTAGCGTAGATTCAAACTTGTGAAAATCATGACTTCCGGGGATAGGGTGGGGCCACAATGGGCGTCAAATTTTTACATTAGAATATATAGTAAATATTTAAAAATCTTCTTCTCAGAAACCACTTGCCCAGGAAAGCTGAAACTTATGTGGAAGCATCCTCAGGTAGTGTAGATTCAAATTTGTGAAAATCATGACCCCCGGGGGTAGAGTGGGTCCACAATGGGTGGGTCAAATTTTAACATAGGAATATATAGAGGAAATCTTTAAAAATCATCTCAAGAACCATTTGCCTAGGAAAGCTGAAACTTATGTGGAAGCATTTTCGATAGCGTAGATTCTAAGTTGTGAAAATCATGACCTTTGGGGTAGGGTTGGGGGCTTCAATGGGGGTCAAATTTTTACATAGGAATATGTAGAGGAAATCTTTAGAAATCTTCTTCTCAGAAACCAATGAGCCAGGAAAGCTGAAACTTATGTGGAAGCATCCTCAGGTAGTGAAGATTCAAGTTTGTCCAAATCATGATCCCCGGGGGTAGGATGGGGTCACAACAGGGGGGGGGGGGGGGGGGGGGTGGGGGGGGGACAAATTTTTACCTAGGAATATATATAGAGAAAAATCCTAAAATCTTTTTCTAAAATACCATTTGCCTAGAAAAGCCGTAACTTTTGTGAAAGCAACTTCAGATAGTGTAGATTCAAATTAGTTAAAATCAAAATCTTGAGGAGTAGGGTGGGGCCACATTGGGGATCCAGTTGTACAAAGGAACACATTTTAATAATTCATAAAAACTGAAATGTTATTATACCATATATGGTTTTACTTATATGCAAGCATTTTTACATATTGCTGATTCTTTAGAATTGTTTAGACTTTGGCCCCTGGATGATTCTTGGACCTCACAAGGGGTTTAGAGTTTGACGTAGGTTTATATCCCACATATAAACAATTGTTTAGGATCTTTTTGAGAACTGCAATGCTCAACATGTGATATGACTGGGGGGGGGGGGGGGGGGATGGATTTTTATTTATACAGGATCTACATGTATTATACTACTTTGTCCAGATATTTTTGTATTATGACTCCATTAAGCTGATTTTATTATGCCTATTGTTGCTCAGGTGAGCGATGTGACCCATGGGCCTCTTGTTGAGTATAATTTAAAATAGATCAAAATGATACACAGAAGCTAGACATCCATACAAACATATTCATATATAATATTTGTATAACGGTATTTAAGTTTCCATATTTCATGCATAAAAGGATTTTCAAAAACACCTTCCCCTCTAAAAATGAGTAAAAAGTCCTGAATGTGAAAGGGTTAACTATTTGAAAGAATGAAATTTTTTATTTGAAATGGAAAAACTTTTTTTCTTGCCCCTTACTAGAATTGTTTTGAATTAATAGAAAATGATTCTTATTAATTCTTGTTTGTTCATTTCTTTGTGTAGATAGAGAGGCAGATGAAAATCCTTGGCAACAGATCAAAGAACCAGTCAGAGAGACGGCAGGTGTTGTTCTTCCTCAGACAGTGTATCCAGGACGTGGTGGACTTGACCCGACCCAATTATCTGGTGGTGCCGTTTGGATCTGTGTTAAATGGATTTATCTGTGATACAAGTGACCTGGACACTGTTCTTGTTTACACCGTGTGTATATCATCATATAATGGGTGCGTTCAGAGTATTTCCAATGGTACCATCACCTATTTGTCAATGGTAACAATTTAGACCATAGGTACCAGTGGATTTGTATGTACTCTGAACGGGCTTTGGGGTACAATTGGTAAACAGTGGTACCTTTGGTATATCATTTTTACATCAGCGGATTATATAGCAGAAAATGTCAATGGTAAGAAATTTTCGCAGTGGTAAATGTTGTCTGCCAACGCTCGTACTCTGAATGCACCCTTTACATGTATCTCTGTCTGCCTATCATGAGTGTCAAAATCACTTTGATGTTAAGAGTTGGTCATCCTATTTTAAGCTTTGGTTGATAGATACTTTAGTTTCTTTTTAATAACTCTTTTAAAAAACTTCAGTGAACTGTACCTTTTGCTATTCCTGACCTGGGAGTAAGCTGTAAAACAGAGCTCAAAAGTCTTCAACAACCATGACAACAACAGGCCATTCAGCTAGATAACACTGTATATTGTTGTTTATTTAAGGTGTAATATCCCTCTGCTATTAATTTTACCATATATTTTTAAAAAAAATTTCATCAATTTTGATATCAATAGATTCAAATGAAACAAAGTTGAAGTGATGAAGCATTGCTAGATTTTTTCAAAAATTAATAATGTATGTAATCATGATATGAAGAAAACTATACATAGTGATTAAAAAAGCAAAATTTTACCATCGCAACATAAAATTAAAAATATTAAATGTATATGAAAATAACATATAGTTATATACATTGTCAATTCATATTACAAGACATAATGAAGCGCTGCTTTTTAGTTCAGAATAGCACTTTGTAACAAAAAAAAATTTGTAACAAAAATTGCTTCAATCAGCAAAAGTTATCTTTCTTTATCGTAGACAATTGAAGGTTTTACATACATGTTTTACATACAGTACATGATAAATTGCCACAGTTTCTAATTTTTCAGAAAAGGTTTTCTGTTTTTAAATTTGGATAAGATAATAGTAAATGGATCCATATGTTTTAGAAATGCTAAAAATGTAAACCAGGGCAAAAAGGCGATCAAATGAATGATCTTCCACTAATTGGTATGATCTCAATATCGGGATATATTGTCTTGCATAAAACGTGATATTGGTTTTTTGAGCTCACCTGAGCTGAAAGCTCAAGTGAGCTTTCCTGATCACTTTTTGTCCGGCGTCCATCTGTCTGTCCGTAAACTTTTTACATTTTCGACTTCTTCTCCAGAACCACTAGGCTGATTTCAACCAAAGTTGGCACAGAGCATTCTTAGGTGAAGGGGATTCAAGTTTGTTAAAATGAATGGCCACGCCCTCTTTCAAGGGGAGATAATTAAAATATCATTGAAAATTTGTTGGTATTTTCAAAAATCTTCTTCTCAAAAACCATTTGGCCAGAAAAGCTGAAACTTGTGTGGAAGCATTCTCAATTAGTGTAGATTCAAGTTTGTTCAAATCATGATCCCCAGGGGTAGGATGGGGCCACAATGGGGGATCGAATTTTTACATAGGAATATATAGAGTAAATCTTTAAAAATCTTCTTCTCTGAAACTGACCAGCCAGAAAAGCTGTAACTTGGATGGAAGCATCCTCAGGTAGTATAGATTCAAGTTTGTTCAAATCATGATCCCCAGTGGTAGGGTGGGGCAACAACGGGGGGGGGGGGGGGGGGGGGGGTTGAATTTTTACATAGGAATATATATAGAGTAAATCTTTAAAAAATCTTCTTCTCAGAAATTGATCAGCCAGAAAAGCTGTAATTTGTGTGGAAGCATCCTCAGGTAGTGTAGATTCAAGTTTCTTCAAATCATAATCCCCAGGGGTAGGATGGGGCCACAATGGGGGATCAAATTTTTACATATGAATATATAGAGTAATTCTTTAAAAATCTTCTTCTCTGAAATTGATCAGCCAGAAAAGCTGTAATTTGTATGAAAGCATCCTTAGTTAGGGTAGATTCAAGTTTGATAAAATCATGATCCCCAGGGGTAGGGTGGGGCCACAGTTGGGGGTCAAATTTTCACATCGGAATATATAGAGAAAAATCTTTAAAAATCTTTTTCTCAGAAACCAATCAGGCAGAAAAGCTGTAACTTGTCTGGAAGCGTCCTCAGGTATGGAAGATTCAAGTTTGTTCAAATCATGATATTTGGGATAGGATGGGGCCACAATGTGGGGGGGGGGGGGGATTTCAAACTTTTACATTGGAATATATAGGGAAATATCTTTAAAAATCATTTGCCTGGAAAAGTCAGTTCAGATAGTGTAGTTTAAAATTTGTCAAAATCCTAATCTGCAGGACTAGGGTTGGGCCACATGGGGGGGGGGGGGGGGGGGGGGGGGGTCCAATTTTACAAAGGAAAACATTTAAATTATCCACAAAAACTCAAATGTTATTATATATGGTTTTACTTATATTCAAGCATTTTGAATTATTGTTGATTCTTTAAGATTGTTTAGACTCTGGACCCTGGACAATTCTTTGGCCTCACAAGGGGTTCAAAGTTTGATGTAGGTTTATAATCCATATATAAACAGTTGTTTAAGTCTGATCATTTTCTCGAGAACTGCAATGTTCAATATGTAATATGACTGTAAAATCATCCTTTTACAAAAGGGGTCAATGATAAACATAAGAATATGCAGGGAAATTTTTAATATACAGGATCTTTTATACGACATTGTTCAGATATTTAATTTGTAGATGACTCCATAAAGCTGATTTTATTATGTCTATAATTGCTCAGGTGAGCGATGTGGCCCATGGGCCTCTTGTTTTAAATTTTGTTTTTCCATATTTGCTCTCTCAGAATAGAAAACCCTTATTAAATTTTAACATTTGAAATGTTATAAGTTTCAAACGATGATAACTAAGTCTAGAGTTTGCAACTATCTTGGTCACGTTTTTCCCAATTATAATTCATTCACCTGTGAACGAGCTATAAATAGAGAAATAAAAATTTTCCATCCAAAAATTATGTCACCTAAAATATCAAACACGTACTGTTGATGTACTGAACTACAGTAGTACATAAAATTTAGTTATATTTTTAAAAGAATTAATCCATTAGGAGGGGGGGGGGGGAGGGATATACATGTAGATATTGCATCATAAAAATTTGATCAATATGATTCGCTTTTTGTAATTTTTTGTAAAAGTTTTCTTTACTTTTTTGCCAATTGCTAAAAGTTGGGGTTGAGTTTGTTCCGTTCAAATTTTCTTTTTCTATATTTGCATTTAAATAAACATAAATTGGGGCCCAGCACCGCTTCCCTTGTTGCTACATGCCTTAATAATTGTGAGTCAACAGAAACAGAGTGAGATTATTTCTACAGAAGTTATCTCTTTTATCAGAGGGACATTTCACCTTAATACATTGCTATTGATATAAACTTTTCCACATTTTAATATCCACTTCGCCACATTCTACATTTCAGGGAAGCAGACAGAAGCAGGGTAACGAGACAGTAATACTAAGTGAAATAGCTAAAAAGCTGAAAATGTTGGACAGTTATAACAGCATTTTTTCAATATTAAATGCCCGTGTTCCAATCATTAAATACCATAACAGTCTCTTGGATGTTGGTGGAGACATTTCCTACCAGTAAGTACGCACTTGTTACAACCAGTCAAATATTCTATTCAATGGATATGTTGAGACTAATCATATCAGACAAAAGTCAAATTGTACCATTTAGTGGAGACTTTATAACAGTAAAAAATACAAATTGTGTTAGTAAGTTGAGACTAATCATACCAGACAAAAGTCAAATTGTACCATTTAGTGGAGACTTCATACCTTTTTTAAAAAAGAAGGTCAAATTGTATAATAGTAACAATTCTATATTAAAAAGATTTTGGCTGTGAACAAAATGAATTCAGAACCACTGATTTTTTTCTTGATTGGGAATTACTTTGTGACTGTTTTGACTACCGTTAGTTTTAATGTCTCATTTTAGATCTATAAATTTATCAGGAAAAACTGCCACTATATGTCTGAATGCATTAAGCCATTGTTCTCCAAGTGTTGTTCCCTTCATTATGACCATTAAGCTGTGGACAAAGCTGTACGTAAACTGGTTCCCTTCCAAGTTTGTCTTCACAGCCTTAGCTTTGTTCTATCTACAGCGGTGCCAAATCATACCCCCAATTCAGAATATCAAAGTTACAAATGGTATGTATCCAATAACTCAACTGAGTCACTTTAATATTTACCAATGCATTGTGGGATCCAAAGCTATCTGATGTGTGTCCTTGGTCACTCAGGTTTGTTTGTCTGTTTCTTAGTTTCTGTCTCTCTATTTCAGTTAGTCTTTCATGTTATTAGGACCCTACTCTGTGGACGCCCTATAATGATCAGTCTGTCCATCCGTCCTTCTGTTGTCTGTCCATCCAAGATCGTTTACCTTCCCTTGGCCCAATCTGGCTCATACTTTACACACAGAGTGCATTTGGGTTAAGAGTGTGCAGTGACCTTGAACCATGTTTTCTAGGTCTAAGGTTAAAGTCATATCAGAATTATATGAAAAATCCTTGTCCGGGGCACATCTTCTCTCTCCATTTGGTCCAATCCGGCTCTTACTTCACTCACAGAGTGTCTATTGTCAAAGGGTGTGCAGTGACCTTGAGTGATGTTTGTAGGTTAAGGGTCAAGGTCATATCGGACCACTCATAAATCCTTTTATCAGAGCATATATACTCCACTTAGCCCCATTTGGCTCATGCTTCACATAAACAGAGCTTTTGAGTAAAGGGTGTTTAGTGACCTTGAACCAATTTTCAAGGTCAAATGTGAAGGTCATAGCAGAATTATATGAAAAATCCTTGTCAGAGCATATCTCCTATCCCTTTGCTTAAACTTCACCAACATGGTGCCTTTGATCAAAGGATATGCAGTAACCTTGATTGATGTTTGTAGGTCAAGGTCATATTGGATCATACAAAAATCCTTTTTAAAGGCATATATACTCTCCACTTAGCCTTATTTGGCTTTTACTTCACTTAAACATAGCTTTTAGGTTAATGGTGTGCAGTGACCTAAACCATGTCAATATGAAGGTCATTGCAGATCTCTTTATAATTAGTTTTAGACCATAGGTTATTTCCCATTTTCTTAATCTTTTTCAGATTGAACAAAAATGCCTGTATGTAAGGGGAAATAAGATTGAATGAAAAAATCTATGCCAGCTGGAAATTTTCTGTTATAGGTCAAAGCAAAATTCTCTAAAATGCTTTACATCCTTTGTCTATTATCTAAGTGGGGCCCTTTGAGGTGGTTACCATGGTTTCTCTCTCATTCTATCAGTATCTCTCTTTTCCATCGTTATTATTCATTATGTTGTACATGTATATTATTTTGCAATTAAGCCAGTCTGTATGACGACTGTTACATGTTATCTTTTTCTAGACTTTAATAACTTTCTGTTCTGTTTATTACAGAATCTCCAGTGAATGTGGAGAAGTGGAAGTGTGTAGAAAAAAAATCATTAGACCAACTTCTCCGTGGATTTTTCCTGTTTTATAAAAACTTTGATTTCAACATACATGACATTTGCTTGAAATCTGGTAAAATAATACCCAAATTAGATCATCAACATACTATAATAATGAACCCATTCTGTAGTAATGAAAACAGTGAGGAATACATGGCCGCCCGGATCAGAGACTGGAATGTTGCCCGGATACAGGCAGCCATGGCGGAGTCCATCCGGATATTATCTGAGTCACCAGCAACCTTCCTCCAACCAACTCAAGAACAGTGGAATAATCAAAGAAATGAACCATTTGAGTTTAATAAAAGGAAAAGATGAAAAAAATAAGAACAAATCTTTTATTTATTTTGTCTCTTACACAAGGCATGAGAAAGAATGACACAAAGTAGTATAAGAGGTTACAAGAGCTTTAGGCATGTTGATTGATATTACCTTCAGAAATTTCACCGACTTGCTGTTAAGAGGGCTCGATGATCGTGGCCATTTTTAGACTGTGTTGATCTCCTTTACAAGAAGAGCTCTATATAAAAGTATAGGAAAATTTAAAAGGTGAAATATATCAACTTTTTCATTACTAAATAATAGTTTATAGCTAAGCAAATCATATCTTAAACTTTTAGGTAGATCGGATGGTTAATTCATTGACAACCCAGCCTCCTTAAGTAGAGTATACAGTAAAACATGGTTATAACGAAGCGCCAGGGATGGGCGATTTTGTTTCGTTATAAGCGTAATTTGTTATATCCGTCAATTTTACAACATGTAATATAGTCACAGGGACTGAAAATCACTTCGCTGTAAGCTTCAATTCATTATAAGCATGTTCGCTATAACCGTGTTTTACTGTATTTTTTTTTTTTAACAAAGTAATGCAAACAATAGATATATACAAACATTTTGATGATCAAGAGATAGTTTTAATAAATGAGAACAATAAAATATAAATCTTTATCATGAACATTTTGTACAGAATTCATTGAAAAGTAGAGAAATCAGATAGGTAAAGGGTACAAAGAGAGGTAAGGGAGAATTCAGATAGGTAAAGGGTACAAAGAGAGGAAAGGGTGCACCTGAAATAAAATAACAGTGCTGTACTTGATATAGAACTAAGCAAGATTTGTAGAAATATGTTTTAAAAAAAACAAAGTATTTACTTAATATCAAATAAGAGACTGAAGCCGGGATAGAATGATTACCAATGGGAAAAAAATTATGAAATGCCTTTTCAGTGTACAAAAAGCTTTAAACTCCTATGGTTACAATACAGAATTAATCAGTTCATACTTACAACCAATACCACTCTTAATAAATATGGTAAAAAGGACACAAAATCATGCAATCTAGAGGATGCAAGTATAAAACAACAACTTCTATTCGTATTTGAAAATCATTGTTTAGATCTATAACAGCGCAGCGCACACTATGTCCCAAACAGTTTCACATTTCTTTTAGGAAATATTTCACCAGATGCCAATTTAAGAGGAAAATATTATATCAATGGTCATTAAATCATATACATGCATCTATAGAAAACGCTGTTAAATGAAACCCTAACAATTCAAGGATTACTTTCGGATCTTAAAACTCATCTTATTACTTTAAAATACCTTGACACAAAAAGGGTAAATTTGAAAACTTAAACAGAAAATGGGGGAAATGGATTTTTTTAAAGTGATAAGTTGGTCAACATTTTGATTTTTTTTTCTTTCTTTTTCTACCTCTCCTTTTGAAAACCCCGATAGCTTTTACCATGTTTAAAAGAAACCCCAGGCAGATTAGAGGCAGGAACACATGACACAGTTGTTGTCCTGTTTTTATATATATGATTACAATTATTCAGCCTTTCATTTTACCCTGACCTCTTTTACAAGATTTCAGTAATACGGGATTGGAATGCATCCTGTATTAACAAGCTTTGTTATAGATTAATACTGGGTTTGGCTACCTGAGAGTTTTGTTAAAATGTCTACAGGTATAGGCTTTGTATAAAATGAAGACATCCTTGTAGATATGTCAACAATGAAATGCAGCACTCCTTTATGGCTTCTCTATGAATTCAGAAATAAAAAGAAATTTAAATACATATGATTGTACTATTTTATTACATAATTTTCATTCTATCTAGATACAAATATTATTCATATAAAAAGAATACAAAGTTATGATGATACAGACAGACAACAAACAGTTGCACAGGTATGAAGCATCGTTTTTTGAATGGCGGGTGAGGGGGGAGGCACAGCTAGATCTACCCCAACATGATCGTAAACACCCCCCCCCCCCCCCAAAAAAAAAAATTAACTTCTCTGAAACTAAAAATACTGATACGCTGAAGTGTCAATGGTTGCATCTTTTCTTATTTATATTTTGTACTGTCCAAAAAAGTGGAGAGGCTAGTCCGATGAAAATTTATTTCTGTAAACCTCATATTCAAAGAAAAAGAGCGGTTAATAAAAAAAATTAACCTCCCTAGGTGGCGCTGCACTGGACACCGATACAAGATTGGACAATGAAGATGAGCGTTAGAGTGGCACACTTATATGATATACTACTGCCTAAATCTGTAGACTGAAAATTTATCCAATCCTCTAAATAAGCAGTGAATAAAAATTCAACCGAAAGGTTGGATATAGGTACATCGCTCGACGACACAAATGGCAATGTTAACATCTCGCATTACTTCTAAATAGCACGGGAATAGAAATGGATTCGCTGATAACTTTTAAATAACCACTTAAAATTATTGTCTTGGCCTCTGAGCTGTTCCTTTGTACGCCAGAGGTACGGGAAGTGGAAGTCGACCTCTGCATATTAATAGTTCTGGTCTTGCCGCGGGACACAAATCCAGACTAGTACTGGCTTCGGGGCCACCAACGCTGAGATTTTCTCAAATCTGAGATTTCTCAGAAAATTTGAGTTTTTCTCACCAAACTGTGTCACCAAATAAATTTTTCCGGAAAGGCCGCTTGCGATAACGAAAATAAGCTGAGATTTTTCCGTAAAACTCAACTCTCGTGAGGCGACTCTGAGAAAGTTTGGTGGCACGCCGTTTTAGCAGAATCTCACCAGAGTCAGAAATCTGAGATTTGAGGCTGAGATTTGAGCTGAGATTTTTACATGTTAGTGGCCCCGAGGCCTGGAATGTCGAAGTTGGAACATTGAGCCTTGTTTTATCACTGTGAGTCTCCGTTATTATAAGAAAGTTTGCAACCGAACCAATTACGGAAACAAAATAGTAAAAAGATTAAAAGAGATTGTTAATACTCATGGACCAATGGCTTCGATATTTCTTTTCACCCAATCACAGTCTATAACGAAATCTTAGAATTAAGTGCGCTGTTAGGCAACTAGAATTTGGAATCCTCCATTTCCCCGTTACAGGCGCCGTTATAATGCCCACCCTCGGAAGAGGCGGTTGTTCTGTGAGCTCCCCTCGTTCGTGTCTCCTTTTTGGCGGGTCTGTTGACAGTGCACAGGATGCGGACCAATGTCATGGAGACAAAGACCATAAACAGACAACAGAAGACCAGGCTGTACAACAGGATCTCCAGCTGAAACAACAAAGGTCAAGGTCAAAGCTCAAGGTCATACAGCAGAGCGGGACTTAGACGTATGTCCTACATCTACTGAGCATTTTCTCCTCTATTTCTTAAGCAAACTAATTAATATTGGGATTATAAGTTGTATAGAAACATGGCAGGGCTAAAATCTAAACGACCCAGTTCTTTATAACCAGTTTATCGATCGGTCAAAACCGTCAGCAACCTAAAAAAAATCACCGTATGCACGAAATAATCTGTTGTCTGACTCAAATTCTCTTATATTATAAGAATAAGTAGCTATTTCTTCTATCGTACTGACGTATATTTACAAAAGCTTATAGTTACTTTTACCTACTCTTTATTAATAATTCAATAACTTGTAATAAGAAAGATGTAAAAAAAAAAAAACAAACAAACAAAAACAAACAAAAAAACAAACAAAAAACAACGATAAAATGCTATCTTTGATGATTCATGCGGTCAATGAAGATAGCGATCATTGCAGAAAAAAATAAGGTAACTTAAATTACGTCTTCCGAAAATGAAGACAAATATATTGATATGGTAGTTTTTTTAAGTAGTTACGATATCTTATCCATACGATCAACTGAAACATACATGTACTTAATCGTAATAAATTGAACACTTCTAAAATTTACCCTTCATTTATCGATTGCGAAGAATATCGCAAGGCAAAGCAGATGAATGTCGCAAAGAAAATCATTTATACAAGTAATAATCTAATTAAAGATAATTAATCTGTATTAATTAAACTTCAATTTCAGACCTTCACAGAAAACACGCCTCACATTCATGTCTTTGTTGGTGTAATGCAGAGAGCTTACCTGAGTCTCTGTCATCCCCCATTCTGTTCTTGCCGCTAAATAGAAAATGTCGTCGTCATTAAACATATATACACTACAAGTAACTTGTTTCATACAGCGACATCTGATTATAATACAATGTAACGAATTCAGCTACGTTACTGCCTACCAGTAAATTTTGCCACTTGAATTTTATTTGCATTTTTTAATAACCAACAGAAAGCCAAAACCAAGAGAACTAGTAGTTACGTAGTCAAATTCCACTAATAATCATATGACATACTTATATGACCTATTCGAATTTATCGTCGGAAACGTTCGCTCAGTTCCCGCTGACAGGCTAATGTATACAAGACTTTGAGTTTCCGAAGATGCTATAAAACCTACTTATCTCAATAGAAATTTCCCCAACGCATTAGTGATTATTTTTTGTGTTAAATCCCGCGAAATCACTATTATTAGAAAATGGTATAACAAACAAAACCAAACTAAGAAACTGTTATGTTTTGTGTACGGAACAAGGGGATATAGCGAGCCCTTACTATGCTTTACCATATCTCACCTGGACAAATGATTTCATGGAGCCTTGCTCCCAACCCCCGATCCTTGAACGCTGGCGCCAAATCGTGCCAGAGCCTCTCCTGTTGGACCAGGGGCCACCGTCTCCTGTCCCCCGTCGATGTTTTGTACCCGTTGTAGATCACGTGACTCCTGCTATGGACGGTGTACGGACGCCAGCGAAGCTCGTCATCGGAACTCGGGTAGCTGCTCAAAACATTCAGGTAATACTAAGATAATGAACTCGAGTAGCTGCTCAAAACATTCAGTAATGAACTCGGGTACCTGCTCAAAACATTTGAAGGTAATACTAAGGTAATGAACTCGGGTAACTGCTCAAAACATCCAGATAAAGCTAGTAATGAATTTGCGGGTAAGGTTGGGTGGGTAGGTTAAATTTATAAAAAAGAAAGATTTTTTTAAAATCTGTAACACTTTCTAAACTTCCTGTTTTACCATAAATTCTTGATAAAATTAAAGCTCTGTAACTTATTTTTTTCAAAGAGTGAGGTATGTTGGAATTAAAGGGGGAGGGGGTGAATTGGCATTCCGGGTACTGTCCATTTATAGAAATAATATTCTATTCAATCAGATGATTTGATTTTGGCTTTTATGTTCAGAACTATGTACCTTTGTTAAATTGGTCAGAAAAAACAGTGTGACAGATATTCTACGTGTCTTTCTTGTGTCTTTCTTGAAAATAACTTTTCAAAATTGCTTCTTCTTTTTTTTTTTATATTTTTTAAACTTTCGTTTAACAACACCGCTTTATAATTATATAAAAAAAAACGGCACCACCCCACTGACCTGTCCTTCAGGAAGCTTTTAACTGCTGTCAGGACGAGAGTAGATGTGGCGTCAGAGTCACAGCCCTCGCCCCCTCCCCGGAACAGGCACAGAGGGTCGCTGGTCCCGCCTTGTAGAACGTAATAGGGTTCCAGTAGGGCAAGGAACACGAGGGCGGAACTACTGGCGCGGTCAAGGTCATACATTGACGAAATAGAGGCGTAATCGTACAGAAGCCTCAACACTTCATTACAGATGCTGTTAGCCGTGACGTCATCGGGAAAGTAAAACGTTTCCAGTAACGCACTGACGTTCGATGACGTCATGGTTGAAATCATGTGGATGACGTTTTTAAGAATGTTCGGAGTACACTGGTAATGTTTCCCCTGGATAACCACCGATGTCTTCCGATATATATACGACGGTGCTACGACATTAAGATGGACTTGTTCTGCATTACTGTGGATGTCTGAGCGCGTGTCCCATATTTCTCCATCATTTATCGGACCAAATAATGGTAAGGACCAAGAAGACTGATTCAGAGTTAAATTTAGAAGCTGTCCTGGGTTAATCCCGTGAATGCATTTACGTGAAATGGTTCCATTGCAAACTAACTCTAAAATTGATTCAGCGGTATCAGATTTTGCATTTGTTGGAAACGAGTAAGGAATATCCAGTGGAAGAGAAACAATTTTGGAAAACGTTTTAATTAGTTTCGGTGTATAACGGAGAATACGTGCATTGCCAGAGTCTGCTAAAATAGCGATATTATCTTCGTCTCCACCAAAAGAAGCTATGTTTCTCCTAACCCACTTAATCGCCAGAATCTGGTCTTGTATCCCATAATTCCCAGAAAGAAGAGATGTAGAGTAAGCAAACCCGAAAACTCCAAGACGATAATTGAAAGTCACCACAATAGCCTGTGTCTCCATGGCAAGGAACGAACCGTTCACCATGGCAGCTGCCCCACATTGAAACTGTCCATGGTGAATGAAAATCAGCACGGGAATGTTCTTGCCGGGGCTATCCCGCGGAATAAAGATGTTGAGATTCAGGCAATCCTCGCCGGTCAGGATGTTGTTTAGGTACTTGTGTACCGAGCTGTCTGGGGCCTGTAAACAGGCGCGACCGTATTCCTCGGCCCTCAGTGTCCCATTCCACGGCGTCACGGCAACAGAAGGCGCCAAGCGCCGCGCCCTGACCGGACTCTGGGCGTAACGGATCCCCAGGAACGACGTCCCCCATTGGTCTGACACTCCAAGAATCTTCCCATCCCGGGTTTCGATGAGATTTTGAGCTACACCTCTGAGAATTTGAATGGAGATTAGAAGTGCCAAAAAGCCTTCATTACGCATTATTTTCGACGGCATTTGAGTGACAATAGGCGGCTCATCAAATACACCTGTTGTTTATAAATACGTTTTAATCAGCGCTCATGCATTTCTTTACACCGAACAGAGCCATGTGCAGGTTCGATGTCACAGCTCCTAGGTATCTCCATGGTCTGGTGTTTTGAATAAACTTGAAAGTGATGTTGTTGACAGTTAATAGGAATTCCGCATGTTACACGTGACAGAGGGACATTTTGCGGGAAATGGGGGGTCCTTGTTTAGTGTTGCTTGTACATGGTTAGACCGTGTTTAACACGTTACTTCCGTAAGCAGGGCTGGGGATTTAGACAATGGTGTGACGGCTGGGCTTGTTTTCCCCTTGGGTCCTGCCCTGTATCGTGTTATACTATGTGGGTTTCTATACGTGGGTCATGATAACCACACCCCTTACCTTAATACTTGTGCTCTTACCATTTTCTCCAGAACATGATGTAAACGAACAAGACCGTTTTACGTAATCAAAAATCCATCAAAAAACCCAAACAAAACAAACAAAAAGCGCTGAAGGATCCGTTTTATTTTAATACCCTTTTTTACATGTAGCACAGTTACACGTGTAATAAAAAAAATCGGTGATAAATCATCCTCATGATAGATCATTAATTTCTAGGTGTCAGTCACGTGATTTGAGATGAAGGGAAACTATACATACCAACAAGCTAATTTGTTTACATCACATTTGATTTAATTTTAATTTTTGGAAAACATGTTTATTACGATTATTAATTCCAAAATATAAGGCGGGCAGAATAAGATACAATATCGATATAATGATCAATAGCTCAATACACAAAATTTTCCACAATACTATGAGACTTTTTCTTACCGATAGGAAGAGACAATAGATGGGATAACTTTTTCTGTCGTGTCGATAAAAAAATCAATTAAACCGAGTATAATAGTAGCATTATTAACATTTCTTGCTACAGGTCTACACTTTTTCATGACTTAACGTATATAGTCCCAATCCCCATAAAAAAGAATTGAACATGTTCACCGACCGAAAGAACAACAGATGGAAGATAGTGAATGGTGTAGTTAATTTTTCAAACATGATATTATCATAAATTTTCTTCTTGAATTATATATATATATGTGTGTGTGTGTGTGTGTGTGGGTGTGTGGGTGTGAGGGTGTGTGTGGGTGTGAGGGTGTACACACGCACCCTCTCTCACATACACCATCACACATATATAGAATCATGAGTAAGTCTATCTAGTGTACCTCGAGTTCCTCTGGATTCTCGGGATCGACATCCCAATGTCTTGTCTTTTTTTAACACCCTAAAGAGAAAAGAAAGAAAGGAAGTTTTCTAAAATAATTTAAAGGAATATCTTCTCAACTCTAAAAGATACATGTATGTATCAAAATTAATTTTGTTCCTCTTTTCAGTTCTGCCATCTATTTTCGCTCCATCGCTTGAATTTTTCTCTTTATATGATTATTGTTTTTCCAGTGATTGTCTCATTTACTTTAAAAAGTGTTTCCGAGTCAATAATGCGCAACATTAACTTTGAAGATGTATTAAAGATCACAAACCGTCCGTTGCGTCGGACGTGAGTTTTCTTTCTCGCTTATGATTTTTAGTACAAAGATGTAGTTGCCACGTTCAAATCCGGTGTTTCATAATTATATCATTTAGATTTTAGTTTAGTGCTAGTTTTGTAGATGTTTTTCTCCTTTCATAAGTAGTTTTTATTTCGTTGTCCTGAAGAAGGGATGGATTGTCCCGAAAATTTGACAATATATTACTTTATTGTTCGTGTCGTTGGTTATTTTTGTGAGAGAGAGAGAGAGAGAGAGAGAGAGAGAGAGAGAGAGCAGCAGCACTTCGTTCGACGTTACCTAGACCCACCCCCACCCCTCTAAAAAAATCAAGCACCCCAACAAAAGGTATAGAAATTTCTTATTTACATAAACTTCCTCTTGTATACCCACAATGTATGGGGTGCTCCTGCTTCACGATCCCTGTTATTACAAGGTATCGCTATTTGTCATCTCTCTGTATTTAAACCAGAGTACGGCGGTTGAATTTTCACCTATATACACCTCTATACAGCTGACGCAGATATACTAGATCAAACATGGCTTCTGATGTCGTCGCCCTTTTCCGCAGTTTGAGGGCCATCCGATCATGGATTTTCATCGTTCTAGCTTTTGTTTCGCCGTATAAGTTCATTGACATAGGATCGCCTGTAAGTAAAAAAAAAAAACGTTTTGTATTAGGCAAATTGGTCATTATTGGTCAAATATTTTACTTTCGTCAACCTTGTCTGGTATTACTTATTATAAAGTTTCCCAGATTTAGTTACTTTGAAAATACTCGTACTCGTAAAATCCTGTATAAATACACACTACTTTAAAACACCATCGCAAAAACCATTTTAACAAAAAAAAAATCACAAGATTTGGTTCTTATTGCGATGTTGACACACTTCTATTTCCAATATCGCCGTAAAATGTGAAATGCCAAGAATATATTAATTGATCTCGAACAAAAATCACCAAAAAAGTGAGGTCCATGTACGACTATATATATATATATATATATATATATATATATATATATATATATATATATATATATATATATACTTCTTTTAGGCGGCACCATGTACATTAACAAAAATGAGTTGAATTAGTTTTGTTCGAGAAAGCTCTTTATATTTAACCCTATACAATGTATACACTCGGCATAATGACAGCATACCTTGCTGCTTGCAGCGATCATGCAGAAAACCATTCGGAATAATTTCTTCTCAGAGCAGAAAAAGTAATAGGTGTGTAGATTTCAATTTTTACGTAATTGCTCCTTCCAAAGCTACCCCGGGTGATTCTTGCGACTTCCGACGTTACGGTTGAACTAGAAAATTTGAAGTAAAAGGGCAAATTCTTGACTTTTTCATTAAATACACTCAATGCCTTTTTGGGTAGATATTTCAATTTATTATCCTTTTATTTACAAAAGAACATGGTTTTGACAATCTATTTTTTAACCGGGTTTTCCTAAGGAAAAATCCGGTTATTGAAATGGTGAAAATGGTAAATGGCGGGCGGGTGGGAGTCTGCCAAATGGGTACCCTTGTTGTACGAATAACTCCTCCTACAGTTTCCAAGATAGGAAGTTGTTCTTTTGCATATCAATTGTACATATAATAGAGGTGTGCATATTGCTGGAATTTGAATTTCCAATAATTTGTGAAAAAAATAACAGCTGTTGAACTTAGTCATTTTTTGGCAAAATATTGCATATAGAGTACCCCTATTGTACGGAAAACCCTTTCTACAGTTTTCAAAATAGGAAGTTGTTTATTTGCAAATCAATTGTACATTTATCAGAGGTGTGTATATTGCTAGGATTTTGATTTCTGATTATTTATGAAAAAATACCAGCTGTTAAACTTAGTTATTTTTTGGCAAAAGTATTGCATATTGAGTACCACATTTCTCTGGATAGGTAGTGTTCATAAATTCAGGGTTGACAAATGGTATTGGATACACACAAACGAAAACCCGATTTGCTATCACATTGAGAGCTTTTCTCTTTTATTTTTTTTTTACATATATTCATTGGTTGTTTTATATTCCCTGTGATTAAGGAGGTTGGGTGGTGAACAAATTATCCATCGGATCTATCTTATTTTTTATTTGTAAATTATTATAAAGTAAAGAAAAAATCCATATATTTTAGCCCTGAAAGTAAAGTACCGGTATTTTCCTATATCTTTACAGAGAGCTCTTCAATAGAGTATAAAAATGGCCGTGACCATCCAACACTACGTCATGAAAGGTCACGTGTTATTCATGAGCTGGAATCTATGGGAAGCCTTAACCTAGCTGCGTCGTGGAAATCGCGAGTATTCTTGCATTGAACGCGAAATTTCCAATTCACAGTATATTTTTTTCTTCTTATAAAACGAAAATTATCAGAGTTTGTGTTCATTTTGATGACATTGTTCGACCAATCCTATGTAAACGAAATTAAAACAATTATTGGTTGCTTTTGCTTCATCTTCGCTAGCCAAGGGTTTACGATCCTCTCTGCTCCTCTACAACCCTTGGCAGGTTTAGCCAATGTTTACAGAAACAACAGAGCGCCGCCTAGCATTTGAGTTAAATTGGAGCAACTAAAATACGAATTTTTTATCTAAGAGGTATTAGAAGAAATGGTCGTGTGAAAAAAGAAAAAATAAGAATCATTAAGAAAACCGATATATTTGTAATAAAATATTATCAGCTTATTCTGTATATATTTTTCATTTCCCATGCATTTCTGTAACATGATAGCGGCCCATATTTAGTAACCATCGCGGTTTTTCTTCAGTTTTATTTGTTCTCAGCTCAGGTCTAAGATGATATTTAAACTTACATGTAAATTAAAAGATTTGCTAGCTTCAAATAGTTTCTTTTTAGAACTGGCTTTTATATATGCATGTTCAGATTCAATCTGAAAAGAATAAAAATGTCAGCAATATACACTCCAAGAATCGCTTGATGTAGACAGAGTTAGAACTGAATACTGTGCAAATGGTGTACTAAAGCGTAACGCTGAATAGAGGACCAATCATTATTTGTCAATCATTTCTAAATAACTATACGTTATTTGTCGAGGCAAGAAGGTGGGGGGAATAAGATAGCGCAAATGCCCATTTGGTTTAGTCGTAAAATACAATTTCAAATTTATTTTTTTTTCCACTTAAAATATATTTGATAATGTAATAATACAAGTTTACAAAAGGACAATTTCTAACTATTATATCCAGTTTTGAATATTTCAACAAATGATAAGAAAAAAATAAACCCTAAAGTTTTGGTGGTATCGAACCAACAATCGAAAAACCCTAGCTCTATAAGGTTACCATATGTCTGGTGCTCTAACCACTGAGCCATTTCAGTCACAACAAAGTGCGCTGTTTAAATGCTATATATGCGACTTTGGCCACGAATTTACGGACATATTATTTTTCTGAAACGTTCAATTCTTGGGATACAGAAGGACAATTTTAATATACAGTGGATCACCTCTCCACGTTTTTGTTGATTGAAATCGGTTTGATTTCCATTACACTTTATTTAGACTATGACAAAAATATGGACTCAAACCCACTCTATAAAAGAAAACGCATTGAAGTGCTAAAAAAGGAGACTATTTGGAGGTTTTGACACGCATACGCTAGTTTAAATCAACATATTCCAAGTATTTAATATATTGAAGGATTACAAATCGATTTTATGTTAAATATAATTGTTTTTAATATTTTTTATAACACAATTATCAGATTTGTTGATATTTAAATTTTACAATATCGTATTTTTTCTCAAATAGGCATTTTACACGCCTTATTTACCCATCTTCTTTCTTAAACTTTATATAAACGTTTCTACTTTGCCCATTGTTCAGTCTTTAATGTGTACATTTCCGTTTTTTCATATCGAGGAACAATGCACGTACGTTAGTGCTATTCAATTGACGCGTCGACGTCAAAAATAAATCATCCACCGCTATATTGTACCGTATTTATCCAGAAACCCCGCCCTCTATCACGTTTTTTTACCCTCGCCCAAATACAGCTTATATTTCTAAACAGTTACCATTTATATTGACATTACAGACTCCATTTCAGTATCTTATTTATTCCTCATTCCGCGCCATTTTGTTTTCAGGAGGGGCGATGTGCTTACGTCATCACTGTAGTGGCCATCTTGTGGGTGACGGAAGCACTGCCCATTGCTGTCACGGCTCTGGTGCCAATATTTCTTCTTCCTATGCTGGGGGTGCAAAGAGGTCAGGACGTCTCCAAGAACTACGTGAACGTAAGTGGTCACAAACCACCAAACCACCGCCACCATATATAGGTCCTTATAAGGCGCTAATAAAATGGTTTCACACCAGAATAGTCTAAAGAGTTACAGGGCTTCGGACTCCCTCTCTTAACTTCCTATGTGTATCACTTAATTAAATTCAGAGTTAGTTACGTTGTGTACAAGTTGATGGGTAAAATTACGTAGGATTTTGCAGCTGTGTAGAGTAGGTTTGTTTTAATTAGAACGGTTACATCATTTTGGTCGTTTTCTTTTCTAAATGATTCGGCTACCAAAGCATGCTGTCTTAATCACTGTTGAAATATATTCGTAGCTTTTTGGATAACATACATTTGCCATGGATCAAAAAGTTGTAGAATATCAAAATCTTTCTGAATATTAGTAACTGGTTTTTGGTTTACCACGGTACACACGGTTCTGATTTAATGAATGAGAGCACTAATGTGAATCTCAGGTGCTTGAGGACAGACCGAACGCCCTCCACCCCTACCCCCACCCCCGATTTAAACCCCGGGGTAGTTGACTTTTTGAAAGAAATTCCTTTAAAGTCATGCACACAATATGTTCCATTTTAAATATTAAAAAAATAACGGAAAAATAACGATTAATGTAAAACCACACACACACCCTTCTTGCATATAAAAAGAGGAAAGGTTGCCACTCCGGTTTGTTTACATTACTACCCCTTCGTCATTTTGGGACTATAAAACATGTATCCGCTTTATATATCCAACAAGCACGGGATGATAAAATCGTTTATTTTCCATTAATTTTCAGATATTTGATATGTAACATGTTGTGTACATGACTTTAAAAGAATTTCTATCAAAAAAGCAACAACTACCCCGGGGGTCTAAATCGCTGGGGGGGGGGGGGGGGGGGGGGGGGGGGGGGGGTGGTCCTGTCCTCAAGCACCTGTGATGTGAATGTCCTCATACTGTTATGAACCCTATACATTTTGTCTCAGGATACTAGTACTCTCTTTCTCGGGGGACTGTTCATAGCTGTAGCCATGGAAGAAGTTAATCTTCACCGGCGAATTGCTGTGGGCGTCATGCGCGTGCTGGGATCAAGGGTCAACACGTGAGTGAATTGATTCATACAGTAACTACCAGTCGACCATTCGATTCATTTACACATCCCATTATAACGTGTTAATGTTGTACATTGGTTGATCGTGTTTTAAGTATAATACTGTGAACTTTCCCACATCCATTCGCACCAATGCAACGATTCCTTTTTTTCTCTGAAATTGATAGTATGTTATAATTAAAATATCCATTGCCAAAAGATATTGACTTTGCATTAAAGGGGCATGGTCACGATTTTGGTCAAATTTTATTTTTCTATTTTTATTGTCTACAATGCTTTAGTACTGCATTTATATTGATCAATCAAAATTTGAGAGTCAGTCGTAGAGTTATAAGCAAGATACAGAGCTTACAATTCTTTGTTAGGTAAACAAGGCTCGTGCCCTGTTTTTGTTTGCATTGGTTCAATATATCGGTAAAAGAGAAACTTCAAGAGTACTGTGCAACAGTATATTCAAGAAGCGGTGTAAATCTGATGTGGATACTTAAGAATTCCAAGGAACTTTTAGAAAACCTGAAATCCCAAAATTTTACCAAAATCAATAGCATCAAAACTATTTTGTTAAAAGCCATTCGGATTGTCCACACAAGTACTCTGAAGTTGACATTAAAAAGATGCTTGAGTTTCTGATAGACAACATCTATGTAGTTTTTGGAAATCAGGTCTTCCAACAATCTGTTGGAATTCCCATGGGTACCAATTGTGCCCCATTGTTAGCAGACCTATTTTTGTATTCATATGAAGCAGAATTTATTCAAAAACTTGTAAGTGAAAAAAATAAATCACTCGCTGTGGCCTTCAACTCAACATTCAGGTATATCGACGACGTATTATCAATTAACAATTGTTACTTCCATACTTACGTTGACTCGATATATCCCAGTGAATTTGAAATAAAAGATACCACAGAGTCTGCGTCATCTGTTTCATATTTGGATATTTTAATGGAAATGGACATTGATGGTAACCTAACAACAAAACTTTATGATAACTTATAGTCAACTTTCCTTACTTATGTAGCAATATACCTTCATCACCTGCATATGGTGTTTTTGTCTCTCGGTTAATTCGATACGCAAGGGCATGCTCTTCGTATGAACAGTTTCTAAGGCGAGACAAGCTACTGACAAACAAGTTGATAAAACAGGACTATCAGCAGTCGCGTTTGAAGTCATCTTTTCGTAAGTTCTATGGTCTATACAACGACCTTGTTAGCAAATACAATCTTCCACTGGGTCACATGCTGACTGACTTTTTCATATTAATTGTTAGACCATAATTAATCACCTAATTTTCTACGGACTTTTCCGGATTTTTTTCCCCGATTACGACAAAGAGCACACGGCGAGTGTGACCGGTCAGCAGAGGATGCTCACTCCTCCATGGCACCTGATCCTACCTCTATTTTTTTAAAGAGGTCCGTGTTTGCTCTGCTCCTGTTTTGTAATTTTCCTTTGGACTTTTTGAATTTGAACACTGTTCGTTATCACCACATGTCATTCTTAGCGTTTGATACTTTCATTTTAGATCTAAACCTCGAATTGTCTTGTTAACATTCAAAATGTAAACAAAAACTTTGTTTACATAACAAAGAATTGTGAGCTCTGTATCTCGCTTATAACTCAACCACTTACACTCACATTTTGGTTGACTATTAGAAATGCCTTACTGAAGTATTGTAAGCATTAAAGACCGAAAAATAAATTTTGACCAAAATTCGTGACCATGCCCCTTTAAGTTGAATTGACCAATCGGATTGTGCATTATAGGCTGATGCTGGGTCTGATGTTGCCCACGTGGTTCCTGTCCATGTGGATCAGCAACACCGCCGCCACCTCCATGATGCTACCGATCCTCGTGGCTGTCACGAAGCAAATGGAGGAAATGGAAAAACTGGAGCATGAGCATCACGGTATTTAAAACATGAAAAGTTCCCGATCACCGAGTTACGGATAAATCATCTTTGTACACTATGTTTTTATCGTACGGGATTTGGTAAAATTCTATCCAATGTAGACAATTCAAAGCATGATTAGGATTTTATAGCTGACGCAGGAGATTCTGAGGAAAAGAAGAACAGGGTGGTCAGTGTGGAGGTCATTACCATGGAGATGGACGATGGCCCCACCGTCAGGTGGGTCCCTAATTCATGTTAATTGAACCTGACGAAACACCAAATGAGGCTTTAGTTTTGGTTCCAATTTGTACTCCCCTTTACAAAACTTTGTCATGGAAAGCAAGTGAATTTGTGGATACTGAATGTAAATCTGAAAAATTCATGAATTGCCCCCCTATATTGTTGAAAATCAAAATCAAACCCAGTACAAGAACAGTATCTTTTTTCAAACCACGAAAAGGAACCCTGCGAAAAAGTTGATTTTACAGTATCTCGTGTATTGAGTTAGTGTCGTAAGACGCAAATTCATACTAGTAGTCTTCAGTTCTACATATAAACTTTAAGATGAAACTGATTGCATACATGTAAATTGTGGTACTCGGTATTAAGCACTTCTGTAGTCTGGTGGCTTTGATTTCAGAAAGAAGAGCCCGGAATTAAAGAGGATATCTAAGGGTTTCGCACTCTGCGTGGCCTATGCAGCAAACATCGGTGGGATAGCCACCCTCACTGGGACCCCGCCCAACCTGGTGCTCCAGGGTCAGGCCGACATGTCAGTACATTGATTCTTGATAATCATTTCAACCATTAAACTTTAAAAAAGAAAGACAAATCGAACGGAATTACGTTTCCATGATACTAGTATTCTAAATTAGAGAATATTTTTTTTTACAGTTGATTAATCATAGCTCTTAAATATAGTTCTCGTAATGTCCTAAACAATTTCCGATTTGCAAATGATGTATAAACACTATATCTACTCTTAAACGATTTCTTGCAAAATAAAAGATGACTGCAAATTACGTTACTACCTCTTCCTGTTTTCGTAACAAGTGCATTCTTGAGATTTAATTGATATAATCATATAACTTATTGTTTCAGTTTTTATGCCAAATACGGCAAGTCGTCGTCCGGCATTACGTACGTAAACTGGCTGGCCTTCGCTTTCCCGATGTCTCTTATTCTACTCGTCCTGGCGTGGTTGTATCTCCAGGTTATATTCCTCCGCCAAAAGTAAGTTATCCTCAGATTAGTTTTGCCCCATCATCTATTCCTTTGCTAGATATACTTTGGAGCCATTCTCTCGCCAGAAGTCGTGCTACACAAGCTTCGCTTACACAAGCGAAACTTGCGAACACGACCTCTGGTGAGAGAATGCTTTTGAGCCGGTGATCTACCCTTTTAAATATGAGACTCATCGTTTGGCCAACATCCAGTTTATCAGATTCAATGAACCAAACATTTTGGTGTTACTCCAGAGTTTGTTTTTCCACAGATGCTGTCAGGGCACGGAATCGGCCAGGAAGAAAGCAATTCAGTCAGCTGTACTTAAAGAATGGAAAGCTCTCGGAAAAATTAAGTAAGATGAGGGAAGAAATCAAATGTCGCGCAATATCTTCCAGGCGCTTTTTATTAATTAGGAAAAACAGAAGACGGCGCGTTGTATAAAAGATGCTAGGTCAATATATGGGTCAAATTTTATTTTTCTATTTTTATTTTAAAGCAGTGCTTTAGTAATGTATTACTAATGATCTTTCAAATTTTGAGTGTCAGTCGTAGACTTATAAGCAAGATACAGAGCTCATAATTTTTTGTTATGTGAAAAAGACTCGTGTCATGTTTTTGTTTATGTAACGTGTCTGTCTGAACAGTGAAATCTGTATAACAGGTCCCTTAAGATACCTTGCTGAGGTGTTTGATTATTATGATAATTATTTAAGATACATATTAATTTTCATTGTTGCTTTCCTAGCGTTTATTGATTTATAACTCAAAACAATGTATCTATACCAATGTACGGGCCCTAACCGAACTCTATGTGTCGCTCCGAAGTACTCCGTCGCTTCTATCGGTCACTTCAAGCGACCCGTCGCTTCTATCGGTTGCTTCAAAGCGACCCCACGAAGCGCCCTTGTTACTGACAACAAATGTCTACCCGCTGAATTTAACAAGCAACGCTCATGAAGACCAGCTGCTTCTATATACCGGTATTATTGTTCTGGAAATCGCTGAGCAATATTGTCTTACGAACCTTACCTCGAAGTATTCTCTTGAACAGCGTCTAAACTGCAACTGTCGCAGGATCACAATAGCTGCATATCTATACCCTTTGATCACGTGATATGAGATTATACTTGGAATGATCAGAGATTCGGGCGTTTGCGACTTCAGAGTGTCTCTCGGTACTCACCACCCATTTTAATTTACATTTATGTTACATATTCACGGGTTCAATATATCGGTAAAAGTTCTTTTCAAGCGGATTTTTCTATCAGCTAATTCGTTCTGAACAGAAGTAAACAGTTCCTTGATTTGTCACATTTGTTTTTGCTTCACATATTTTTAGGTTCGCTGAGGTGGAGGTACTGGTGCTGTTTTGTGTTCTAGCCTTGTTGTGGATATTCCGAAGCATCCCGAATGTAGGAGGATGGGGAGAGCTCTTCAAAGACGCGCAGACAGGGTGAGGTTTATTAACTTCAATTGATTTCTGCGGCTTCTGAACGTTTAAATTAAGAGTTACAAATTAAGAATGACGTTCTCTACAGGAAAGTTTCCACTGCACGTGATTCTACGGCATCCATCCTCGTTGCATGTCTTCTGTTCATTCTTCCCAGAGAAGTTCCGAATGTCTTTTGTTGGTTCAAATCATCAGGTCCGATCAATTTCACTGTGTTACAAATGTGACCATGTCACTATGTGATGGAATACATTGAAATCATATTGATTGACTGTTAAAACATTAATCTTGTATGTAACTTTGTTGTTAAATTTCTGATCTTGTGTTCCAGAAACCAATCCCAGACCGGGGTTCACACCCATTTTGTCCTGGCGGGTGGCCCAGGATAAAGTCTCGTGGGGCGTGATTATACTGCTGGGTGGGGGATTCGCTCTGGCTGATGCCGCCACGGTGCGTTCCAGACTTTTAAGTTTCTTAATTTAAAACTAGCCGCATATATACAGACATATTTGATATTGTATTGGTTTTAATGGAGGATGGGGTGGATCTTTTTTACTTTTGAAAACATTCCTCCTAATGTGTATTCCATAATCACATATTTTTGATTAATTTTTTAAATATTTATCAATTACACAGGAAGTGCATTTCTATTGACAGTGTAAAACTGTCAGATTTAGGTGATTGCATCCTTATATTTTATTAAGATACATTTTTTACTTTGTTCTTACAGCAACAGAAAATATAGAGTCCATTATTTGTTATATGACGGTTTTTATGGTTAAATAATAAATCATAAAATTAAACATAATAGTGACATAAAAAGCTGCCTTTTTCATATTGACCTATATAGGTAGCTCTACTTGTAAATTCGGGACACCGCAAGCTAATGTGAAACTGACATAAAGTGTATTTAAATTGCCTCTAATGATCCATAATAAGTTCCTTCTAAAAAGTGGTTGAAAAATTTTCAATCGAAAAATGTGTGGTATAGATTTTCGTAATATCAGAAAAACTTACCTCGGCAAGGTTTGGCTTGGGCAGGATTTACTTGGAGTAATGCAATCAGTGACCTTAGTACGTTAAACGGCGAAATTAAATCAAAATATTCTTGCCAAGCCAATCGAACATCGCCGAGATTGTTCTTGTTTATGTTGTAGAAATCAGGGCTGTCCTTGTGGATTGGGTGCAAGCTGGCGGTGTTTGATTTCCTGGATTCGTGGGTCATGAACTTCATAGTGTGTGTGATCATCGCTGCAATCACAGAGATCACCAGTAACACGGCCATAGCATCTCTCGCCATGCCGATCATGTTCGAATTGGTAAAACAAAAGACTGCTATAAATAGATGCATCAATATGACTGTGTACACAAATACGTTTAATATTACATGTAATTAACGCTGTGTTTTAGGCTACCTTGGTAGGAATGCACCCTCTCTACATGATGATATCGACAGCCGTTGCTACGTCATTTGCGTTTTGTCTGCCGGTGGCTACGCCTCCTAATGCCATCGTCTTCACCACGGGGTTTGTCACCATTCCAGATATGGTAATTGGCCATTTCAGATTTTTATTCTAAAACTATCTTTAAAACTATCTCAAACTGTTTTTGACAGCAAACCCATGAAAAATATGCATGGTACAGGTATTTACTTGTACCAATAGAGGACATGGGACTTTATATAATTTCCATCTTCTGTCGATTTTATGACGGGATGGTTTTGAGGTTGACTTGTGTACCGTGACGTACCTCAAGTTATGTTTATTTTAACCCCATGGAAGTATTTGAGGCCAGGATTGTCATAAGACTAATTTGCAGAAGCCCATCTAGTCTCAACATAAACGCTTTTTCTTTCGATCCCCCCCCCCCCGCAACGCAATGACTTTTTGAGGCCTGCAATCAAATTCTGATGTACATATTGTAGCTAGGGACAATCTGTTCTTCGTTTATTCTTACTTATAACTTAATACCATTTTTCCCCAGGCCTCGGTGGGAATTCCGATGAACACCCTGGCTCTTTTGGTCCTGACTTTGGCAGTCAACACCTGGGGCAGAGCCATCTTTGATCTGGACACCGTTCCCGCCATCTTTACATCCGGCTCTTTGGAAAGTGTCTGCAGAGCAAACGTCACGACAACGCTGACTCCCAACTCCACCACGTCCATTCTATCCACCACCCCCTGAGTGGGTGCCCCTCCACCCCACACCCCCGCCCCCCTATTAACTCTAGTATCAACTGTACAACTATCGCGGACCAACGACTTTCAGTGCAACTGGTTCCGGGGACATAAAACTTGGACCGCTCATTGTAGATATCAGTCTTACTTTTACAAGTGGAATATATATATATATATATATATATATATATATATATATATATATATATATATATATATATATTCTGAACTTGAAGTAAGAAAGATCAAATTAAGCTCGTTGAGTTTTACTGGCTCCAGGGCCTAATGACGCTACTTTTGTGTGACCCGGATTCAGACATTGATATACCTTGCATCTGTATCGCTACATATAACTTGACCCACTGACCTAGATAATCGCATACTTCTCTATAGTACATGGATGCTAGATATACAAGGCAAAAAAGGCATGCATAGTACTTATTACGTACTAGTTCATAGTACTTATTACGTACTAGTTCATAGTACTTATTACGTACTAGTTCATAAATTATATGCTTGTATCCTTATGATATATCCTTTTATTCCAACCTTTAAACAACAACTCTACATGTATTTTATTTTGGTACACATATTTTATTTTGCATTGTATACCTCAGATCACCTGTATTTTTTAATTTTATATCATTTGTTCAACCTATAAACAGCCATTCATTTCATTCTGGTACTGACTTTTAATCTTGTACACCATTTGTATTCCAACATCCTTTGTTCCCTGTGGCAGGTTTCCAATGTACATATCCTATTTCCATTGCATGTAACAAAAAGTTTTTAAACCAAACAATACCAGACATTATTTCTGTGCATTTTAATTGTTGAATATGAACACGAAAAAGAAAATATTAGATCATCAGAAGAAAAGGGAAGAATATTTTAATTTGGTACATGAACAGATCTAGAGGGGGGGGGGTTTCAAACTTATTAAATTCATATGGTAATGTTTCCCAAAAAAAGGCCTTTGGACTCCATGTCAAACAAAATTATCCCATGAACCCTTTCTTTCAAAAAATAAAATACTTTTAGACTCTGTATTTTATATTTTTGGCCACAAGAAAACCTGATGAATGGCTATGGAGAAATAAAATCACAACAGATTCACTAGATTCATAAACAAACAGACTGGTAGATTGAGACTTTATTTATAAAATCACAAATTTTATATCATAAAAAATTTACAGCATGGTAGTATTTCATGAACTTTCCAAAACATGTTAAATGTTCTACTTCTAAAAATAATCAAAAACAGTTTATCCATACAAGAATTAAGCTCAATTTCTACAAAAAAAAAGTTAATTCTATTACTTTAAAAATGTTGCTTATGTTACCATACCCTTGTTATGTTGGGTTTTTTTTTCATTCTTTATACATATTTTGATGTTGTTATGGTACATGTACAAGTCATTTTCTGATAATCAAAATAAACAAAGACAAATTTTTTAGTGTAATTTTTCAGCATTTTAAACTTGTAGACATTATACATGCAAAACAAAACATACATGATACAAGGACTTCCAAAAAAGTCTGACCACAAATTAAAAAGAGCTCAAAATGGAAATTAAAATAAGGAGGGAAAGCTGAAATCACAAACTAATAATTCTTAATCAGACTTTCTAGAAGCTAGGGCACTCGGAGTAAAACATATATACCAGGTATCAAGTTAAACGAATACAAGACGGATGTTTTCACTTTGATTAATTGGAAACAATGAAAACTTGAAGAATTGACGTGCAAAATATTAAAATTTAAACAGTGGGATAACCAGAATGGCAAAATGGCACCACTATCATACACTAAAATTGAATTTTCTGCAAAAGACAAGAAAATGGCTCTTTAAAAAATACATGTACATACAAAAAAACTAGCACACTAGCACACAAGGTATATCAATTTAGAGTTGCTAATTAAAAATTTCAATTAGGCCTAAAAAAAAATATTGTGTGTTTAGGGTAACCCGACCTAACCTACAAAAATGCCCTGATCCTACCATTTTTAAATGTCTGTTTTTATCTGATTGTGATTTTCATATCATTTCCATTAAAAACCCGTTTTTAAATATGAAACAAACAAACATTATTAGGATTTTATATTTGTATTGTGCCCTCATGCAGAAAAAAATATGATATAATAAAAAAAAATCTCTACCCATCTAACCTAATTTTTTCATCAGTGTTACCCTAAACACACATTTTTTTTTCTTAGGCCTTATTTCATCCTACTCAATAATCACTTTATTCAAAACTCAGCACCCTTAATTCTGGCATTAAAAAATCAGAATGGCACAAAAAATTGCAATTTTATAGAAGAACAAAAGTAAGCAAATCTCCTTTTCTTCTATTCTCCCCTGAATAGATCCAAACCCTTACCAAATAACATTCCCATTAACTTGACATAAACAATAGAACATTTTGTACATATCAGTACATGTATATACATACTATGCGAACAAAAAAATTTAACAGTTTTACTTAACATCATCATGGGTGACTTGGGCTTGGAACAAAAATAACAAAGTCAAATTAGTAGAGAAAGTTGCTCTGTATTGAGCTTCACACCAATGTATTTACTTCATACATCATTCAAGATTTCCTCTACTAGCATGTGCTTTGTAAAAGATGCACTAAGATACTAATTTTTAAGTAGCATCTTTAACAATTCCTCCAAAACAAGATCAAAAATATCTCCCCATCTCCTCCATTATCATTAGGTTTAGGGTTCATGTTTAAATTAATAGGTCTCTCCTTTTTCAAGTTTCCACAACTTAAGACGAATATATTTTGGCAATAGGTGTATATCAAGAAAAAAGTTACAACTACTTGCCTATTGATGAGGTCTGGACCCCCTTCCCCTTCATTGAAAAGAAAATATTTGAATTTGGGAAATGGAAACTTAAAAAAAAATTGAAAGTATCAAGAGTACCATATACTGCTCAACAGGAGTCACATGAAAAAAAAAAAAAAACAACCAAAAAAATTTGTGTCTACCACAACCTTGGCACAGTATTTTGATTTTCTTAAAATAACTCTATAGAATTTTAACCCAACAGTTTTTGATTGCATCAGGAATTGACTATATCCGTTAATATGTGTCTAAATATAAAGTTTGTAAAACCACCATTATCTCATAACAAAAATGTAAAAATAGAACAAAAATTTTCCTTGTAAAAAATCAAATCATCAAATTTAAAAATAAAAACATCTATAATAATAATCCCTAAAAAACTGAACAAAACAAAAATAATACAGATTTGAGCTTTCGACTATTTAGACAAAATTGTGTTATCAACGAGAGATTCATGTGAAACAAATTAATCAATGATCAACATACAAAATACAGACCGCATGCATTTTACTGGTAATACATTAAAACAAACAACTTCCTTTTGAGATAGTTTCTGTGTCTTAACAAAATTTGCCCCAAAAATAGCACTCTGATTGTCAGAAGAGTTGGCATTTCATGTTTTGGACATCTTTGGATACATACGGAGTTATCTGGATTAGGCACACAGCGATATTTCAGTCTATGGTCTGTAGGACTTGAACTTAAGAGAAAGACTATTGATACAAAACCTCTGTCCAGTCGGCTCAGGGCCATCATCAAACACATGTCCTAGATGGGCATCACACTAATGGAAAACATAACAAAATAATTCAATTTTACAAAACCTTTCACCAACACTTGAAAGAAACTTGTGTTTTTACCTGTAAAAAAATGGTGCACAGTATATTAATTATTGTGCAGCATTAAAAATCTCATTCGTTTCAGTAAAATTGCATTTTTAACTTGAAAATATTTAGCTGACTTACGTTTTTACAAATAACTTCTGTGCGTATCATTCCAATGCTGTTGTCTGGTCGACGTAAGATATGGGACGCTGATTCTTCTCCGTTTTTGGTTCCGTAAGCCTCGGTGAAGGACGGCCAACCGCAGTGAGAGTCGTACTTAGCGTCAGAGCTGTGGATGAAAATACATAAAATACTTTTATTTCTTTACGTTTTTAACTTCGTAAATTTACGATAGTTTCCGTGATATTTGGTCTACTTCACGACTGGTTATTTCATGCACGAGCGCTTTCGCGCCCAGTATAAATAGTTTTACCAGGGAGTATTCAATTAATGCGACGTTCGTTACAAAGCATTACAGGTTGTGTCTTTGGCTTTCCCTACCCGCCCTGACCCAAACATGTTTTTTTTAGATTAATTAATATTGAACTGCTGTTGAATTGTTCTTTTTATGTTGTCGTTTATTTGTATGTTGAATGAATAATAAATGCAATTTGTAACGAACGCACCAATCCTAAAAATCTTTTTTATTTTTCAATAAAATAGTCAAAATATTTATTTTCGGAGGAGTGAAACGAGGGAGAAAATAAATATACATTATATCCACTTGTACATGAAATAAATACAACTTAACTGCATGTACATGTATTAAGTACACTAAAACTAGCTCAAAAGAAGAACTACTATAAACAAAAATCTTGATTACCGCTATGAAGTCTTATTTTCCTTTCCCTCTATCACTTATATAAAAAAAATTTGAATCAAATTTGCAGTCTTAATTTAGAGTACTTTACCTGAAGAGTTCAGTATCACAACACACACAGTGGTAGGTGCCTTTCTCAAAATGATTCAAATAGCTTCCACTAAAAGGCTGAAAATACAGTAATTAATCAATGTTATTTAATACAAATGTTTAATCTGTTAAAGTATAGAAAATATCTTTAATTTCATATACACTTGACATTCTAAGGCTGAAGATACCAACTTAATATGTTTGAAGTGATAAGATTAGTTGGTAAATGTCCCGAGAAATATTTTGCTTGTTGGAAGATGTGTTTCCTTAAAAATAAACCATTGTTTGGGCGCCAAAAAATATGATAAACATTTCTTTATATGGGGGAATTGAAGTTCTCTAATCCATCATCAAACATTTTCTCAGAGATTTCATTCTGCATCTCATAAAAAAGAAACAGTCAATATATATAGGGTCAAATCTTTTTAAAATTCCCAACTGTTCTCTGCTACCCAAGTAAAAATTAAATCAAAGTTCCTTCAATCCTTCAACAAGTCCTGTAAACAATTTGGAAACCTAATGTGTCACACTTACACCTTATCAGAGAAAATGATAAGAAAACTTCAGTTTTTTGTGACTTCCAGGAAAAATTTAATTTCAGAATATCAATTATGGATAGCGACCAGTGAGCTAGTACCTCCTCGGTCTTTCTCTCTCGAGTTACACTGTACTGCTCAGGGGTGAGTCGCTTCTCCCACTCGGTATCAGTGAATGTCCGTGGATCATCCGAGTCCACTTCAGCTGAGTAAACTGAAAATAAAACAACAAGCATTTTATGTTGTGTTGCACGTCTCCAATTGTCACATGTTTCCGATATTCGATTTTCATCATGTGAGTTTATCCCAAAATGACATCAATTTGCTCATTACTTGGGACACTGAACGTATGAAATCTCATTTCATCTTGACACATACATACTTTTAAAGTTATGCTGTGTGAAATGGTTAAAATCACACAATTACTCAAGTGACTTATAAAAAAAACTAATTTCTACTATTAATTAAAATTAAAATCAATAAAATTGCCCAAAAATCTTAACCATAATATCACAGTATCTAAAAATACTTATCATCTGTTCAAATACACCTCTGATGATGTATTTACATGCTAAAATTATCATATGACTTTGGAAACTTTTCCTTAGTTTGGAATTCTAGGAGCGCTATAAATAAGATTCTTCGAAATAAATATTTAATCAATTACCATACAAATGATGGTATTGTAATAATCGTAAGTTATAAAATGAAGTTATGGGAAAAACTAAATAATTGGACAATTCAAGTTGAAATACAAAGCTTAAAAAATTTATATTGAAAATATTACAGAGTATGTTCAAAAGGTTATGTAAAATTTATGTTAACTATTATTGAAAAAAATTGTTGATGAATCATACTATCAGAAACATATGACGCTCATTTTTATTTGTTGAATAAAACATCCAGTTTTTTTTTATATCTACGATGACCATGCAACTTTGTATCGGTGATTACCGATGCTATGTCTGTCAGGTTCAAAATGATAGTTTCAAAATTGTTGACTAAAGAGACAATCAGTAGGGGTAGCATTTAGTGTTACACTATTGGAAACCAATGACACTAGGAGAATGCAATGTCTCGGAGGTTAACTTAACAATATTGCTGTTACATCCTATTTCATCAAACTTTCATTTTCTCTCAATCCCTATTGATTGGTACCTTCAGAAGAGCAGAGCTGCTGATACCGTGAACAGATGAATGGGTTTATTGTAAGAAAAAACGTCATTACTTTGTCCTACTTAATTGTATTGTACAGTACAGTACTGCAACTAAATTAGTTATCTTCTAAACTTTTGAAGTTTTCCCCGTTTCTTCAGTCAAAACTGGTAATGAACCAGCTAAATGTCAGTCTGTTCTTTCTAATAGAGTTATGTGAATTGTTTGAGTCCTATTGACATGTGATCTTAGAGATATGGCGAGGCACACAATGCAAGACTGAGGAAATTCGAGCAAAACTTACAGCGACAAGTTGACGTCCTACAAAATGGTTGTATATTGCAGATCGAGACTTTGTTGGCCGCATGAACATTCCTGAGTTTGTTGATCTGTTGAAATCGAAAAGCTGATCGACAAAACACACGGGACACAGTCGAGAGCGACATTGTTATCTGGATAAAATGCGTCTGCAGTGTTTATTTTCCTCTACGTCATGGAATAGGCCTATTAACCCCAAAAGTAGGTCAGAGCAAACCGAACCCCGCAGGGTTGGACTGGTTAACGAAAAATCGTTTAAGATATAACTGAAAATGAGCCGGAGCATTGGACTTTGAAAATTTGGTGAAGGAAACAGATGCCTTGACTTTTCCTACCTTTTCTATTGTATAGCATGGTTTTTTAAATATGTAAATCTAGCTTTAACACAGAACTCTACTACAGAACTTCTCCAGCGATTTTTTTTTCATTTAAGGACTATATAACCTATTTTTGCATTGTATATATATTTGATTAAAAACATTTACACGTTTTATTCAAAATAGATCTTCAAAATATTGGATTTTAAGTGAATTTTACGCTCAAATTAGGGGAAAAAAGAATAATTATTTCAACGGAGTGATATCTATACAGATACTGAATAAAACAGGAAATCTCATATTTATAAATGAAAGGAAAGTACCATACATGTATGATGTTTACAATAATGTAATAAGATTTTTTTTTCTAAAAATATGGATGATTATAATTAGATGAGCAATTAAGGGTCTGTAGTTTTTGTTCATAAAAATACAAGTCGAATTCAGTTTAAAATTCAATTTTTGAGTCAGTAGAATTATAATTTGCTTTTCGACTGATATCATTATTTCAAGCAAAAGCAAGGTTTTTTTTGTTTGTAAGACACAGAAAAGAAAAGAAAGATAGCCATATGACATTGACTGATTTAAATTTAACAATTCATTAAACTTCGATGTTGACTTATCTACTTTTAATAATTATTTCAATTTATTCTAATCAAAACAATTAATCATGATACGGATCTTGAATTTATTCAATTAAGTTTTTTTCTTCTGGTAAAATTCCCTCTATTTGGTTGGAAGGGAACATTTTGCCCATATACAAAAACAAGGGTGTAAAAAACAATCCATAAAATTACAGACCAATTACTATTCTAAGATTAAGTTGTGTTGGAAAACTGTTTACCTCTATTCTTACAAACGATTAAATGCATTTTCGGGTGAATTTGAAATATTGCATGAAAACTAAACAGGTTTTAGAAAAGAATATTCAACCATTGATAATATATTTTCATTACACATTCTATTTGAGCTGTTAAGAATGAAGAAGAAAAAGCTTTATTGTATGTTTGTAGATTTCGAAAAAAAAAAAGTGTTTGATAACGTCTGGCGAAAAGCATTGTAGTTTAAACTATTATCTCGTAATATTTGTGGCAATATGTATAATATTTTTTTCAATATGCAAAGTCATATAAAATCAAGAATTGTACATAATACTGAAACCTCTAATACGGCAAGGCGAACAAATGTCAGCTTTCTTATTCTCCATGTACCATAATGATTTACATTTTGTACATGATTTTTTAAATGCGTCTTATTTTCAAGGTTAGTTACATATACATGTTTAAAAATAAGCTGAATATGTTTTTCAATTGTTTGCTATTATATGTAGACGATATTGTACTGTTAGTAGAATCTCCCGAAAAATTGCAAAGACGTGCATGCAGTATATTGTTTTCATACTTACTGCTGACTGCATAAAATGGAACCTTAAAATGAATATCGATAAATATAAAATATTATTAAGCAAAGGTAGGCGGAAAGAAAACATACAGATAAAATATGATGATAAGATTATAGAATTGAAGTTGTTACGGATTTTAACTACATGTATTTGGGAATCGTATTTAGCAGAGCAGGATCTGTTAAAATTTAGCCGAAAAAGCTACAAAAGCTTTATATGAAGTGTTAAAAAAGGGAGATTCATAACTTATCAATAAAATACAGTGTCAACTAGATTTATTTGACAAAATTGTCCAACCCATACTGTTACATGGATGTGAAGTCTGGGGATTTTCTAATATTGTAATTATAGAAAGGATTCATCTCAAATTTTGTAAACTTTTACTCCATTTAAAACAACCAACTCAAGATTTCATGATATTTGGTGAACTCTGGTCGATACCCAGTGGAAATTCAAATAAAAACAGCATGATTTCTTATTGGTCGAGAATACCAAGTGGAAAAGATTTTTTTTTAAAAATATAGCAAAAATTATCCACAGTTTATGTTTGTATGAATCAAGAAATGGGGGAGGGATACTTAAGTAAATATCATAAATATTTTTAATATATAATTGTGGAATATCTAAAATTTGGATAGATTAAACTATACACGATTCAAAATGGCTGAAAGTAAAAGTTAATCTTACTTTGATAAATCAATCCAAGCAAAACTGGCCATCTATTCTTCAATCGTCACTTATAAATTCTTAAATTATATAATTTACAAGGAATTCAAGAATCAAAATTTAAGAATTCTTTTAATTAAGGAATAAGGAATCATTCTTTGAGTATTTGAGGTGATAATTTCGGTCGGGATGTGATCAAATCCAATAAAGCCCGAAGGGCTTATGATATATTTGATCACGCCCAATCGCAACTTCTCGGGTTTTTCCGAGCTTGCCGGAAAGGCCCGAGAAAGTGCGATTGGATCATGCCCCGACCGAAATTATCACCTCATAATATTCAAAGAATGATTTCTTATTATTTATATTTATATAATTTTCAGCAATTGTACGATTAAATACATAAAGAATATTAATTATGCAAACCCCACTTGCGCCCCAACAAATAATGCGTCATTTGAATTTATTGGACTGTACAATACAAAACCGATTCGTAGTGTTATCACAGACAAAACACTAAAAAATGTATATATTACATTATCAAAAAAGATGTACTTATTGTTTGTAGATTTCGAGCATGTAATCACCATCTACCAATTGAAAGTGGACGTTAAGCAAATATTCCTAGACATGAAAGAATCTGTGCTCATTGTAATCGACACGAAATGTGAGATGAATTCCATTACATACTTAGCTATAATTCATTGCAACAAGAAAGCTTTCAATGTTTATTAGAAAAAAATCAAAATTAAAATAAAGCTATTAGTTTTAAATTACTAATGTCTAGTATAAAACAATGGTATTTTTAGGGAATTATTCTCATTTAATAGGAAAATAAAGAAATGCTCTCCATATACATGTACGTCACCTTTGTATTAACGTGTCAGAGAAATACGTATTGTGGGGGTTTTTTTCTCACGCGTGTGATGTTTATTAGTAAGTACTAATCTGCATATATTGTGCAACTATAATATCTGTGCACCATTGTATAATGGTGTTGAGATTGAAATAAATGAATGAATTAATTTAAGGAACTATATTTTTATTATTTCATGTGCTGTTCAATGTTACTCACGAAACAGAGACTGGCTATTAAACGTCCGTAAATAAAGTGTACTAATAATTTTGAAAAATAAAAACAAACTAATTACCAAACAAACAAATAATTTTACAAATTCTGATACTTCAGAGAGATCAAGATTAAAATTCAGCTGGTGGTTGGGAATGATATATAAATATATACATATTGTACATGGTTCACTGGGCTGCTTTCATTAGTCTGAAAAGAACCAACAAATATAACAAGGTCTATATAAAATACGTATATACACTAAAAAAAAATCACAACCGTCGATTTATCTTTAACCTTGGAAACCAAAGTTTTAAACCACAAAATACAATTCTTGAATAAATATCTAAAAAGAAACCATGTTTCTTTACTGACATTACAAACTTAGAATGTAGGTAAATCCTGGACTTTCACCACGATTGTTGGTATATAGTATTGTGCTTTCAATTTTCGTGGATTTAGTAAACATAGGTAATCACAGATTACAAAGCTCACCGAGATGAGGCATCACCTTTATGAGACCACTTTGATCATAATACATGTATATAAAAATCATAGTTAATGATCTCTTATATTTAACCTTCTCCAGCATCCGAAACCTATGGCTCAATTTCAGCATTTAGCCTGTCAGGTGCATAAGTATCATAAGACACATCATCCATGCAAGTATGGTGAAGATAGGACCACTGAGATATGGTCATCAAAGGGCACCTGCTCCAAAAACTTTAACCTGCTTCAAAAACCTTAACCTCATTCAGCATCCGGAACCTATGGCTCAGATTCAGCACCCAAGATTCTGAAGTGCATCAGTATCATAAAACGCGCCATCCATGCAACTTTGGTAAAGATAGGATATCAGTAGTAACTTAGATATGGCCATCAAAGGGCACCTGCTCCAAAAACTTTAACCTCCTCCAAACACCTTAATTTCCTCCAGCATCTGAAATTCATGGCCCAGATTCAGCATCCAATTCTTTCAGGTCCATAAGAAGGTCCAGATGCATCATCCAGGCAAGTTTGGTGGAGATAGAACAAGTAATAACTTAGATACAGGACCTGCTCCAAAAACTTTAACCAGGTCCGGACGCTGACGCTGACGCCGAGGGTTGGCATAAACTCCCCCTGACTTTGTCTCAGTGGGCTAAAAATTACAGTTTCAAGGATACGTACATGTAAATTCATGATGAATAATCGTATCAATTCAATTTGTTATTGGCTATTGCACTTTGATGAACATTTGATTTCGTGGACAAACTTAACATTACAAAATCGACAAGAATGTCTTGTTGACAGGATGCTTTGTTATATTACTTGTATGTGGAAAATTATAACAAAACATAATATCTCTCTCTCTCTCTCTCTCTCTCTCTCTCTCTCTCTCCATGGCAATTTTAAAAGGGGTTATCAACCCCTCTAGCCGGGTCCGCAGATCCACCACTACACCAGTGGTTTGTTCCACTTCGGGATGGTTGGAAGCTTGCATGGAACCATCGTCTCAAGCCACGGTCTGGAGTCCACATATATAGCTCGATCTCTCCTACGTCACACCAAAAGTCAACTGATTTCCGATATCTCAATATTATGAACTGTATCACGGCCAGATGGGAGAGGATCGTGCATATTGACCGTGTTTTGC
Source organism: Magallana nippona (assembly GCA_033439105.1). Classification (NCBI taxonomy): domain Eukaryota; kingdom Metazoa; phylum Mollusca; class Bivalvia; order Ostreida; family Ostreidae; genus Magallana; species Magallana nippona. The sequence goes on along the minus strand of CM065926.1, from coordinate 62,118,762 downwards.
GATGAATTGGATGAAATTGGGCTATGCAGTGAACAAGCAAGTTTACTGACTGCTGACACTGTACTTCTGTACTTTCAGCTCAGGTGAGCTAAAATCGTGGTCATTTGCTGTATAAGGCCCCTATAGTATAATTCTATTCTGTCAACGATGTCATGTATATTCTATATTCGAGCTATTAAATACTACTTTTCAAATACACGTTTTATTATAACACGACAGGTAAACATTGCACATACAGCTATAGAGGCACCTGACACGTAACAAAAACTATACCCCTTATTTGATACTTAGCTTTATATTAGAATATCTTTAGAAATATATATATCGCCAGGTGCCCATGGACAGGTGTCATTAGAATCTTTAATGACATCTAAGGTACGCGGTCTGTCCGCCATGCTGTTCTGTTTACATGTTCTATTTATAGCCCATAGAAACTTCCGGAGCTTTCCCGAATGAGGTGGCGCTGTAGTTGCCTCTGGAGGTTTTGAGAAGCATCGAGAAAAACAGTTATATAGAGGCCCAAACATGGCTGGTCGACAGTTCTACGGAAACCCTTACACGAACGCTAACTTCGACGATCTGCCAGCAGGCTGGGAAGTATTACACGACAGAAATACAGGTTGGCCATACTTTGTCGACCATAACACTAAAACCACGAGCTGGGAAGACCCACGAAACAAAATGGTAAGGATGATTAACTGTTTCTTCATCACCTGTTCATGTCGGTAATTAATTACCTTGTTTACAATAATTCATGTTTCAAAATGCATAAACTTAAGGAAAAGCTAGTGAAATTGTTAACACAGAGTTTTTTAATTGAGAGAGTATCCCGAGAACTAAAGGTGTCAAAGATCAGCTTTGCGCTGTCACCTCGGGGTAGGGTTGGGTGCCCATCACTGGGCTTAAACAAATTTATTTGATCCGTGCAGCGTGAAGGTTTTCTTAGTTTAAGATTTATTGACATTCTCAGCAAAATACCATATAATTATATAAATAATTTTAATTATAGAAAAATCTGAATTTATATATGGTAGCTAACCTGATTTCAACCGTTATTTTAACAGAGACAGTACGGCTTTGGATTCCCAGAGCAGAACTCTTTCTTCACCAGAGAGATTCCAGTATTTCATGAAAGTTCTAGACCTCAGAAATGGACACACCAGGCCGGTCAACGAGTAGGTTCTCCTGGACGAGTGTCCCCAAAGCGAATGCAATCCCCCGTGACTGTGGGGTCACCCAAGAGGGTTAGTCCCCCTCCTGCAACACCCCCAATGCAAATGCCACAGCCTTTCCAAGGAGTGAGAGAAATCCCTGTACAACACGTGTCTTCAAAATCTCAGAGTCAGCACCCTGATCTCCAGGGCTATACATTCTACAAAGGGAATCCTTCGGCCAGTCAAACTCCCTACCCCCAGCAAGGATATCCCCCGTCCTCCCAGAATCAGGGGACTCACCCAGCGACCTCTCAGGGAGGCTATCCACAGCAACAGTTCCAACAAAAACCAAAACAGTCACATCAGGTACCAATCTACCACCAACAGAGTGGGCCTCAGATGCCACAGTATGATGGCTCCCAACAGCAGAATCAAGTTCCCCCACAGCAGTACCCTGTCCCCCCACAGCAATATCAGCCACCCCAGCAGTATCAATCCCCGCCCCAACCTCCAACAAACCAGGTGCCTCCGCCTCAACAACAGCAGTATCAGGCCAAATCGCCACCTCAGGTGAGGCGCCAATTTAAACCAACAGAATTCCAGAGATCACAAGATGCCTCGGAGGTCTCTAAAGAACAAAAGGGGGAGAGTGTAGAGCCAGAAGTACCCCCTGCTGCATCCAGAGAAGGGGAGGATCAAATGGACAGTGCCCCGTCAGAATCAAAGGTTCATGAGGCAAACTTGAAAAAAATTGAGAGGATAGTGAATGAAGCGGACCATATCAAAGACCGAGTGAATTCTTTTACAGGGAAAAAGTCCGACAAAGAGTACAAATACTTGGAAGAAATGTTGAACAGAAGTATTCTGAAATTGGACGGCATTGAAGCGGGTGATAATGAAGCAGTTAGACAGGCGCGGCGGTCAGGGGTCAAGGACATTCAGTCGTTTCTTGATCAGTTGGACCTTAAAGCTTTTGTTGAGGACCAAGCCAAACAGCAAGAACCCTCCAAAATGGACTCCAATGAATCAAATCCAGAATCGGGACAGGAACCCATGGATGCTGAATCAGAAAGAGTCTCTCAGGAACAGGGCGCGGAGACATCTTAACGGAGATCTAATGAACAGAGTGCATGCTTATTTATATCTAGTAGTGACAATAATTAGCTGTTTGTATGGATAGATCTATACTTGTGAAAGTGCTTTCAAACTTTTGTTGTTTATTGTTGAATATGTTCACAGATGAGTGTTGAATGGTTATTTATTTTATATTTTTTGCATATCTTCTTGAGAGCTGCTGAAATTAAAAGTGGTGACGCAATTAATATTGCAAGTTTGTTTTCTTTGATTTGTTAACGGTGGAGAGAGGAGTTACGGTTGTGAAAACTGTTCACAATTTACTCTCAAATGAACTGTAAGCTTTACATGGAGTTCTTTACTTTGCTCCAACACCAAAGAACTGCTAGAACTTTTCTTACACTATCACCTTTAAATCAGTGGTAGAGAGAATACATGAAGTAATTTTATTATAAACTATTGTTGCATCCTCATTAAATTTTATATTAGGAAAAAATTGTGTGATATTAATTTTCAATAAAACTAGAAATAAAATGTTCAGACTTGCATAAATTGAATTTTTTAACATCCAACTCTACTATTTTTTATGTGTCATTTTATCAACCACTACTTATAGATGAATATTGGAATTTCTGTATTTGAACAATCTCCAAGGATTACTGGTTTCATTGGTTTCAATTAAGCTAACAATCTCGAAAAGAAAAATGGCAGTGTAGAATCTGTCGGAAAATATTAGCAAAAAGTTTAAACAAGAGGCCCATGGGCCACATCGCTCATCTGAGCAACAAAAGGCATGATAAAATCATCTTAATGGAGTCATGATATAAAATATCTGGACAATGTGATACATGTATAATACATGTAGATCCTGTATAAATAAAAATCCAGTTTCCCCCTGGATATTCTTTTCTAACATGATGATTTTATAGTCATATCACATGTTGAGCATTGCAGTTCTAAAAAAGATCCTAAACAATTGTTTATATATGGGATATAAACCTACATCAAACTCTGAACCTCTTGTGAGGCCCAAGAATCGTCCAGGGGCCAGAGTCTAAACAATTTTAAAGAATCAGCAATATGTCAAAATGCTTGCATATAAGTAAAACCATATATGATAACATTTCAGTTGTTGTGAATAATTAAAATGTTTCCTTTGTACAATTGGATCCCCAATGTGGCCCCACCCTACTACTCAAGATTTTGATTTAATTTGAACCTACACTATCTGAAGTTGCTTTCACTAAAGTTACAGATTTTCTAGGCAAATGGTTTTTTAGAAGAAGCTTCTTAAAGATTTTTCACTATATATTCCTATGTAAAAATTTGCCCCCCCCCCCCCATTGTTGCCCCACCCTACCCCCGGGGCTTATGATTTTCACAACTTTGAATTTGAATTTGAATTTGAGGATGCTTCCACACAAGTTTCAGCTTTCCTGGCTGATTGGTTTCTGAGAAGAAGATTTTTAAAATTTACTCTATGAAAAAATGACAATAACAAACCGTCAACCATCTCAAAAATCCATAAAACGAAATACAAATTCATAGCAGAGCAACACGGACCTCCAAAAAAAAGGAAGGTAAGATCGTGGATGATTGTATTTGCTGACAAGGTCGTTGTATCGACCATAGAACTTACGAAAAGATGACTTCAAACGAGACTGTTGATAGTCCTGTTTTATCAACCTGTTTGTCAGTAGCTTGCCTCGCCTTAGAAACTGTTCATACGAAGAGCATGCCCTTGCGTATCGAATTAACTGAGAAACAAAAACACCATATGCAGGTGATGAAGGTATATTGCTACATAAGTAAGGAAAGTTGACTATAGAAAAATTGAAGTTATCACGTTTATCATAAAGTTTTGTCGTTAGATTACCATCAATGTCCATTTCTGTGGTATCTTTTATTTCAAGTTCACTGGGATATATCGAGTCGACGTAAGTATGGAAGTAACAACTGTTAATTGATAATACGTCGTCGATATACCTGAATGTTGAGTTGAAGGCCACAGCGAGTGATTTATTTTTTTCACGTACAAGTTTCTGAATAAATTCTGCTTCATAAGAATACAAAAATAGGTCTGCTAACAATGGGGCACAATTGGTACCCATGGGAATTTCGACAGATTGTTGGAAGACTTGATTTCCAAAAACTACATAGATGTTGTCTATCAGAAACTCAAGCATCTTTTTTATGTCAACTTCAGAGTACTTGTGTGTGCAGTCAGAATGGTTTTTAACAAAATATTTTTTTAGATTTCCAATGACAAGGTAAGCATTTTTGCGACTTCCATTTTTATTGAAGAAACAACTGTCGATGATATCAAAAAGCCTAGATTTTAATTTGTCATGAGGAATGGTTGTATAAAGCGTTGAAAAATCGTACGTTTTGATGCTATTGATTTTGGTAAGATTTTGTGACCTCAAAGTTTCTAATAATTCTTTAGAGTTTTTTAGTATCCACATCTGATTCACACCACTTCTGGAGTATATTGTTGTACAGTACTCTTGAAGTTTCTCCTTCACTACTGTAAGAGTTTTAGTAAGGAGTAAAGAGAAAGGTTTGGTAGAACATTTACTGGAACCTGCTATATATCTCTGTAAGGACTTTTGTGAGGCTCTGGAATCCAGTACAAATAAGGTAAATCAAATTCATTTTGTTTATTGGGGATATTAAAGATATCCATAACCGATTTTGAAGTATTTCTTGCTTGGAAAAGTTGCTATTGGTGTAAGTAGGATTACCATGTGTAGAATCGAAACCTAGTTCTTTGAAAATGCAATTTATATAATGTGCCTTACAAACAAAGACAATGTTGTTACTTGCCTTATCAGCAGGGACCAGTACATACTGATCGTGCAATCTATCTAGTTCTTTTCTCACTTCTGCTTTATTGAAAACAGAAGGATAGATGGTTTTCATTTGACCTCTCAGTCGTTTAATACGAGATTTTAATATACACCTGATGCTTTTAACCCACTCTGACAAGGTATCAAGGTCTTCTTTTTCAGATTTTGTCCATCGATTGGCGTAATCTTCAACAGAATTCATGATATGTATAAAATTACGACGCCATGTGAAGGATCTAGGCTCCCTAAATTTTGGTTTTTTTCATAATAAGTGATCTTAGGTCTTCGTTGTTAACTAACTAAATTAACATCACCAGTAATGACGTGTCCGGCAGGACTATAGTTGTAGGGTGAAGAAGAACATGAACACGTTGGAGGATTATCTTTCAGATGTTCGATATTAAGGTCTTGTAGAGTTTGTTTGTAATTGAAGAGTTTGGAAGCAATGGTTGAAGTGTAATTGTAGGAAATACAAAGGGTTGACTTTATCTTGAAATATGGCGGAATGCAGGACTGAACTTTTTTGTGATTAAGAATATTGCTTATAATATTAACGGCATCGATTCCCTTGTTGGCATACTGCAGTTTGAAAAAATAACGTGGTGCATGAGCAGTATTTTCTGTGTGTGTAGGTTGAAAAAGCCGATGATAAACAATATCCATAATCATGGATCCGAGTCTGTATTCCGGTGTAGAAAAATCAAAAAGCGGCTTTTCCTTGACTTTTTCAAGAAGATTGTTTAGCTCTTTCAAAGGGACAGAGTGAAGTTTGCTGCAAATGTAATGGAGACCCAATTGTTCATTTACAAAAGGTAATAATGAATCAAAGGAAACATCGTGTATAATTGGTTTGTTATAAGACCGATGTCCATGACTACGCCTTCGTCTCTTGGTGTTGTTAAAAAGTCCCATTACATTAACATTGGTACACTGTGGACTTGAAAGATTCCCCACACTTTCAACATTATCGTTGCATCCATACGGAAAGGCCGTACCTAGTTTTCTTATCCAAAGTTCTTTTTGTTGTCTACGGAATGACTTACTCAGCGATGGGCTATTGGTATGATGGTAAATTTTTTCTAGAATTCTGTCATAGACAAAACAGAATGATCAGAGAAATTAAAATGCTTGTATAAGAGCTGCTGACCGCCGTTATTGATTTGAAATCTATGACCTGATATTTGTTTGTTCAGTGAACCTTTGGTTTCACCAACATAGATGAGTCCACAAAGGGTACATTCAATTCCGTTGACAACATTAGAGGTTTTACAGTTCAAATTTTCCCACGTTATGGTTTTAAAACTTTTCCCAGTTAGATTGCTTGTAAAAGAGGTTCTTGTGATCAAAATGTCACAAGTTTTACAATTTTTGGCAGAACATTTAGAAATAGAACACATAGGATCAGAATCTGCAAATATATCTGTGAGAGAAACATGGCATTGCTTTAATACATTGAAGGAGCTGTTGTTTTTATACCAAAACTGGGAATCTGTTGACTGTACATATGACATATCTTTAATATCCCTAAGGACAATCCAAGGGACACCAAACGAACCCCTAGAGTCTGTGTCCCTTATAGACTCTGAGGAGTGACGCCTTATTATACTGGGCGACGCGTCTGCCAGTATGGTAGTGTTAAATGTCGTACAGCTCATGAAAGATTCCTATGTAAAAATTTATCCCCCACTGTGGCCCCACCCTACCACCGGGGGTCATGATTTTCACAACTTTGAATCTACACTACCTGAGGATGCTTCCACATACATTTCAGCTTCCCTGGCTGATTGGTTTCTGAGATGAAGATTTTTAAAGATTTACTCTATATATTCCTATGCTAAAAATTCGACCCCCACTGTGGCCCCACCCTACCACCGGGGGTCATGAATTTCACAACTTTGAATCTACACTACTTGAGGATGCTTCCACGTAAGTTTCAGTAGAAGATTTTTAAAGATTTACTCTATATATTCCTATGTAGAAATTTGACCCCCCATTGTGGCCCCACCCTACCTCCGGGATTCATGATTTTCATAACTTTGAATCTACACAACCTGAGGATGCTTCCACATAAGTTTCAGCTTTCTTGGCCAATTGGTTTCTGAGAAGAAGATTTTTAAAGATTTACTTTATATATTCCTATGTAAAAATTTGACCCCCTCCCCATTGTGGCCCCACCCTCCCCCCATGAGTCATGAATTTCTCAACTTTGAATCTACACTACCTGAGGATGCTTCCACATAAATTTCAGCTTTCCTGGCCGATTGGTTTCTGAGAAGAAGATTTTTAAAGATTTACTCTATATATTCATATGTAAAAATTTGACCCCCCATTGTGGCCCCACCCTACCACCGGGGGTCATGAATTTCTCAACTTTGAATCTACACTACCTGAGGATGCTTCCACATAAGTTTCAGCTTTCCTGGCCAAGTGGTTCTTGAGAAGAAGATTTTTGAAAATTTCTCAATTTTTTTTCACGTAAAAGGACGTGGTCCTTAATTTTCACAACTTCGAATCCCCTTTGCCTAAGGTTGCTTTGAGCTAAGTTTGGTTGAAATTGGCTCAGTGGTTCTGGAGAAGATGTTGAAAATGTGAAAAGTTTACAGATGGACAGACAGACGGACGGACGGACGACAGACAAAATGTGATCAGAAAAGCTCACTTGAGCTTTCAGCTCAGGTGAGCTAAAAAGTGATTGTACCACAGAAATTGTTACAAGTTTATTTTGTAACTTCAGAGATTTGAGAACTACGGAGATGCACATTGTCAAGAGCTGTATCAACTTTGTCAATGCTAAAAATATTTAAAATGTCTTTGTATCAATCTCCACAAGAGATTTTTCGGGTAGGGCAACTCGTATGTGTCATACATGTATGACTCAAAATCTTCCGATATTCTTAAGATATAGAGAGAGCAATTAAACTATGTCCTAATTTGCTAGCTTTAACTCTGTAAATATCACTATTCCTTTTTTGCATTTACCAGGTACATGTACTGCAGTTTCCAATAAATTAGTTTCTAAACTACATTCACTAACATTTTACTGACAAATTGGCATGAAGACTAATTCAGCTTATATTTTTGAAAACCAAAACAGCCTTTGTTGTATTTTTATTATGAATGTACAAGTGTCATTAATTGATAATAGCAGCTTAAACCAAATGCAGGTAAAACATATCTTAGAAACATATATTAAAATAACATCAGTGTAATTTCAGTAGCTGAAGTAGAGCCTGCCTGAATAGGCAACTTATTTAAACAAAACTTAACATTATTTTCAGTATGTTGATGAAAAATATAACAAAATCATTTTATTCCTTCTGTTGCAATCAAAGCTTACAGCAAAATCGACATCACTATTTAACCAGCACACAGATCCACTATGGTCATTGGAATATTTTACTCTGGGACTTGAGGAATGGATAAAACTGGTACAAATAATTTGTACATAAATGTTAATTTTTTTTATTAGCCAGTCTTTAATGCAGTAACCATATTCAGTCTTCATGTAATTCTTCTATATAAGCACTAATTGTAGAACATTGAACAAAAAGATCTTGAAACAACCCTGGTGTATATTTGTAGTATTATGCACTAAACAGTTGGTAGAGGTATTTCCCTGTAGTGATATAAAGACCCTTTCAGAGCCTCAAGACTTCTTTCCCCGGCATCACTAACAAAACATAAAGGACGTGTGGATCAACAAGAAAAAATTATTATTAAAAGAAACGTTCAAATAATTGACAATATCAACTCAATAAAAACATCATTAATATCACAAAGCAGGATGTGTTAACAGGCAAAAATATGGCAGCACATAAAGCTAAATCAACCAGGAATACAAAACATGTTCACAGATTCAAACAAAAAAAAAGAATTCAAACAAAAATAAAAGCACTCCTCTTGGCATGCAATATATCAAAATAAAACCAAGACTTGCTAAAGTAAGAACTGTGTACATGCAGAGATGTTGTTTGTTGCTGAATTCTGTACTCAGCCATTAACATAGGCAGCAAAAGAAAACCCTACCCAGTATAAAAAAAACAAAAAACTTACTCATAAAAAAACAAAATCAGCAAAATCTGGAACTTGAATGGATTCACATGGAGTTTTACTATGCAATCATTACTGACACCATCACATTCAAGTTGTTGTAGAATAGCAACATAATCTAAGGTTTGAACGATTCATAGGTTTGAACGATTCATAACAACATAATCTAAGGTTTGAACGATTCATAACAAGTGAAAAATCCCATCTTGAAACTACCCATCATCTTAACTTATGACTCATCTCCGATACAAATATTGACTATGGGCAAACTTACTGAATATTTTAGTTTCAAAACTATTGAATGTTTTTAATCCACATATCAAGAAATGGTTATCCCTTTAGATGTTATGTTTAAAACCATGCTACTGTCAGCATGGTGAGAGTACATCACAACAGTGAAAAGGGTCCAACTGGTAGGACATGAATTGACCATGAAACTGACGAACTTTAATGAGTTTGCCCACTGTCAGTAGGTGTATGCATGACCGGCCAGGGGTTTCCGACAACAGGCACTACCCTACTTGCTGTTAAATATAGAAAATAAAGTCAGTCAAACTTGAATCAGCTAGCACCTGAAATAAACAACACAACAGAATACACTTTGGAACTGTATTCACGTCAATGCATATATATTGATAAATATCTTTTATTATATACATTGATTGTACCATATTAACTAGAACACAATGCTTAAAATACAATGCTTACAGTACAAATCATTTGATGAAATCTAATAAAAATATTATAATTATTAGTAAAATAAGAACAATAATGGACTTGCTCAATTACAGGAAAAAAGGTGACTGAATCAGAAATCTATCTAACTATAAAAGAAAACAAAGATTGAGATAGAAGTCTAACAACTCTCCAAACTTTACACATTACAGTGATAATAGGGAGGCTTTATAATATGGATGTTGGGCAAGCTATCACTATTAGCTGGGTCAACATCTTATGTGCCCCGTCACCTACACTTGAATATACAGAGTCTAACACATACACAACTGTGTGTAGCTCACTCTGTATTATAAGTGAATGATGGAAACTTGTGACAGGGAGACTTTGAATATGATTCACTTTGTCAGTTAAATCCTTTACAACAGTAAAAACTCAGTCCATCATGGAAACACTGAAAGCGGGATGGATCTAGTGGAGGATCTAGGATATATCAGGCATGGATCTATATGTTGTCCTCGTCCTCAAAATCATCCACGCCTCTGAAGATCCCCTCGGGGGTGTATGCCTTCTCCTTGTGCTTGGTCAGAATTCGGAGCAGTGGGCGGAGCTTCAGCCACCACTGGTCTTGAGGAATTCTGTGTCTAAAAATAGAATGGGGGAATTCATTTTTTTTTCATAGATCATCCATAGCACTTATATAAATAGACAAATACTTAGAAAAATACATCTAGTGTACAGTATGTATTATTCAACTGATTTTAGTCTCGGAGAAGATTAACAAGTCTTTCAAAAACAATGCAATGCTAGCTTCGATGGATAACATGTCAGTAACTCCAGTGATTAGGGCAATAACAGTCTTAAAATAGTTAAGCTTTATCTCTTACAGCTCTAATGCTCGGTTGTTTATTTTATGTCAAGTTGAGCTTTTCCTGCCAAAATTGTGTATACTGGTAATATTTCTCCAATCTGCTCATGATTCATGTGAACAACAACTACGCAGACTTAGAATCGACACATGCACTTCGCCATGACAGTTTACTACACAAGCCTCTGGTTTTTATGTTCATCAGTAAAAAAGACATTGTCATCCAAACTACTAGCCAAGTTTTCGACAGCAGTGATTTTATTGGCTATTTGAAAGGTCGCTGTAAGATGACCCTGTACGGGATGTTGTTAGATCTTGTATAACATAGAGCAGAGCAGCGGTTTTACAAGTCTAATTTCAATTAGAGTGGTTAAATGGTTGAAGTTAACATACGTGAAATCTGTTGTTTTCTTAAGTTCTTCCACTGGAGTGAAGGACAGATGGCGTTTCTGCATTCCCAGGAGCACAGCTGAGACAGGATCATTCCTGTAAACCTTGCCGGCTGTAAAATAAACAACAACAGGTTCATTCCTATAAATCTTGCTAGAGTAACATTTAACAGTTACGAGACCATTCCTTTAAACCCTTCCAGCTGTAAAATAAACATTCCTGTAAATTTTGCTACAATCACAGTATGATTGATGTAAATGATGCCAGGCCAGCTGTTAAACCTGACACAAAGAGATACATGTTGATGGTTTAACAACAGTCATAGGATATATTGTTCCTGTAAAATCTTCTAGCTGTAAAATAAAGTTGCCTTATTTGTAAATGTTTGTTAAACTAAGACCTTAAGATCATTTCTGTACAAATCACGACAGAGAGGGATATTAAAATCATTAATAGAATAACACTAATTACTTCTTAGTAAATGTAATTATCATGTAGTTAATGATACATCAAAATAAACTACACTCTCAAAAACATTGACTTTGTTTCTTGAGGAACTTAAAGGAGAAGTGCATCTAAGTTTTGCAGCTTTTATTTCAGTTCAAACAATACAACGTACTACTCTGCTGGGGAACTTACAGGACTCTATGCTTTGCTGGATTTGATCAGACATGTACTGAACGGCCTTAGCTGCCATCTTTGTCCCAAAGTTCCTGTCGAACGGGGACGGCATGCCTCCCTGCTGCATGTGGCCCAGGACGTTCTTACGACAGGTAAACACACCTTTCCCCTCCTCAGAGAACAGGTGCTCTATGAAATCTGTTGTGTAGTTGGAATTGGCGTTCTCGTTCCTAAACATTTGGAAAATAGAATCTTACTGACTAAATGTTTTTAAAACATGAACTTATTAAATAAAATTTGCTCTGACAAATAGAGGGTACATTTTACCTCAAGATCAGTCCTCTTTGAACTCCCATGCTAATAATTTTGTCTTTTAAATGGAAGACATCGTCCTACAAAATAGTAACATGCACAAACATAACACATGGTTACATTATCTTAATGAAACTACAGCAACTACAGTTCATCTTATTTCAAACACAAAATCAAATGACTAGGACTTCCTGTTCACATTATAACAGCACTGGGTACAGTTTCACATTAGTAAAATGAGAACAGCTCCATTGTATGTAATCAGTTTAGATAACCGGTATTTTTTTATCAGCTAAGATCACCGGACTTGCTTATTTTAAGAGAATATAATAACTCTAAAATACTGCCGTACAACAAGAGGTATGTGTAGAAACAAACTATAAATCAATCAGATAATAAATATAATACAAAGGTTTAGTGACTGTGACGGTCAGCAATGAATAAAAACCCTGAGCATGGTGATGTTGACTTCCTCCTCGAATATATAAGCAGCGTCAGCACCGCCTGCGAGTCCACTCATTGTGGCCAGGTAACCACAGTAACCTCCCATAGTCTCCACCACGAAGACCCGCCGCTTAGTTCCTGTGGCTGACTGTTTGATTCTATCACAGATCTGACAATGTAAGTATATACTGTAAACAAACTGTTTGATTCTATCACAGATCTGACAATGTAAGTATATACTGTAAACAAACCGTTTGATTCTATCACAGATTTGATAATACAAGTATATACTGTAAACAAACTGTTTGATTCTATCACAGATCTGATAATGTAAGTATATACTGTAAACAAACTGTTTGATTCTATCACAGATCTGATAATGTAAGTATATACTGTAAACAAACTGTTTGATTCTACCACAGATCTGATAATACAAGTATATACTGTAAACAAACTGTTTGATTCTATCACAGATCTGACAATATAAGTCATATATCGGTAATAGAATCTACGGTAACTGTAAAATAACTGTCTCAATTGTTTCTCTATATTATATACATGTAACTATTTGCTGTTACTGAGAACAAAAGCATATTTATTTTCCCCCGAGACAGCAACTTATTCCTGCAGCACCACCTCAGAAAACAGTTACCGGTCATCTCAGGGGACAATGACCTTGCTTTATTTTAAATATTCAGTAAATAGGTATTTTACTAATATTAGACTTACATCTGTGATTTCATTGAGGGGTGTCAGCTATATTACTAATTATAAAATTATGGCAGACTTACATCGGTGATTTCATTGAGGGCAGTGTCAGCCCCCAAGCTGAAGTCTGTCCCTGGGACGTTGTTACTGATGGTACACGGGATCACTACCATCGGGATACAGAATGCATCGAACTCCTTCCTGGCTTCTGCCATCTCGAGGGCGCTGTGGAACGCCTAAAACCATTCACAGTTACATGTAGATCTGTATGAGGTAAACCAAAGGATGCCTCCTTAAAGTTTTACATGTCCATCTCAATAACCAAGGGATGTAACTTAAACAATGATTGCAACAACATTAACTACAGACATCTGATAAATACATGACACAGATTATACAAAATAACAGGGTCAATGAAATAATTACTCAGGTTCAGGAATACGTCAGAATCCAAGATAATGAAAGATACATTAAACACCTATAACAGAGGTACATTTCATAACCCAAGGAATGCATCACAGAGGTACATGTACATGTCATAACCCAAGGAATGCATCACAGAGGTACATGTACATGTCATAACCCAAGGAACGCACCACAGAGGTACATGTACATGTCATAACCCAAGGAACGCACCACAGAGGTACATGTACATGTCATAACCCAAGGAATACATCACAGAGGTACATGTACATGTCATAACCCAAGGAACGCACCACAGAGGTACATGTACATGTCATAACCCAAGGAACGCAACGAAAACAATGACGGTGACAACGTATAAACTAGACACACCTACAAGATTTTATCAGATAGGCTCCTTTAAGTGTATAGAAAACAATACAAAATTACTGTTCCGGAGCACACCTTAAATATGATACATATGCAATCAAATCTACCATTAATCTTCAGACTGTTATTAGTACAGAATTATACAGTGCCTTATACTAGACATACACTTAAATTCTCTCTTTATCTTTAATATTTAGTTACATTTATACTTGAATTGTTATGGGTATGGATTAAAGCCAACCTCAAATCCGCCTATAATCAGCAATCCACTGATATCGTATTCCTTTAGTTTTTCTGCAATCTTCTGCATGCCATATCTGGATCCAACACATCTATGATAATAGACAAGATGATTTTTTTCATCAAAGTTAATCAATAATGGATTAAATTCTGCAATCTCTAATGAAAAATAATCTTGTCAAATAACTCCTCTACAATGGTTACAGAGGAACCAATCATATCAAGCTTCATGTTTCCCTCCAGTTAGCCGTAATACACAAGTACTATTGATAATACGTACAAGTACATAATGTAACAATGTACTTGGACCCCCTTTTGAATTGTCTAAATGGTCGAAAAAAAAAACAACTTAAAAATCAGTATAAACATTATATTTTAAAATCAGTAATATATATACTATGTTAAAGACTGTATATTACTAAATGTACACATCCAATCTGTATGTAGTGTAGTAGTTACTTGTACTTACTTCTTTGTTCCGAGCAGAGAGCCCCCTTGACCTGACCATCCCTGGACGTCCGTCCAACTCATCGGCTTGACCTGTCAACAGACAGTCAGACTAGTACAGTATACCAGCAGTCATACCAATGCACCAATAGTAAAAAAAACATACCCACAACATACACCTGACGTAATTCTGAGGCTTCAAGTGTACAATGAAATAACATTAAATAACATTCATGGAGTGTTGCATATTATACACATGTATTCTGTATTATTCTTGATTTTAAAAAATGGCCTATAAAAATGGAAAAAATTAGAATTGTTAATTTTCTTTACAGATACTGTATACAGGGAAACACTCACCCCTGTTTTATTTTCGTCCCTTTGGCCCTATTTGTCAGTGGGCGAAAATAAGACTTGGCGAATTCCAATGTCTCAAATTATCTCTCTTTAAACACAACTGTGTTTTAGCAAAATCAAGAAGGGGCGAAACTGTTTGCAAGTGTAGAATGACGAAAATTACATGGGGCAAAAATAACCCTGTATACAGTATTGGATTTCATCTAAACTTTTTATCTATTGAACTTTCAAAAGGCTATAGAAGATTTTAAAAAGTTTTACCCAAAAAACTATTTCACTTATATCTATTTCTCACTGAATTGTCAAGACCTACAAATTCATTCATTATGGTTTAGAATTTCTCTTACGATTTCTAAAGAGCTTTTCATTGTAAAATAAAAAGTCTTTGAATCAAATACGTAATATATACATATAGTAACAATATACATATATATTCACACAAAACTCATTTAGTCACATGCATATATATACAGGAGAGTAATATAATAATAGAAAATGTCAAAAATCATAAAAGCATAAGTTTACTCTATTGATCACCTGTAAACAAGTAATATGCCAAACAGGACATTATTCGAACAATTACTGTAAACTACAATAAAAACAAATGTCCACAGGGAGACAGTGGTCAATGACACAATGTGTGTCAATCCATAGGGAGACAGTGGTCAATGACAAAATGTGTGTCAATCCATAGGGAGACAGTGGTCAATGACACAATGTGTGTCGATCCATAGGGAGACAGTGGTCAATGACACTATGTGTGTCGATCCATAGGGAGACAGTGGTTCATGACAAAATGTGTGTCAATCCATAGGGAGACAGTGGTCAATGACAAAATGTGTGTCGATCCATAGGGAGACAGTGGTCAATGACACAATGTGTGTCGAACCATAGGGAGACAGTGGTCAATGACACTATGTGTGTCAATCCATTGGGAGACAGTGGTCAATGACAAAATGTGTGTCGATCCATAGGGAGACAGTGGTCAATGACACTATGTGTGTCGATCCATAGGGAGACAGTGGTTCATGACAAAATGTGTGTCGATCCATAGGGAGACAGTGGTCAATGACAAAATGTGTGTCGATCCATAGGGAGACAGTGGTCAATGACAAAATGTGTGTCAATCCATAGGGAGACAGTGGTCAATGACAAAATGTGTGTCAATCCATAGGGAGACAGTGGTTGATGACACAATGTGTGTCAATCCACAAGGATACAGTGGTCGATGACACACTTAATAGTTAGAACAAGAACTTGCTCTTACATGTACATGAAATATTTGAATCAAATTATGACAACTTATACATGTACCATATCAATACTAGTACCAAGCCCGTTGTGACCTTAATTTCAATGTAATACCATAAATGAACTTTCGTAATTTCAATGTAACCATAAATAAACTTTAAATTAAGGTCAAAACGGGTTTGGCCCCCTGTGAATACTACCAGTAGTTGTCAATCATCCAAAATAAACAATAGGCACTAACTGACTCCATTCCAGTACTGGTAAATTTACTTGCTTTTCCAAAAATATCATTGGTTTTCACCTTGACCTAAGATTCAAGGTCAATCAAGATGAATGGCAATATTCTCTGCATCAGTATAGGTCATTTGCTCAATCTAATTGCTAACCCACTAGTGTAATACCATTCCTATCAAGCAGAGTGTTTTCCAGGTTTTGAGTATACATCTCTGGCTTAAAAGAATACATTCCTATCAAGCAGAGTGTTTTCCAGGTTTTGAGTATACATCTCTGGCTTAAAAGAATACAGAAGAGCAGTGCATACATTGAGTCTATGACCTTTTGACATGAAAACAATAATAATCATTCATGTCTGCCCTAAAAATAAGATAAAAGGTAACAAAAGAGTTCCTTTGAATATCTGACTGTTTTTGTTTTCAACTATAATGACCCTCTATTATTGGAGGAAAATATGTCACATGATTGTCGTCTCTGCAGATGGCAGATGGTAGCAAAGTATAGACAACAACACGGAGGAGGAAATGTATTTTTGTTGTACCTTTATCTTATATTTTAATGTTTACGTTTGTTTTTTCTTTCAATCGTGCAACTCTTTCCCTTTTGTGTATATGTACATTATATTCACTGTTTTATCACATATCAATAAAATGTACTAACATCTTGTTGCCCCATGAGGGCTCTTAACTGAATATTGCTTAATGTTATAGATGTGTAGGCATAGCACCATCATCATGTTCTCCCCATATACAATGAAATGTATTTTAGTGGACAGTCAGTAACAGACCTAATAAACAATATTAATTTGTGTCTATCAGCAAACCTTCAAAGCTAGTTACAGGGGTAAAACTAAATCAAAAATCATTTGAAGGGACTTTTATTGGTGGAAAAAGAAGATATCACTGTAGATGTTACTTATACTCAGAAGTATATCAGAGTATATATGATTATCATATTTAATACAACAAAAAACCTGTCCAGAATGGTACATTTAGTTTCCATAGTTGAAAGTGTATACATATATATATATATATATATATATATATATATATATATATATATATATATATATATATATATATATATATATAAGTAATCCCTATACAGACTAAAACACACCTTCTTCTTGTCAGGAAGAGTCTGCAAAAACATCAGTGTTACAGAAAATGTGAATCTTGTTAAATGTTATTCAAGTTTGGGTAAATATTATGGAGAGAGAGAGAGAGAGAGAGAGAATTATATAATATTTTTAAGTTAAAAAAAAATTCTTACAAAATACATAGACTTGCTTCACCCTAAAACCGTTCTTTACTTTTGGAGAGAATTAATCAGTTTTTAAAATGTAATTTGTGTTTAATTTGTGATCAAGTGTAAACGATCAATATTATCAATTATATAAATAAATTTATAAATTATAAATATTATTTTTCTTTTGTACCTTGTTGTTATCTGACTTCTATTTTTTTTTCCTGGTTCATATATTTGTTTGTTTATTTTTGCATTCTAAATACATACGTTGTATTCATGCCCCGGTCCCTGTTTGTAGGGTGTGTAATTTCCCAATTTCCAATTAAATAGTTTGACAATATGCAGTATCGACATAAATTTTTTAACTGTTTATTTTTTCTCTTTATTCTTTTCAGATTTAGTTCAGAATGACGAGGCTGTAACTTTGATAGCAATCTATTTTTGTGAATTTCCTCCCTACTTATACTTATTGTAAATGTATACAAAATTTGCTTCAAATTGGATCTCTACGACAGTAATGTATGGCTCTTGCTTTTATAAAAATAACCTCTCTATCTAAGCCAAAAAATTTAAAAACAATTATCTGAGGCAGGTATCACAGATTATACTGAAATAGCTAGTACACGCATAACAGATGTTTGATCCACCTCTAAATTTTTCACAGGAAATATAGTGTGAGATCACAGTGACGTCGTACGTTAAAATCTATAATCATTTGTTTGCGTATCTCGACTCAATATGAAGAATGGAAGCATGTAAAATAATCTCTTCGGTCACACCAAAGCTTGTGCGATACTCAAAACGTGTCTTTAAACTTCAGGGAACCGAAATTAGGAGTTAAATGTCAGCCATTTTTGGCATAGCACTACGGGAGAAAGCATTAGAGAGCATTATGGGATGCTGCCAAAAAAATTTTCTTGATGAATCTGTAGTTTTAGCTTGTTTGTTTTCCAGCACCTGGTTCTTAGAGCTCGCTTCGCTCACCGACCGGTGAGCTTCATTCGCTATAAAGATGTTCTGACAGTTACAAAAATAGTGCAATGCATATATGGGATAGGGCCTGGTTGTTTTTTGTGCTCTCATAGATAACAGCTAATATTAAGGGAAAATATAGTTTTGTTCTACCTCCTTCCTTTAGACAATCAATATTTTGCGAAGAGATTAGATTTAGACTGAGAAATCAACCGAAAAAAAATAATTGAGCTTCTTGCTCATGCTGTTGAAAAAGCATATTACATAATGAATCAATAATACACAAAAGTGCATTAACAGTTTATTGGCGACCAAATGCCCCCCAAAAAGGCGTCACTAGGAAAGCAGGTACACGCTGGATAGAGAGCTGACCCTGACAGAAGAGGTCAGGAGAGGTCAACATAGGTTTAACTTACCGGGTCTATAAGACCAGTGTTCTGCAATCAAAAACAGGTGGTCAGATAATGGAGGCAAACCAGAAAGCATGCATATCTCACATAATTACAGTCAAATGAAAGCTGCATAGTCCAATTTTCTCGCTATTACAGTATCAAATAATTTTCCATACAAAACCAATTACCTTAGAAAGATAAAGACTTTCGCCTATTTACACCAGCAGAATCAGTCTCGTTTCAAAGTTAGAAATATTCAAAGTAAATAAAATAATTTCTTTATCGGCATACATAAAAACAAACCAAACTGCATAATGGGAATGTTTAGAAAAGGGAACCGTTTGGTTTCGTCCCCCGAATAATTTGGTTTATTCAACCCGCATGTTACGCAGAGATTGTAAACAAAGCAAACTTCAGAAATATCAGTGAACAGAATGTACACAGGTCTATTTTTGATTTGCCAAAAACATTATGACCTTAATTTATAAAAGATGTCAAAGTCGTAATACAATCATAGCTACCTCGACGTCAGGTGTGAATTTTAATATGAGGCGAAATAATGCAGTACCCTTTTGTGTCGTTTGTTTTTAAAACAAATTTTGTACATCATTTTTTCATTGAAATATGGCTTAATTGACCGGGGAAACTACGTACTGCAATGTTTTTTTATTAAACACATACTTAGAATAACAATCGCTTAAAAGCGGTCACAAAATTTGATATAAAATCGGACCAAGCAGCTTTAAATCTTCATCTACGACATTCATATTCTAAATATTACACCACTATTATTTCAGAATTCAATCTCAGGGCATTCAATGATACATTTAGTGTTGTTCAATTATCAGTATTCATCAACCTTGAACTGAAATTATGTGAGAAAGTTATGAATCCTGCCACTACACAACACAAACGAATTCAAAAACTGTATTCTATAACCAGCAAGGACACAGGAAAGTAACTTGAGATGTCGTTTGACTTGACGTTTTTTACACTTTGAAATAACAGTAGACCTACACAAAGAGCATGATACTCTATACCAAGTATTATACACATCCCTTTTATTTTATTCTGGAATGGTTGGTTGAGAAATCAATTACTTTCTTTCTGTGAACATACAAGATGTCATTTTATTCATTTTAAAATAAGAGTATAACTTGGTTTACAGTATCCACTGTCAATAGCAGGATTGAAAATTGTACTTCATTAGTAAATTAAATCAAAACTAAAACAACAAACTAATCAAAATAAATAAATTGGAGTTAGTAACAAAGTGATAGCCACACAATACCCCTCAATAAAAATGTAATTCTTAATTGATTAAATCTTACATTTCCAAAGATGAGTCCATCAAACGAGTCGTGGAGTCCTAGAACTTCATAGCCTTTGGTGAGGGCCACTCGGACGAATGATCTGACTGCCGCGTTAGACCCACACGCAGGTGCCCCAATGCTCATCACTCCCAACTTTATACCTGTCTGTAAACACAGAAAACACACAAATAAAATAACAGGTGATAACATAACAGGTGCCCTAATGGACATCACCCCCAGCTTTATGCACACAGCCAAATAACATAACAGGTGTCCTGAAGGACATCACCCCCAGCTTTATGCACACAGCCAAATAACATAACACACCCCTGCAAATGTGTTCAGAATGTTTTCTTCATCGTTGCTATGTATGTAATAAATCCAGAGGTGCTCGAATGAAAGTTCCCGAGACTTTCCTGAGATTTGTCCAGTTCCTGTGAAATTTCAAGCGGAAGTATGAGTGTTCTCAAAATATGTAAGTACTGGTCGTTTTTCGTATCATATCTTACTTTGATATACGTTAAAACATGAAAATCTATTAAGATCTTTGTCTTATTTCATCATCTAGCGGTTATTTAAACTAAACGATAATATTCAGAACAGAGTTATCGTTCGTGTACAACCACTTGATAAAATCCTAGCCATGTTTGATGCTTTGGTGTGCAATACCATGCTTTTTAAAAAAAAAAGAATGGGTGTCTGTTTTGTGTAAAAACATAGTATACCGAGTCATTCTCAAGGAACATTCTGCATAAAAAAGTATATTCTGTTTCACTATTGATGCTATTACTAGGTCAGGCGTGGATCGAAAATTAATTCTAAGGGGGAATCGCTACTTAGCATGTTAAATTGTTGCAACATCCAAAAATAGTTATATTTTCTATTGTCACATTTATTTCTATAATTCATTTTATTTACCAATTAATGAAGATAAAGTTTAAAAACAATACACGTCTAGATTTTATATTTGACTACAAGTACCTAGATTATAGGAAATAGACTATAGCCACGATGCAAGATTTTTACTGCGAAACTGAACGGGTCAAATAAAACCACGTGGTCTAAATTTAAATGACAATAACATTCGCAGGGGTGTAACAGGTGCCCTGATGGACATCATCCCAGGCTTTATGCACACAGCCAAATAACATAATAGGTGTCCTGATGGACATCATCCCCAGCTTTATGCACAGCCAAATAACATAACAGGTGCCCTGATGGACATCATCCTTTATGCACATAGCCAAAAAACATAACAGGTGACCCAATATTATGATAGATTATTTTTAGTTACAAGAAAGAGACAAATGAATTGAAATGGAACTGAAATAAGAATTCAAAGCCCCCCCCCCCCCCCCCCCCCCCCCCTACCCTCTGTAAAAAGAACCCACTTCAGACCTTCACTCAATCATAATGTCCATCTTTAGGCAGGTCTTTAGGCAGATTTCAGTCCGATATGCAACCAATACCTTACAAATATATATTTCATCCCAAAAGGATAGATACCTGGGGCTAAAGGGAAATATAGAAAGCACTTACAGAGCATGAGATTCCTGAGGGGTCCTTTGGGGGTCGAAGCTTGGTCAACATTCTGTAGGTCAACAGGTTGTTCTGGAAGCTCCTGATGGAGGAAGAACAACAAACAGTACAATCAGAGCAAGACTTAGTATACACAATCAGAGCAAGACTTAAGATACACAATCGGTGCAAGACTTAGTATAAACAATCAGAGCAAGACTTGGTATACACAATCAGAGCACGACTTAGTATAAACAATCAGAGCAAGACTTAGTACACATAATCAGAGTAAGACTTAGTACAAACAATCAGAGCAAGACTTAGTATAAACAATCAGTGCAAGACTTAGTATACACAATCAGAGCAAGACTTAGTATAAACAATCAGAGCAAGACTTGGTATACACAATCAGAGCAAGACTTGGTATACACAATCTGAGCAAGACTTAGTATACACAATCAGAGCAACACTTAGTACACACAATCAGAGCAAGACTTCGTATAAACAATCAGAGCAAGACTTGGTATACACAATCAGAGCAAGATTAGTATAAACAATCAGAGCAAGACTTTGTATACACAATCAGAGCAAGACTTAGTATAAACAATCAGAGCAAGACTTAGTATACACAATCAGAGCAAGACTTCGTATAAACAATCAGAGCAAGACTTGGTATACACAATCAGAGCAAGATTAGTATAAACAATCAGAGCAAGACTTTGTATACACAATCAGAGCAAGACTTAGTATAAACAATCAGAGCAAGACTTAGTATACACAATCAGAGCAAGACTTAGTAAAAACAATCAGAGCAAGACTTAGTATAAACAATCAGTGCAAGACTTAGTAAAAACAATCAGAGCAAGACTTAGTATAAACAATCAGTGCAAGACTTAGTATAAACAATCAGAGCAAGACTTAGTATACACAATCAGAGCAAGACTTAGTATAAACAATCAGAGCAAGATTAGTATAAACAATCAGAGCAAGACTTGGTATACACAATCAGAGCAAGACTTAGTATACACAATCAGAGCAAGACTTAGTATACACAATCAGAGCAAGACTTAGTATACACAATCAGAGCAAGACTTAGTATAAACAATCAGAGCAAGACTTAGTATACACAATCAGAGCAACTTTTATGTTAAATGTCGTGCAAATTTTTTGAAGTGTAAAGAAACTCGTTATAAAAGTGTTAAATTTTGTTATTACTCAAAATCATTTCACTATAACCATAAATTTGTTATATCTGAATTCGTTAAAACTGTAAAATAATGAAAAGATTTGTCAAGAATTTTACCGGGGACTCAAAAAAATATCACTATATATATCCGAGATTTCGCTATATCCATGTTTGTATTAAACAAGTTTTACTATAGAAACAAGTCACAGTGTTACATAAAGACTCAACAGCTATATTAGTTTCATTTATATTCATTGGCATCAATTTACACTGATTTCGCGAATCACAGTTTCAAGAATATGTATATATAAGCTGGTAATGTTCCAATCAATGCAGAATTTTGTCATGTTTCATCCATGCACTTCCTTGAACATATGATTACATGAACCAACACAACAATGAAATGGCAAAAATTTGGTGTTCAATGAATAATGACAAAAAACAGTTCCTTATTTACAGTGTAATTCATTCACAGAACAAAGACACTGACTCCAGTCTACTGAACAGAGATGCTGAAAATCTTACTTTCCTCTGAGTCGCACAGCTTCTTCAAAATTATTCTCATTCATGGCCTTCTGTACAGCCTGCGTCTGAAATGATCAAGGATTTCATTTTATCATTTTTCTTGTCCAATCCAGACACATAAGTCCTATGACAGTATTTTTAATATTACAGTTTTGTAAGACAAAAGAATGTTTATTCTCTTATTGTAATCAAAGTTGTATTATGACACCCCCTCCCCGTCCCCCCCCCCCCCCCCCCCCCCCCCCCCCCCCCCATCAGATAAAATAAAGCAAAAGACAAAGGTCAAAAGTCACACAAGGCTAAATGCTATATACATGTTCACTTGAGGAGACTGTAGCTACTAGATCCCTGGATCAACACTGACACATAGAGAAGCAGACGGCCAACAGAAGAACAGGAAGCAGATAACAGGGAGAGATAGACCTAAATCCCAATCCTAGTTGTATATTTGTACAATAAAAATATGTTCAAATCAAATCATGGTCAACAGATTACATCAGCAGACGACATAATAGGAAATTGCTGTCGAAAGGTCTGGGAAAGAATAAAATAAGCTGCAGGAGACACCAGTCCTGACAGAGACCCAAAGCCATAGCAGTGGAACTAAGGTAGATCGTGGGGGTTTGATAAGGTTGAACTGAGACCACTCACTCTGGCAGTGAAGTTAAGGCACACTCCAATCATTGGCTGTTATTCTCTAGCCTGCATACAGACCTCTTCCCATACCAGAAAACTACATGAGAGATACGAGGAGGCTAATGTACAAGGGGGGTAAATTAAGATCTAGTAATGGAATGAGAGAGAACAGCTAGCTTGCCCTTGGAAACCCAATGTACATGTACCAGTAGAAGTGGGATGACTGGGGATTTCCAGTAAGATCTGTGACGAATGATTTGTATCCATTGATAAATTAGGCAGACACAATTGTGTAAGATCATATAGGCTGTTAAGGTGAGGTTTGTGGCTATAGGGATATAGCTCAAGATTTCCAGTGTAATGTAACACCAGATATCCTTTGTTTTAGACATGTTGTCAAGATCTATGTCATAATTACTAACTTTAGATTTTTTTATTTTGCGGGGTTTTGTAGTTTACAGTGAAAAAGTAACAGGACACAAGCACTTTATTAATTTCCACAAAAACAAAGTCCACAACATATGGTTTTAAATAGTGTTTTAGAAACACCAGATTACACATATACATGTACTATGATTAATCTTTCCTGAAATCTGTGGATTTCAATTCAGTTGTTTTTGTTTACATGGAAGTAGTCCAAAATTTTGACTTTTGTTGCGTTTTATTCTATTTTTAGATAGTTCAATAGAAATTAATATACACGAATCATGAGATAAATAATGACATTATTTTCAAACATTTTGAGCATACATAACCCTCATACTAGTCACATTTAAAATGCACATATTTTCACGTAATTGTTTAAGGAATCATTCTTTAAGTATTATGAGGTGATAATTTCGGTTCGGGCATGATCAAATCCAGTAAAGCCCAAAGGGCTTTCTGATAGCTGATTTGATCACGCCCCAACCGAAATCATCACCTCATAATATTCAAAGAATGATTCCTTATTACTTATGTTTATATGATTTTCAGCGATTGTACGAATAAATATAAGAATATTAAGTATGCAAACCCTGCTTGCGCCCCAACAGTAGTATTATCACAGACAAAGACACTGGAAAATGTAAATCATTTCATCCAAATGAAAGTTTGATGTGATACCCCAGTAAAACAGGTACGGTAAGGTTTGAATTTTATCAGCAGAAAGACTTTAGTACATGTATGATGAACAAAACAATATGTAACTTTGGTACGGTACAATTCCGAAAAATAAAACAATGCAAGCCCCAAATCTTAACTCAAGGTATCCGATCCATATTAGGACCTAATTTTTATAACCTTGAATATCCATTATATATTAAATACTCTGATATTAATTTAAAGCAATTTAGAGTAGAAAAAGATTTACCGAGAGAAATTTTCAAAAATATTATTATCGTATCTAAGCAGTGATGAATTAATGAAGATTGCATTAAGGTATATGGGGACAGGCACATTTTTTTTAAATAAAAAAGTAAATTCTAAGAATTTCAATAAATGCTTTGGTGGAAAGATGTATTTTATCATTAGGAATACAAAAACAATTAAAAATAAATTTTATATAAACTGTATAGATCTTTTTAGAATTAATTTTTATAGATTAAAAGCAAAGGGGGGCAACTCTTCAAGAAAAGGAAAAGGTCAATTATTAGGACACATTCCACTCTTACATATTGATACTTAAACATGAAAATTATGTCCAAGTATACTGAGTATTAAGCCCATACATATCTGTTAAGCATCCAGATTCATTAAATCTGAGGTCAGACGCAACCTATCTTCCATTTTTTTCTATTTTCTCCTATCTCCACAATGTGAAGATTTCCACTAAATAATTGCATAATTATATTTTCACGTTATATGAGTTTTTTTAGATTTAAGTGTTCAATTGAAAATATATACTATGACTTTATTTATAAGCATACAAATGCATTTTGCATGCTATTTTAAGGAACATTCTAAATATTCTTGCTTCAAAAATAGCCTGGTAATGTACCCTGAATGTTTGGGAATTAACAGTTTTAAATGTTAATAAATAAGGAATAATATATCAAGAAAATTATATAAAATTGAGGAACGTATCGTGTGTCCTTAAGATAGCATCATAATATGTTTGTCCAATCAGAGATCTTAAGACAAACGCTCAAGTTAAATTGTTGACAATCAGTGAATGATTATCTCTGTATCACTAAGCAAAATCGCTGTTTATAGCCCTGGTGAGGACAGGATAAGTAAACTGATGATCTGAGAACCAACTGATTCAGACTTTGTAGTTATAATTTAAGCACATACCTAGACAACCACCACCTACCCTCTCTACACACTCCATCAGTGGCACCCTCACGGTCTGGTTCCCGTCCAGTGAGCACACACAGGCAGGGGTGTTAGGGGTGGCATCCATCAGGGCCAGCACTGCCTCCGCCCCCATTCTGGAACCCTGGTGATTGACAAGGGAAGTACGGTAATCACCATGCAATTTTACAAGACATATACATGTACAGTTGAACTTTGATATCTTGAACACTGACATCTCGAATACAATGGATGTGTCGAAGTGATTTGTAAGTCCCAACCACCTATATTTTAAGTATTTTACCCTCGATATCTCGAATACTCGGATATCTCAGAGTTTTTAAACCGTCCCATCTAGTTCGAGAAAACGAAGTTTGACTGTATCTAATAATGGTTTACAGAAAATTACTAGTTGAGAATGCAGGTATTGTCAGGTTGAATTTATTAGAAAATACCTCATAAGTACTGTAAGCTTATCCAATTGATTGCAGTAGTCTTACTTACAAGAATCCTGTCGAAGGCAGTAGGCTTCCCTCCTCTCTGTACATGACCAAGAACAGTAACTCTGGTGTCATACTTCAACTTATCTGTTACAACCTGCCAATTACGACCAATAAAAATATGTTTATAATTATTATCAGGTAAATAACACTCTAGGTAAACTTTAAAAAAAACTTTTCTTAATTCTTACAATTAGAAATACATGTAAATTTTCTTTATTGAAATGAGCTAACATGCTCCTATGTGTGTGTAATAAAGTTGATTCAGTTTGTATATAATGGTGTTTATATTTGTGTTCTTCTTTATTTTTTTTGGCATGAATGGGTTATCATATGTGAGTGACAGGTGACAGGTGAGTGTGCTATTTTTAGAGCGACTATTTAAAGTGACCGGTTTGGGTGTAGTGGTCAGTAGAGGGTCCGGTAACGACACCAGCCGGGTGCCACGTTTTACACCTCCTGATTTTACAGATGGTGAATATCTCCAGTTAGTTAAAATACTGGTGAGAAATGGGTAGCCATTGAATTCTGGATTTTGTCAGGCGGGCACATGTTTTCCTAGCCAGTATGGTTGTTTTGTTATTTTGTAAATTTTGCTGGTAATTTAGTTATTAGTGTAATTAATCGTATGTTTGTATGTTTATCGAGGCTTTATTAGTCACAGTGTATTACTTTCAGTGCATAAGGGTGTTTGGTGAAAATTCCGGTACTATAGACTGTGGGCGCTAGAAGTGAATTTTCCTATGGAGGGTCATGTGGGTAACATACAAATGTCGAGGACGCATGCTGCGTTGAGCTGGGAGTAATGAGTCTGTGAGAAGTGGTCGTAGACTGGAAGCGAGAGACCCGTGAGGCCGGGGCTTGCAGTCAGGATATCGATACACGAGGGACAGGCAGTTTGATGAGGGCAGGAGCGTCTCGAGTACGTGGTGTCCTCAACGAAGTGAATCTCATGACTAAGTTCCCTTTCAGAGTGAGGTTATAAGTGTGTAAAAGTGACCGTTATTACAGGATAATTTTCATATATACAGAGCTGAAATTTGAAGTAATTATAATTTTATGTTTTTTGAATTATTGAACTTTAACATTTTTTGAGTAATTGTTCAACAAGAGTTTTATTGGTTGAAATAGTTTCTAAAACAACATTTTGTAGTTTACTACCATTTAATTAATATCTGATACAATGTGATTAAATGACTTAATTTTGAATTCAGTTGATAGTATCAGATATTTGTTAATTTGTTTAATTGAATTATTATTTTTTTTTAAAGCTATTTTCGATATAATTGATCACGATTGATAATTGATTTCGATATATAATAATAAAATTTATTAAAGTATATTACACACCCCTTTTCAGCAATCTTCCATTGTTATTGCACACCCCTTTCCATTAATCATCGGCTATTATGAGGTAGAATCGTACTTTCCTAATATGCAGCTGTATGTACATCATCGGAAACCCAGGGCCAGTCTAGCATATGCTTACTGACCGTGGGCCCACCCATTTAACTTATCTTGCGCTCATTATTTATTCATGCTTTTATCTGATTGGCTCATGCAAGTTTTCTGAAGGAAATCTAGTTAATCGCATAAGTCCTTACTTACTTCACTTTGGATAAGATCCAACATGGCTGAATTTACAAAATCCATTTGCGAGAACTAATAGGGATCAGTAACCTTTAATGTCAATTTTGCAAGCACAAAACAAGCAAAACTCTGGCTGAGATGTATTGGAAGTGGCCATCATAACATGCTTTAGACTTTCACCCCTCCAAAAACTGAAGAGTTTTTCTTTAACAAGCGGTGATTTCATTGGCAGAATAACTGTCATGAATATTCATGAATTATTACGAAAACAATAAAAGTTGAATGGGTGGGTCCACATTCAGTAAGCTTATACGAGACTGGCCGTGGGTTTTCGACTATACTGTATGTATAAACATTATAATAACTACAGCTGTACCTTCTTGACCATGTCGGCTGTGATGGGGTTCCCCTTCCTGTCCACAGCGCCTTCAGCCACCAGGATAATGTTCAGCCGCTGTCCCATCGATCTCTCCTATCAAATCAAATCTATCAACTGTCAGTCATAGTACCAATGATGAAAGCCAAGAGTGAACACACCTCATTAAATCATGATGAAGTAAAGAAACAACCCCAGATATGTCTCAGAGAAATCATTCATATTTGGAATGAACGATTTACTAGAAATGTAACAGGGTGATAAATAAGGACTTCTGAAAATGAAATACTGGATGCTCCTTTTGTTTACATGATGGACCACACTGATGCTAAATTGCAGTGAAATATACATACGGTAACAAGGGACTGGCATCAAATCTCAATCGTAATGTACAGGTTTATTTCAATATTTTATTCACTGACTAATTAAATTAAAGTTAAATTAAATTAAAATTAAATTGAAATTGTATTGGTATAAGAATTACATGGTCAGTACTGAGTGGTTGACTTACGTTGGCCAGTTTCCTACAAAGTGTGTCCTCCCATCCGTCCTCGGGGGGCCACTCGGGGATAAACACCCAGTCGGCCTCTGTGGCCAGGGCTCCCACTAATGCCAGGTAACTGTTATAAACAGCCTTAAATACAGACATGTACCACAACAAAATCTATTTTTACATTCATAAATCTGAAACAGCATTTATCACAAATCTTGCTTGTAAGTATACACTGCAGCCGATATAGCAATGTGTTGAGTGGCGACAATTTCAAATCGGTGTGTATTACAATTGCGATTTGCAACAAAGATTCTGATTGGTGCATTTTTATAGACCCGCCCATTTACCAAATGCATGTGACCATGTAGAAACTAACCTCCGAGGAAGAAAACTTAAGTTGTACTTGCAAGTTAAAAATTACACCATTATCGGAGAATAAACAGGGCGATTTGAATGTAAATGTGTAAAAGATTTTAGTGAAAAAAATATTTGGTAGCTTTGTTGTAATGGTACAAGAATTCAATTTCCTTACCCACAATGTCTCCCCATTACTTCCATGACAAAGCATCTCTGATGGCTGAAAACAAATATACTGTATATAAAATTCACAATTAAAGTGTATTTTATCATATTTCACAATTATCAAGACTAATGATAAAGAGAAATCTTTTTTCTTGGAGGCTCAATGTTAATCACTTTTATGAGTACCACTCAACCACAAATTCACATTCCCCGAAAGTTTGTAGTAGTATTTTACATGCAGAATCTATTTTTCTTTTTTTAAACCCATGAACATTTTCTCCCACAAAAAACATTGATCCTACAGTGCCCAAGAGTACATAAGCAGTGCAAATAAAATATAGTTGCATGTAAGTGTACACGCTACCAAAATGAAACTCAAATTACCAGTACTGTATGGAAATAATGAGTTTATAAGACCGTAGTGGCTCTAGACTGGGCTTGCCTCAACATTTGGTATCTGACCTTGAAGCTGTGTGTGACTGACCTTGAAGCTGTGTGTGACTGACCTTGAAGCTGTAGTAACAATACAGTCCACGGCCTCCACGATACGATGGAGAGCGGAGTCGGCCCCGATAGTCATGTCTGTCCCACAGAAGTCGTTGTCAATAGAGCCGACCAATCCTACAACGTTCAGGTGGGAGCACTCCTTCCTCTGCTCCTGGCTGATACGACCTATAAACACAACAAGCTTACAATCATTTTGATAATTTCAATATCAAAATATGTTCAAAACAAACAAAACAAGAACACTGTCCAGTCTACTACAACATAAACACTTTCATATCGTTTAAACTACAAACATCTACTATGATAATTATCATTTATCTATAATCCTGCAATTTAGGCTATGTGTGACATGTACATGTATTTGCACAAATTGTTGAGTCAAATTCTGAATGATAACCATTGCTGACCATATTCTAGCCTCAAAAATCCACTAACACTGACCATATTAAGCCTAGTCACTATATCCTAGCCTCAGTAACCCACTGACGCTGACCGTGTTAAGCCTAGTCACTATATCCAAGCCTCAATAACCCACTGATACTGACTGTAATAAGCCTAGTCACTATATCCTAGCCTCAATAACCCACTGACACTGACCATATTAAGCCTAGTCACTATATCCAAGCCTCAATAGCCCACTGACACTGACCGTAATAAGCCTAGTCACTATATCCAAGCCTCAATAACCCACTGACACTGACCATATTAAGCCTAGTCACTATATAAAAGACTAACTAACCCACTGATGCTGACCGTAATAAGCCTAGTCACTATATCCAAGCGTCAATAGCCCACTGACACTGACCGTAATAAGCCTAGTCACTATATCCAAGCCTCAATAACCCACTGACACTGACCATATTAAGCCTAGTCACTATATCCAAGCCTCAATAGCCCACTGACACTGACCGTAATAAGCCTAGTCACTATATCCAAGCGTCAATAGCCCACTGACACTGACCGTAATAAGCCTAGTCACTATATCCTAGCCTCAGTAACTCACTGACGCTGACTGTAATAAGCCTAGTCACTATATCCAAGCCTCAATAGCCCACTGACACTGACCGCAATAAGCCTAGTCACTATATCCAAGACTCAATAACCCACTGATGCTGACCATAATAAGCCTAGTCACTATATTAAAGCCTCTATAACCCACTGACACTGACCGTAATAAGCCTAGTCACTATATCCTAGCCTCAATAACCCACTGACGCTGACCATAATAAGGCTAGTCACTATGTCCAAGACTCAATAACCCACTGACGCTGACCGTAATAAGCCTAGTCACTATATCCAAGCCTCAATAGCCCACTGACACTG
Source organism: Magallana nippona (assembly GCA_033439105.1). Lineage (NCBI taxonomy): Eukaryota > Metazoa > Mollusca > Bivalvia > Ostreida > Ostreidae > Magallana > Magallana nippona. Next base: position 62,086,921 of record CM065926.1, on the reverse strand, counting down.
ACCGTAATAAGCCTAGTCACTATATCCTAGCCTCAATAACCCACTGACGCTGACCATAATAAGGCTAGTCACTATATCCAAGACTCAATAACCCACTGACGCTGACCGTAATAAGCCTAGTCACTATATCCAAGCCTCAATAACCCACTGACACTGACCGTAATAAGCCTCAGTCACAATATCCATGCCTCAATAACCCACTGATGCTGACCGTAATAAGCCACAGTCACAATATACAAGCCTCAATAACCCATTGACGCTGACCGTGATAAGCCTAGTCACTATATCCAAGCCTCAATAACCCACTGACCTTTCTCCAGAAGTTCGTCCAGAAGCCCTGCCCACTCCTGTCTGAACAGGTTAGCTCCAGTCAGACTGCCGTCTCCACCAATCACCACCAGGTTTGTGATGTTATTGATGACAAGATTCTCTGCGGCTGTCAGACGCCCCTCCCTCTCACGGAACTCTTTACAGCGCGCGCTGCCGATCACAGTGCCCCCCTGTCAAAGGGAGTCAGGGGGTCAAAACAAATCACTCTCATCAAAACAAGGAAATGTGTTTAAAGAGCTATCAATTCATTTTTTGACTTCTATTTTGATTTATCTACTATTTTTATTGCTTTATTCTGTGGAAGCTTTTTAAAATTTATGGGGGGCCAATATTCAATCAAAACAGGCAAGGGATACCCAAAATATCCTACAATATTGAGCAACCACAAATATCAATGATTCCACAGTACATGTACAAGTATTTGACTCTTAATACAAATAAGACAATAATGTGAAGTATAAAAAGTTGTTTTATAGTATATGTGTACTCAAACTAATAACACACTTATCAATCCCTCAACACATGAACCAGACCTAGTGCAATATACATTGTAACAGATACTAGTATTACAAAAACATTTCAAACCAATTAAGATAAGGAAATCACAAAGACACATATCCTAATTCACAGGAAATATTTCATTTCTAGCATTGTGTTATCAATATCAATTCCTGGGCTGCGATTTACAAAGGAACTTATGATAAATTCATACTAGTAAATCTCCTTAGTCTCCCGTAAAAAAACAAAATTTTTACAAATCCGTTTACTCCAAAATATTTCAATAGCCACAAGAATTTCCTACTAGTATTTAGTAAGTTGAAACTTTTTGTACAGGATAAATAATCTGATCAGCATTTATTAATTTGGTTGCAAGTCATAAGCTTCCTTGTAAAACGCAGCCCTGGCCTATGTGTAAGAAGTCCCTAGGACTACACTAATCTGTGGTACCAGCTGCATGATCCCCGAGCTGCTGGCCCATGTGGCCTCCACAATGTTGTCTCCTCCGTCTACCATTCCCTGGTACCCCTACAGACACACAGACAGGTCAGGAACATTAGTTCTCGTGTAATGAAGAGATGAATCAGTTAAATATGAGAGTTCAAGGTCATGTACAGACTCAAGGTACAGAACAGATACAGGGAGATTAACCCAACATCTATTCGTGTGCGATAAAATTACAATTGCTTTTGTTCTTTCTGGAACAAGTCCATAAATGCTTATATTTGTTAACAATTTTTGATTATAACTTAATCTCAAAAATATTTGTCTCTGCTTGTCATTATATTAACAGTTAGTTGTGAAATAAAGTTGTTGCAAATAAAAGATGGTTTATAGTACATGTAGTTCATGTGCACTATAAATAGATTAATCATTAAGCTTAAAATTCAAGAGGATGTACATCTCTATAAATACACAATATTTTACACTGAATGCTTTATTTCATTTAAAACTTTCTGCTCCAGGACATGCATTATAACAAACATATTTCATCCTTTCCAAAACAACTCATATTGTCAATGACAAATTACCATTGTGTGATTGTATTCACGTGATTTCCTTCCTATTTTCAGGTTTATAAAAATTTGTACATATAGAAACAGTTGTGTATATCATCTAGACTGCTAACAAATCTATACATGCTGTAGTGTCTCACCTCCTTGATGTAGAAGACTTTACAGCCGAGGTAACTCCCCATTCTGACCACGGCTCTTACACTGGAATTCATACCTAAAAACCAAAGACAATATTAAACTGCAGCTAAATAAAAATCAGACACTGGTAGTTCCTTCTGTGCTGATTAAAATATGTTTCAATACTGCAGCAATCAATGTAAAGAATATATGTGTCAACATTATTATAAATCTGTAGTTGGAATACATGATATCCTATGGGATTTATTATTTTTTATTGCTATAGTGAGATACAAAGTTAACTATCTGTACAAACAAATTGAAATTAGCAAGTAAATAGTCAGATCCAACATCTTATTTTACTTTAATTGCTATCTCTAGGAACTTTTAATTATTCCATTTAAATTATTAAAAACTCTATCATGTTTATCCATTTTGAGTTTAAATACATGTATTTAGTAAATTAGAGAATTTTTCAATGAAATGAATTAAGGAAGGAGTCTTCTCTGGTTTTCGACTTATCAAAAGTAAATTTGATTAAATGTTCTTTAAATCAAGGTGAAAGGAAATTAAAATATCATATTTTTCTATCTTTTTTACTATTATACAACTTGGCATAGAAATAGTAATTAAAGTTTAGAATCTAACAAGGACTATATTTTTGGTGGTACATTGGCGTAGGAAACTATCACATGATTTTGCAATTCAGAATTGCTGTAGATTCATGAGTTTATTTAGCATTTTTAAAACAATAGAATTAATGATGGATTTTTCAACTAATTTTAACTAATAATAAGATACTAGGGTTTAGCATATGTTTTTAAAACATGATTTGCCTATCAAATTACATTTTTATAAGCTTTTTTAAGTGCTCATACTATAAATACATGTATATAGATTCGTGTTAAAAAATCTCTAAAATTGGATTTTCTCTCTTATTAAATGGTCAATATATTAGCTTTTCTGTCAATTTATATCTTTATGTTAAGTCTTCATAATATGTAAAAATCAGATATATTTTGTTATTGGAAGCATAGAAAAATAATCAAAATATCTTCAAAATTTAAGAAAATTAGAAATGCGGGCTAAGCAATCTCAATTTGTAGTTTAGATATTTATTTCAATTTAGTAATAATAAGCTGATAGACATTCTGATATTTTATCATTTCATTCGACATTGAGGAACACAAACTTCATATCTTAAACAGATGTCTACAAAACTGCAGATATCTACATTTATTTTTAACATCTTTTAAGCTGAGAAAAAAAGGTAGTGACCTTGACCTCACCTTCATGCGAAAACAAGGTCAATTTTGATTAAACTGATACAATCATTTGGTTATATGATCTGTTTGACTGTCTGAGTAAAAATTTCATGAATTTCTTAATATAAGAAGTATGCCTAATAACGAGAAGACTCCTTCCTTAATTAACGGGTTTGTTATAGTCTGTCCCAATGTTACCTTTTCACTTTTTGACGAATTTTTAGGAGAAAACGCATACCTGTTAAAGAAGTACAATTGAAATCGATACAATGGGGAAAATCTAAGATTTCTTCATCGACATTTTATCTATCTTTACCCTGAGAAATAATTGATAACATAAACGAAAACAAATTTCCAACAGATATAATTTACATCTTTTTTTTCCATTTAGAAACACCTCGTGTATTTCAACATTTTCATCCAGGTATACTTTTCATGCAATGCAAACTTTCTAGTTTTGGTTGTGTATTGAAACTTGAGGAGGTAGAGGGGTGCTTCAAAACAAAAAAACTTTTCTCATTCTAGTGGATGGAATGTAGTTTAGGCACTAAGTTATTTATGAATATATTGAAATATTTAGCAAAATGTGGTGGAAGCAGAAACTTGGGACAGAATAAAGTTAATACAACATTGGAACAATAGTTTGTGTTGATGCATGTTCTACTTCTACGTTTTATGTTTGTTTGATTTTTTTTTTTTTTTTGGGGGGGGGGGGGGGGCTAGTTAACTTTCGTTACCTTTCGGACATTATCATGACAAATAAAAAAAACCCACCCGAAATAGCCCTT